>OW240917.1:1586579-1667340 GCA_933207985.1 Pelobates cultripes
ACGACTGGACGGTGACAGCACACCCTCACCACTGCACCAATACTAGATGCATTAACGACCAGACCAACGCCCCACGGGCTCACAAGGTACAACCCTGCACACACACAGCACGATACGCAGAGGGCTACCCTCGCGGACGCAACGCCTCCACAACGCTGACCGACCACAGCACACACGGTAACGCGGACGACTACTTAAAACTGTCTCTGGACGGCCCAGACCGGACGGTCGCCAACCCCCGACACACACACACCTACCCGAACTCACGGGGAAACCCACGGAGCGGTCGGACGCTTCGCCCCACTACCTACTGGCCTTCGGATAAGCCCAGTAGCACACTTTACCCATTTCTCCCTCCCACTACTTTAACCCAGACTAACAACCTCAGCCTTCCCGCCCCCCCCCCTTCCCCCCACCCCTTTGCGGCCCGCGGCCACCCGGACGCGCAACTCAAGATAACCCATCACTGCAAAACCGCAGAGACCGCCACACTCCTACAGACAACATGCCTACACAAATACGCTGCATCTCCATCCATGCCAAGGGGCTGAACTCCCCCAACAAGAGGCACGGCATTCTACGCTGGGCACATAAACAACAAGCTGACAAAGTCCTCATACAGGAAACCCACTTCACAATCAACCGCATGTTCCCCCACACTAACAGATACTACACACAAAGCTTCCATGCTCCCTCCCCAGACACCAAGACCAAAGGTGTAGCGATCCTTTTGAGAGCAAACAGCCCCCTCACAGATATCACAGGGTAGATACATCACAATACGGGGAAAAATAGGCACAACACAATACGCCTTTTTATCACTCTACGCACCCACAACACCAGACCCAACCTTCTGGCAACAATTAGCGACTCACCTCAACACGTACTCAACCACACGACTTATAGTGGGCGGGGACTGCAACGCAGTACACATACCTGCCATAGATCGGGCTTCAAGTGCCAAAACACGAACTCGCCCAAACCAAAACGACGCCCTCTTCGCCCAATTCCTGGCTTCCCATAAACTGATTGACATATGGAGAGCACGATGGTACCCTCACAGACTGCCCAACTAGCATAGGAAAAGTCTTCCAGGACTATTACACGGACCTCTACAACCATGACCACCGACCCCATGACACCAGTCCATCGCTGTCCACACGCATAGACACATTCTTACAAAGCACGACGCTACCCACCCTAACGCAAGAGGCCCAAGCAGCCCTGAGCCAAGACGTCACGACAGAAGAAACGGCCATAGCAGTGGGATCCCTCAAACCAAATAAAAGCCCAGGACCGGACGGCTACACAGCCCTATATTACAAAGAATTTGGCCCACTGCTCTTTACACATCTATGCACGGTCTTTAACGCAGCACTCAAGGGAGAGAACCTCCCACCGGAAATGACCGGGGCAAACATCTGCCTCCTCCCAAAACCTGGCAAGGACCACTCTGAACCCGCACACTACAGACCAATTTCCTTACTTAACGTGGACCTTAAAATCATGACCAAAATTATGGCCAACCGCTTAAACCCATACCTCATACACCCAGATCAAGTGGGATTCATCCCACATAGGCACGCCGCAGACAACACCCGGAGAGCCATTGACCTCATATGGCTGGCTAACCACAGACGAATCCCTACAGCGATCATCTCACTGGACGCGGAAAAAGCGTTTGATCACTTGCTCTGGCCGTTCCTCTACCATACGCTAACATACATAGGGATACCACCCGAGTTTACTTCATTTGTGCATGCCATCTATCACTCTCCCCAAGGGGCACTTCTACTACCTAACATCCCCCCACCACAATTCCCCATTTCAAATGGCACCAGACAGGGATGCCCTTTGTCCCCCCTATTATTCGCCATATCACTAGAACCTTTGCTGCAAGCGGTTCGTGCCAGCCATGACATAGAGGGGCTAACGATCAGGGGAGAAACCTTTAAAATCTACGCAGATGACATCCTGCTAACACTGACAAATCCGGAAAAATCAATACACTCGCTCCTAACTCTCATCCAAGAATACTCAGACCTGTCAGGGTACAAGATCAACCTGAATAAATCAGAGCTCCTCCCAATACAAATAGACGCTCCAAACATAGCTACACTCAAACAAATATGCCCGATGAGGATCTGCCACACAACGATGACGTACCTAGGGATTCAACTCCCAACAGACATCACCACTCTTTATAAAACAAATTACACCCCCTTATTACAAAAAGCCCACTCTGACCTCACTAAATGGAAATCACTAGGGGTCTCATGGCTGGGGCGCATCGCCACAATCAAAATGAATCTCCTACCCAGATTCTTATATCTATACCAAACCCTCCCCATACCGATCCAAAAACAAGACTTTCAGGCACTACAAACAGCCATTGACACATTCATCTGGAATGGACACAAACCCAGAGTACGCCGAAACACACTATACGTACCGAAGAAACACGGGGGACTAAGACTACCACACTTCACACATTACCACACCGCAGCACACCTAACGCAGATACAACACTGGCACGTCCCACCAGGGGAAAAAAGATGGGTGTACTTAGAACACAACATTTTCGGTAGGGACCATCCGTCCCTGTACATGTGGGTACCCAAACCACATAGACCCCTACCCCCTCCCACTGCTCCCTCAATCACCCATGCGCTGGATACATTGGACAAAATGAGGGACAAATATGAACTGTCATCGTTCCTATCTCCTATGACCCCCATATGGAGGAACAAGCTATTCCCACCGGGACTTACCCCCAAGCACTTCGCCCATTTTGAACACAGGGACATCTCCCGTCTAGGGCATTTGTACCAAGACAACGACATTATAAAATTCTCAGATATCAAAGACTCATCCTCACTCACTTCATTCGATCACTTTAGATTCATACAATTGTGCAGCTTTGCAGAGACTCCAATCATAAAACAAGCCGGCACGGCTCAACTCAATCGATTTGAAAGAGACTGCATTGCGCACCCCAACAGACAAGGACAAATCTCCGACATATATCCAACCTTGGCGACCCACCACACACAACTGTCTCTCCCATACATAGCGGCGTGGGAGGCAGACCTCGGGCCCCCAGATGAAACAGATTGGTCAGACATCTGGGAGGCAACAGCCTCCATCTCCATATGTGTCACGCACACAGAACAAGCCTACAAAATGCTATTCCGTTGGTACCTCACCCCCCAACGCCTGGCCATCATGCACCAAATACCAGCCAACACCTGCTGGAAACAATGCGGAGAGACGGGAACGTTCCTCCACTGTTGGTGGACGTGCCCGAAACTCCAACCACTTTGGCAAGACACCACACGCCTAATCTCCAAACTAATAGACAAACCTTGTCCCGTAGACCCTTGGATGCTCCTACTCTCCAAGCCAATAGACCAATACACTAGAGCTGAAAATAAGCTATCCGCCCGCATAGCCCTAGCAACACGTAGAACCATAGCAGAAGTCTGGTCAACAAACCGCATACCGACACAAGAAACAATTACCAAGAAGATAATAGATGGCATGCAAATGGATAGGCTCACAGCACAAATTCATGACTCGCCCAAAAAATTCCACAAAATATGGGACCCATGGCTGGAGGGAGACACGACCATCCCGTGGTAACACAACAGGATATTAACTGCCCCCCCCCTAACATAGGGATCCCCCAATAGAGGATATAACTTACCTTCCAAAAAGAACAACCCTCACCTAACCACATAGCCCCAAACACTAACCTGGGACCCCCGAGAGGGACCCGCATGCTGGGTGGCCCGCAGACCGCGAATCCTCCCCCCCATGCCCACACCGCCCTATTCCACAACCTTTACCCTAAACCACTTGTAACGGACCGTTTTGCACAAAAGGGGAAAAAAACGCTTAGACGATAATCCCCTTTCAGAGACAGGCACAGCTACTATAGAATCACCCAAAACTCATGAACTGAATACAAGTGAATGCTCCAAACTCCCGAACGGCATACAAGGGAATGCTCCAAACACTCGAACTGCATACAAGGGAATGGTCCAAACACTCGAACTGCATACAAGTGAATGCTCCAAACTCCCGAACGGCATACAAGGGAATAAGGTAGCACTCCAAATACACGAACAGGAACCATACGAATTGCTGCTACCAGACGAACAGGAAAAGCTCCCAAGCGGCTTACACTCCTGGCAATCAGTCCTTAGCAGCATACAGTAAATCCCCCCAAAGACGAGACAGAGTTGAGGGTCAAGCAGTGGTCTGTTTAATGAGGGCTATCTGCCCAGTATTTATGCACGTCTCCCACCTGGTGGACACTCCCCTAGGGGACCAAATGGGAGACTGTGACAAGGGACAGACAAGTAGACAAATAGGACACACAGTCACAGTATATTCCCACAATGCATCCTGGCTTCCTCCCCTCTGCCCTGGGAGATAATTGGGAAGTAACTCAATTATCTCCCAAGACAAAGGCAAAACTCCATTACACACGTGGGGACACAAAACCAGCATTATACTTTAAAATACATAATGTAACATTTATTACACAAACACAGACATGTAACATATCCCCAGATAGCTCAGGTCTGAGTGCACATTATTAGGTGAATGGCACTCAGACCACACGAATACAGTTTAATCGCCATGGAGCTAAAGTCTTTACACAGTCAGTTTCATACGAATGGGCTCCATGGGATTCCTATCTGGGGTATAATACATTCGAACAAAAATACCGAACACTGGGCCGTTCGTGCACTTCCACTGAACAAGAAGGGAGGTTGGCGGCTTCAGCGGTGTTTGCTCAAAACTGTGTCCGATTTTAGTTCCATGAAAATAGAGGCGAACACCGCTGTGCATTCGTATGTTTTAAAATGGCCGCGACCTCGTGTTCGGGATACGAATGGTGGCCACCCAGCATTCATCAATTAAGCTGCGGTTAACCGCAGCTTCAGGGAGGTTAATTGCCGGCACACTCCAGCTCCCAGGTGGTCTATTCATTTGTGCGGTTGTTCGGTAGATTGAAACTACCGAACAACCGGCAGAAAAGCACGAATACAGCTTTTCTGCAGGCAAAATAAATTCTTTTAAAAGGGGGCCATAGTCCAAAGGCAGCAGGCGAGCAACCAGGCTTCTCCAATGCAATGTGGCGAGATTGGTCTCGTCACACCACTCCTCGACTCGGACAAGACTGCACCTATACATAACGAGACAAGACTCACAGAGAGTCGACGAGTGACAAAACCCGTCCCTTAAGAACGCAGAAACGACAGGGAACTTAACTAAGCGTTCAAGGAAGACACGATGTTAATACCATGTTGATACGTATGTAAGCAATTTCCAAAATGCAACAGTACCCTGCGTTGGTACTGACATTAAACTTGAAAGTACTATTAAGTCTTGAACAACCCCCACCCACCCCTCCTTTTATTTTCTGTACCCCTCTCCCCTCCCTCCTAATTTCAAGGAGAAAACCCTACAAATAAAGAATTATTAGGGTGGGAGGGAGTTTATATCCAAACAGCATCCCTGGGAGGCTATTCTGACATCTTGCAAACAAATTCAAGCAGAAACTGTCCAAAAACTCACAAGTTCAATAGCTGCAAGGCTTGTGAAGCTGCTATCAAATAAGGGGTCCTATGTTAAAATGTAACGTGACCTGTTAAAATGTTTAAAAAGTTAAAATGTTGTTATAAGTTTGATTGAAACAGCTTTTGATTTCAGTAAATATGCTGCAAACACAACAAATTACAATTTTCAGTTCTTTAACAGTGTTTTGAAACTTACTGTGCGTAGTAATTTGGAACAGTGCATTGTAAGTTTTTTATGTTTAAAAAAAATACTGTTATCATTTGGAGGTTTGTTCAATATAATTTGAATTGTACTCTTAATAGTTGATAACATGAGAATTATGCTGACTGTTATTTACATCAATTATTTAGGTAAATGAGAAAAATATCATTTGCATAATAATTTGGAACAGGGTGTATGTCCGGGTAATTAAAATCTCCAATAATTAAAGTGTTACCCAGATTTGCAGCTTTCTCAATCTGTTCAAACAGCTGTTTTTCCTCGTCAATATTAACATTAGGTGGTGTAGCGGATGGCCATGAGCTGCCCTGGGACTTGCATTATGTTTAACCTGTATTCGTCTATTTGCTAAATATATATGCAGTAATGGAATGCATTCGTGTAAAATAGCAAATTCCTATGTGCTAAATGTATTGTATTCGTCTGAATGTTAGGTAGTTTCATTCCCTTAGTTTGTTCGAATGAAACTACCGAACAGTCAGACCTCCCCTGTGTGAAGTGTGCCTTCAATTACCCGTTGCAACATTGTTGCGAACGGGTAATTGACAAGCTGTGTAGCAATCCTTTGTTCTCGGGGGTGGCCGCCATTTGGGAAACGAACACGTGGCGGCGGCTATCTTAAACTCCCGAACAGCGGTGTTTTGCCGTTGAGTGTCTGGAACTCAAAACGGACACTCGACTAGGCGAACACCGCTGAGACCTCCATCAGCCCGGTCCGTTCGGTTCCAAACTAACGAACGGCCCCTCGTTCGGTAGGCATAATCAACCGAATGAGGGGATTCAGACGAACCAGGTACTTCATTCGCCTTTTCCAGGACCAACCTCAGGGCCCAATCGCATGGAGTCCAATTCGGCTAGTTCATCCAGTGCGGTCGGTCATTTTATTCCCTCCATGAAATTCCCGAACCCCTGGTCTGATCTGGGTGATTTTTGGATATGTTGTTCACCCAGATCAGGGCTACCAGGGGATGCATAATTTAAAGTGGTACCCCTGGGTTTAGGGGTACATCCAGAAATGGGGGGAATTGGATAAGGGGATTATGATGCCGGCTGAGGGGAGGAGATGTGTGGGAGGTTACCAGGACAGGATTGGCTATTGTGTTAATGAATGTAATCCCTCCCTTGCATGGGAGCATGCTTTAAAAGGCCACTGTGGAATAAAGCTTTGAGTTCTGCTCCTGATGCTGTGTGTCGTCCAGTTGTTGGGATTGCTGTGGGGACACTATTGGATTATTTTGCCTGTTGGAAACCTTACCTGTGGATTTATAATTTACTTGTTCCTGAGCCTCACTGGGATCTTAAGCAGAGATAATCTGTGGAATATTGTATCTCTGCTACATTGGTTGGCAGCGCTGGGATCCAGACTCACAGAGGAACAAGCATAAATGGAGTACGGATGGAGATTGATTTTGCTACGCTAAAACGCTCCACGTTAAAGGACCTCCTGGAGGCAAGGGGTATCCAAGCCAGCAACAAGAAGAAAGCGGTACTCATTACTGAACTCATGGCAGAGTACCGAATGGATGGCGATTCGGTTCCCAAACAGGGGGATTCGGGAGAAACACAGGAACAGATGGAGTTCCAGAGGCAGCTACAATTTAGGCTGTCTTTTTATGGGGAACACCCTTCAGCGGAAATTATTTCCAAGACCATGACAGAGGTCCAGGAATTTGTCTTAAGAAAACAGACAACAGCAGCCCCAGAACGCAGCTCTGCAGTAAATATGCCACAAGAAGGTAAGCCTAAGATACCATACCAGGCTTTTAAAACGTATGTGGAGGCAGAGGAAGATATAGACGCTTTCCTGCAAGATTTTGAGAGACTGTGTGTACTGCATAGAATCAGCACAGAGGACTGGGGACCTATTTTGGCAGGACGGTTAACTGGGAGGGCAGCAGAGGCATATCGTACTGTACCCAATGAGGAAATCCGGAATTACAATAAAGTTAAAGAAATTATACTGGCCCTGTATGCTATAACACCAGAAGCATACCGGCGGAGATTCCGGGATTTAAAGAAAGTGGAAAAGGACTCACATGCAGAGTGGGCATGCAGGTTACAAAGGGCAGCACTCGGGTGGGTGCAAGCTAGCAAGTCACAGTCCATGGAGGATGTATTACAAATGGTGCTGATGGAGCAATTTTATGAGGGAGTAACCAACAATGTCCAGGAGCTACCTCCCTCACCGAAGCTGCCAGGAAGGCAGATGAGTACCTGGACGCATGCATGCAGCAAAAACCTGCAGCTCCAAAAGCCGCATTTAAAACCTTTGGGGGAACCAACTACACCCCAGCTCCACCGAGGCAACTACCACCACCACCACCGCCCGCTGCACAGCCACGTTTCCGCCAGCCCACTTCTGGGCCCTGTCACCACTGCCAGAAATGGGGGCATTATAAAAGGGAATGTCCTCAACTACGAGATCGTACCTCGTGGATCCGTCCTGGCCTGCCACCACCACCGAGGGCCGCCACCGCACACTGCTACCAGGACATCATTGCAACCACGTATGGCTCAGCAGTACCTATTACCACTGTGGAGCAATGGGAGGTATTGCACGAGGCCGATCCGGTACAGGCGAATGCGGACAACAGACAGCACCACAGACAAACAGTGTACCTGGAGGGCAAAGCAGTGCAAGGACTTCGGGACTCTGGGGCCACTATAACTCTGGTCAAAAGCCATTTGGTGGCTGACAAGGCAAGAACCAACCGCACCGTAGCCACTAGGGTAGCCGGGGGAGCTGTATACCGGCTACCCACAGCCAGGGTTCACTTGCATTGGGGAGTGGGGACGGGAGAAGTGGAGGTGGGGTTGATGCCACAACTGCCCGCGGAAGTTTTGTTGGGCAACGATTTGGGGAGGCTCACATCAGCTTTTGAGCCCCAGATCCCGGTCACAGGAGAAGCTCACCCTGTGGTCACTAGACAACAGGCCCGCACCCAGGCTCCATCCACACTGCCGGAGGTTCAGGTAAGAGATCCTTCCCCTTCCCTAGACTGTGTCCCCTGGGCCCCTCCTAACGAATTTGCAGCCGAAGTAGTGATCGACCCCACATTGCAGGTGTATAGGGACAAGGTGACAGCAGACGCTCCCGGGGGAGATGGCGAAAGGTTTATCTGGGACAAACAGCTGTTGTACAGAGAGACGGATAAGCAGATAGCCGAGTCGGACCCGATCGTGATGAGACAGTTGGTGGTACCACAGCGGTACCGAGCAGAGTTACTCCGGATAGCACATGACATTCCGCTATCCGGACATTTAGGGGTCAGCAGGACCCGGCACAGGTTAACACAAAGCTTCTTTTGTCCTGGAGTTAGCCAGGAAGTGCGCAGGTATTGCAACACTTGCGATACATGCCAAAGGGTGGGGAAAAGGGGGGACTGGCGCAAGGCCAAGCTACACCCCCTCCCCATAATTGAGGAACCCTTTAGTAGGGTAGCGGTCGATTTAATAGGACCCCTCAACAGAGCAAGCCCGTCAGGTAAAAGATTTATCCTGACAGTGGTAGACTATGCCACTAGGTATCCAAAGGCGGTGCCCCTGACGAATATACATGCTGAAATGGTAGTGGAAGCCCTCATGCAGATATTCTCCTGGGTGGGACTCCCCAGGGAGATTGTCTCGGATCAGGGTACCCAGTTCACCGCCGAAGTCACGCAGCGCCTCTGGAAGTACTGTGACATTAAGTCTGTCATTAGTTTCCCTTACCACCCCCAGACTAAGGGGCTCTGTGAACGTTTCAACGGTACATTGAAACAGATGCTCCGAACCTTCGCAGAGACCCACAAGGACTGGGAGAAATTCCTGCCTCACCTCCTCTTTACTTACAGTGAGGTGCCGCAGGAATCCACCGGGTTTCCCCATTCAAATTATTGTTTGGCCGCAGGGTACGGGGGCCCTTAGATTTAATTAGAGGGCACTGGGAGGGAAATTATTTTATAAAGAGGCAAAACGATATTCTCATCCCGAGAATGAATGCCCTTTTTCATGCATGACAATACCTTACTGGCCTTAGCCACTGCTGATTGACATTGCACATTGTTGCATAGTTTGTTGTCTATAACAATTTCCAAGTCCTTTTCGTGTGTTGTTATCCCTAATTCGCTTCCATTAAGGGTATACATTGCTTGTGTATTCTTTACGCAGAAGTGCATAACTTTTCATTTTTCAACATTAAATTTAATCTGCCATTTGAGTGCCCAGTCCCCCAGTCTATCTAAATCCCTCTGCAGCAAAGTAATATCTTGCTCACATTGTATTATTTTACAAAGTTTTGTGTCATCTGCAAACACTGAAACATGACTTTCAATGCTGTCTTCAAAATCATTTATAAACATGTTAAATAGAAGGGGTCCCAGAACAGACCACTGAGGGACACCACTTTCCACCTCTGTCCAGCTTGAAAATTTACCATTAACGACAACTCTTTGCACTCTATTTTTAAGCCAATGTTCTACCCAAGAACAAGCATTTTCATCTAGATCGATTTCCTTGGGTTTGTGTGGAACTGTATCAAATGCCTTGGCAAAATCCAAATAGATCACATCCACTGCAACACCCTGATCTATATTTCTACTTCTTCGTAGAACGCAATCAAGTTAGTTTGACATGACCTGTGCTTCGTAAAGCTTATGCATATATAGATCCAGTTCCTCCCTCCTATGGGGATGATCCATGCATAGAATATCCCTAAAGATACCGAAGGCCAGAACAAAATCAGGAATGGACAGTTTCTTACTGAGTCTGCGGTCTCTGGCTTTTAAAACCACCGAGATGTCCCCGTAGTCGTAAGAACTACGTTTCCATGGTTTTCCATGACATCCTGGGAGGCAATGAGCAGTGAGATTAAGTTAACGTCCCTGCCTTCCAGGATGTCCTTTTTAAGATTAGCCGGAACCATGTGGGCAGGATTAATAACGTGGGTGGCTGCCTTGGTGGATATGGAATTACCCGCTATTGTTGTGGGTATGATCGGGATTACTTCGGTGAGAGGGATAGGAGGCTGTACTGGGAAGCTACAGGTTTCCAGTCTCTCCAGCCTGTCGTTGACCTTCCCCATAGAAGAGATTAGGGAGGCAACCATAGCATGGAGAGTCGATCTTGAGAGCCGCTTGTGCCTTCCCCTGCGTCTGTATTAAGGGTATCGGTTCTTAGAAATTTGAACAGTTCTGCTATCCTGGCAGTAGCCGGGAAAGGGATACTGTGTTTGCGTAATTCTGCAGTGATGCGAGGGATAGTCCATGATCTGATGGACGAGGGACTTCCCATGTCGCCCTTGTGAGTCGGGGTAAGTGACCTAGCAGGGGTGCTAGGGATTGACATATCCTCACCATTGTCTGGGAGTAGGGACATACTGAAAATATATAATAGACATTGTTGGTAACCAGGGGTGGGAAATAACAGGTGGCTAGCTAGTGCCAGATGGCGAAAGATTATTCTAGGATTTGTGGCAGGTGATGCCCTGCTAGTGCCAAGTGGCTAGAGAGGCTCTATCTATGAGTTGGCGCGAGTGGCGTGGTAACCTTCAACAGTGATAGAACGTTGGCCTTTCCATGAGTAGACAGGAGGGGTATTTGGCAGTGACTGGTGACATGAGTAGACAGGAGGGGTATTTGGCAGTGACTCTCTATATAATTTGCGAGGCGACTAACTATGATTTGGCCAGAGGGGCGTATAGTACCTCAAAGTGGAGGATAGGAGTTGGCCTCGCGGACCGCTAGGACTAAAGAGCAGGGAAAAATATCTAAAAGGCTGTGTTGACAATAACGTGACCCAACATACCTGCAGAAAAGTGAGCCCTGGCTTCTGTATGACAGAAAACAGCCAGGGGGGCTTAAGTAGGGGGGCTAGATTAGATGACCCGTCCAGGGGTATTCGGGGTTCCTGGAGGTATGAGAATTTAGATAAGGTACTCCTTAAGACATACACATAAGACTATATAACTGAAAGTAGTAAGTGCTTAGGGGGTGACTGCAGAGAGTACTGACCCCCCTATAGACACAATGCTCCCAGTAGCCATGTTTCCTTTAACATTAACAGGGATTAATTATCTTAAAACTTTACAACTAACAATGCAGATCTCGTATGATATTATCTAAACACCAGTAAGTAATGCATATACTATTATAACTGCTATATCTGTTGTGACGAGAGCAATCTCGCCACATGGCATTGGAGAAGCCTGGTTGCTCGCCTGCTGCCTTTGGACTATGGCCCCCTGTTAAAAGACATCTTTTTTACCTGCAGAAAAGCTTCATTCGTGCTTTTCTGCCTGGGGTTCGGTAGATTTGTTTGAATGTGTTATACCCCAGATAGGAATCCCATGGAGCTCATTCGTATGAAACTGACTGTAAAGACTTTGGCTCCATGGCGATTAAACTGTATTCGTGTGGTCTGAGCGCCATTCACTTAATAATGTGCGCTCAGACCTGAGCTATCTGGGGATATGTTAAATGTATAGCTTTAATGTAAGGTGTATTACCTGATGTATTTTAAAGTGTTTTACTGTCTTTGTGTCCCCATGTGCTCAATGGAGTCTGCCTCTATCCCTGGATAATTGGATTACTTTCCCCATTGTCCAGGACAGAGGGCTCTGTAAAACCTGTTTGAGCCAGATAGCCATGCTGCCAGTACAAAAGATACTTTTTACTAACTTTTGAACCCCTGGTCTGATTCATGCCATTTTTTAATATGTTGTTCCCCTGAATGGATTGATTGTGAATATGTAATTTTATGTGAATGTGATGTATGGTTTTAGAGTTATGAAAGTTGGGTAGAAAGTATGTTTTAACTGTATGTGTAATTGAGTTTCCTCTCAGGATAAGGGGAGGGAATATGTGGGATGTAACTGTGATGTGATTGGTTGTTTTATACCTCCCTGTGGGCGGTCCTGTATTTGCAAGACTGTAATAAAAACCAGGCTGGGTGTGCCAGCACCTCAGACCACTGCTTGACCCTCAACACGGAGCCTTGTCTCGTTCTTGGGGGGATTCACTGTATGCTGTTAGAGACTGATTGCCAGGAGTGTAAGCTGATTGTCTGCTTTTCCTGTTCGTCTGCTAGCAGCTATTTGGGAGGTTCCAGTTCGGGAGTTGGAGTGCTATTTTGTATCCAGTTCGGGAGTTTGGTGTTCTGCAGTAGCTGTGCCTGTATCTCTGGAAAGGGGGCCGATCGCCTAAATGTTTTTTACCCCTTGTGTGCAAAACGGTCCGTTACATCTGTAAAGCATGAAGTCCCTTTATATGTATTTAACACAAGTTCTACTTGCAGTAATTTATATACAGAACCAACACAGCATTTAATCGAATTATAGACATTGTAACTGAGATATGTTGTATTACTCTCTTAATGGCTGAAACTAGGAGTCAGCCAGCACCAGAACAGCACAACGCCCTCCCTCCCCTTTTAATCTGTGCAAATAGCAGACCGGATTTACCCAGACAACCAGCCCACTTCCCCCTTTCCTGTGTAATGCCGGCGGGAAACCGGGCCTCCTTACGGTAAAGGAGTCTCTGAGGTCTGTTCCCGCCCGTGCCGTGTAGATTACCCCCGACAAAAAACAGCCCACCGTCCCCCTCAATCTATGTAATGCTGACGACCGGCGGGAACAGGGACTCCTTACGGTAGTCTCTGTGCCTGTTCCCGTCCATGCCGTGCTGCCCAGCGAGTAATGTTCCCCCTGGCTCACCGCCCCGTCGAGCTGGGGGAGCCGGTCGGGCTGGGGAGCCGGTAGTGCCGGGGAGCCGGCGTGTAGGTGCTGGCATATGCCGAGTACTCACGATGTGACGTTGAAAAAGCGACGTGTCTCACCGGAAGTGATGTAGTGCAACTGGAAGCCAGAAGGGAAAAAGCCGGCGAGTATCACGCTGTTTGTCTAGACCAACGAAGGTAAGTAAGGGAAGAGGGGAGTCCCTTAAGCAGGTCTATAGCCCCTCCCACAACTTAAGGCCATGCCTTCCAATATATATATATATATATATTATTATATTATTATATTTTACTTTTATTTATTTTTTTCACTTTCACTAACTTTATTTTTACTTTTCAACCAGCAGGGGGACTGCCTGTGAGTTCAGGCAGTTCCCCTGCAGGCAGAACTGAGGACACCTATTGTGGCCATGTGACCGCTCTTATAACTGGCGGGCTCCACGTGGAGCAACCCGGAAGCAATCACCCAGTAATCTCTGGTGGTTCCCGGCAGTGGGGGGGTATAACAGTGATGTTTCAACATCGAGGCATCGCTGTAATACAATTAGAGCTGCTGGAAGTGATCAACATCGCTTACAGAGCTCTAATTACCCAAGGACGTATCAGGTACGTCCGCAGTCCTTAAGGACCGTTTTTTGTCGGACGTACCTGATACGTCCGCGGTTGGAAAAGGGTTAAATACAGAGGTATTACACTTAGCTCCTTAAGTACTTGTGGGTGAATACCATCAGGCCCCAGAGCTTTATTTACATTAATTTTCTTTAACTGCTGTAGCACCTTATCTCGAGTCATCCAATCACAAGTTATCTGCACGCTTTTTTCAGCAGTGATTTGCATATCTCTTTCCATAGGATCCTCATTAATATATACTGAAGAAAAAGTTATTTAAAATTTCTGCTTTTTCCTGGTCTTCATTAGCTAATAAACCCAACTCTGTTTCAAGTGTACCTACACTTTCATTATTTGTTTTTTAGAATTGATGTACTTGAAAAAATGTTTTGGGGTTGTTTTTGCATTCTTTGGCTATCAATTTCTCATTTTCTAGTTTAGCCACTTTAATTGCCTTTTTGCACGCATTATTGGCTTCCTTATATCTTATATAGGATGCATCTGATTTGTCCGATTTAAATGCTTTAAATGCCCTTTTCTTATTTTTAATCTCTTGTTTTACTTCTCTACTAAGCCACATTGGTTTTAATTTGTTTCTTTTATATTTATTACCCAATGGTACTTACTGAGAAATGTACCTTTCTAATATTTGTTTGAATAGTTTCCATTTATGATATGTTGTAGAGCTGCCCTAATCTTATTGAAATTGGCTTTTTTTAAATTATACATTTTAGTGCACCCCACATGCTTTGGCTTTTTTGAGTGTATTTAAAAAATTACCATATTGTGATCACTATTTCCAAAATGCTCCCCTACTTGAAGGTTGGTTAAAAGATCAACATTGTTTGTTATAACGAGATCCAGACAAGCGTCCATTCTAGTTGGTGCTTGTACCAGTTGTGACATAAAGGTGTCATTTAACACATTCAAAAACCTGATTCCCCTTGCTGAAGTACTAGTCCCTCTTTCCCAATTTATGTCCGGGTAATTAAAATCTCCAATAATTAACGTGTTACCTCGATTTGCAGCTTTTCCATTTGCTCTAACAGCTGTTCTTCCTCAATAATATTTACATTAGGTGGTTTATAACATATCCCAACCAATAATTGATTTCCCTTTGTTTGTCCCAAGCAGATATCTACCCATAGAGCCTCCACCTTTTCCTCGTCACACTCCACATGCCTAAGATTTGGCTTTAACTCATGGATGACATATAAACATACCCCACCACCCTTCTTGTTTTTCCTATCCTTCCTAAATAACATGTACCCATTTAAGTTAACTGCCCAGTCATGTGTCTAATCCAACCATATTTCTGTTATGCCTATTATATCATATTGTTTAGTGTATGCTATTGCCTCTAGTTCCCCCATTTTGTTATTTAGGCTCCTTGCATTAGTAAACATACATTTAGAGGAGCACTATAGGCACCCAGACCACTTCAGCTTAATGAAGTGGTCTGGGTGCCAGGTCCAGCTAAGGTTAACCCTTTTTTCTATAAACATAGCAGTTTCAGGAAAACTGCTATGTTTATATTAGGGTTAATCCAGCCTCTCATTGACAGCCGCTAGAGGCGCTTGCGTGCTTCTCACTGTGATTTTCACAGTGAGAAGACTCCAGCGTCCATAGGAAAGCATTGTGAATGCTTTCCTATGAGACTGGCTGAATGCGCGCGGCTCTTCCCGCGCATGCGCATTTAGCAGAGGAGGAGGAGAGAAGGAGGAGAGCTCTCCGCCCGGCGCTGGAGAAAGAGGTAAGTTCCTCACCCCAGTTCCCTTCCTCACCCCAGAGCCCGCCGAGAGGGGGACCCTGAGGGCGGGGGCAACTTCAGGGCACTATAGTGCACTATAGTGTATGTTTTCCTGGCACTATTTAATATTATCATGAGTCATTTGTACTTTTTGTGAATTTTCTTCAATATTACATACCTACTCTGTTCTGAGCTTTCCCCTCCCCCATCTCCACCCCCCTTATACTGAGCTAAAGCCCATCTCCTTCCTGTCCTATCTCAATTTTCCAGATTGCTTTGACCTTCCCCCCCCCACTACTAGTTTAAAATCTCCTCCAACTTTCTAGCCATCCTGTCCCCCAGCACAGCAGACCCTCTTCCGTTTAGGTGCAATCCATCACAGCTATACACGGCTATGTTCCACTTATATATATATATATATATATATATATCTTCTAGCTATATTATAGCCTCCTATTCTTTCTCTTTGCTGTCTTGTTCATTCACATATAGGGTTACCCCCCATGTAGGAGGATTTGTATACACTGGCTCTGTTCTTCTCTCTTTCTCTTTTTTGGTTCAATTATTAATTTAGGCTCTCTTACACAGCGACCTCGAGGTCTAGTTATAGTGTAGAAACCCTCCAGTAAGCTTATTGATTTAGGCTCTCTCACACAGCGACCTCGAGGTCTAGTTATAGTGTAGACACCCTCCAGTAAGCTTATTGATTTAGGCTCTCTTATACAGCGACCTCGAGGTCTAGTTATAGTGTAGAAACCCTCCAGTAAGCTTATTGATTTAGGCTCTCTTATACAGCGACCTCGAGGTCTGGTTATAGTGTAGAAACCCTCCAGTAAGCTTATTGATTTAGGCTCTCTTACACAGCGACCTCGAGGTCTAGTTATAGTGTAGAAACCCTCCAGTAAGCTTATTAATTTAGGCTCTCTCACACAGCGACCTCGAGGTCTAAGGTGGTCATGGGTTTTATAAATTAAAGCATTAAATTTAGAAACCTACACGGTACCGAGGTCTGGTTATAGTGTGGGGAAACCCTCCGGTAAGCTTATTAACAATTTGGGCTCTCTTATACTGGCGACCTGGGGTCTGGTTATGTGTAGAAACCCTCCAGTAAGCTTATTGATTTAGGCTCTCTTACACAGCGACCTCGAGGTCTAGTTATAGTGTAGACACCCTCCAGTAAGCTTATTAATTTAGGCTCTCTCACACAGCGACCTCGAGGTCTAGTTATAGTGTAGAAACCCTCCAGTAATCTTATTAATTTAGGCTCTCTCACACAGCAACCTCGAGGTCTAGTTATAGTGTAGACACCCTCCAGTAAGCTTATTAATTTAGGCTCTGTCACACAGCGACGCAAGGTCTAGTTATAGTGTAGACACCCTCCAGTAAGCTTATTGATTTAGGCTCTCTCACACAGCGACCTTGAGGACTAGTTATAGTGTAGAAACCCTCCAGTAATCTTATTAATTTAGGCTCTCTCACACAGCGACCTCGAGGACTAGTTATGGTGTAGAAACCCTCCAGTAAGCTTATTGATTTAGGCTCTCTCACACAGCGACCTCGAGGTCTAGTTATAGTGTAGACACCCTCCAGTAATCTTATTGATTTAGGCTCTCTCACACAGCGACCGCAAGGTCTAGTTATAGTGTAGACACCCTCCAGTAATCTTATTAATTTAGGCTCTCTCACACAACGACCTCGAGGTCTAGTTATAGTGTAGAAACCCTCCAGTAATCTTATTAATTTAGGCTCTCTCACACAGCGACCTCAAGGTCTAGTTATAGTGTAGAAACCCTCCAGTAAGCTTATTAATTTAGGCTCTCTTACACAGCGACCGCAAGGTCTAGTTATAGTGTAGACACACTCCAGTAATCTTATTGATTTAGGCTCTCTCACACAGCGACCTTGAGGACTAGTTATAGTGTAGACACCCTCCAGTAATCTTATTAATTTAGGCTCTCTTACACAGCGACCGCAAGGTCTAGTTATAGTGTAGACACCCTCCAGTAAGCTTATTGATTTAGGCTCTCTCACACAGCGACATCGAGGTCTAGTTATAGTGTAGACACCCTCCAGTAAGCTTATTGATTTAGGCTCTCTCACACAGCGACCTCGAGGTCTAATTATAGTGTAGAAACCCTCCAGTAAGCTTAATTTAGGCTCTCTCACACAGCGACCTCGAGGTCTAGTTATAGTGTAGAAACCCTCCAGTAAGCTTATTGATTTAGGCTCTCTTACACAGCGACCTCGAGGACTAGTTATAGTGTAGACACCCTCCAGTAAGCTTATTAATTTAGGCTCTCACACAGCGACCTCGAGGTCTAGTTATAGTGTAGAAACCCTCCAGTAATCTTATTAATTTAGGCTCTCTCACACAGCAACCTCGAGGTCTAGTTATAGTGTAGAAACCCTCCAGTAAGCTTATTAATTTAGGCTCTCTTATACAGCGACCGCAAGGTCTAGTTATAGTGTATACACCCTCCAGTAAGCTTATTGATTTAGGCTCTCTCACACAGCGACCTTGAGGACTAGTTATAGTGTAGAAACCCTCCAGTAATCTTATTGATTTAGGCTCTCTCACACAGCGACCTCGAGGACTAGTTATAGTGTAGAAACCCTCCAGTAAGCTTATTAATTTAGGCTCTCCCACACAGCGACCTTGAGGTCTAGTTATAGTGTAGAAACCCTCCAGTAAGCTTATTAATTTAGGCTCTCTCACACAGCGACCTCGAGGTCTAGTTATAGTGTAGACACCCTCCAGTAATCTTATTAATTTAGGCTCTCTCACACAGCGACCTCGAGGTCTAGTTATAGTGTAGAAACCCTCCAGTAAGCTTATTAATTTAGACTCTCTCACACAGCGACCTCAAGGACTAGTTATAGTGTAGACACCCTCCAGTAAGCTTATTAATTTAGGCTCTCTCACACAGCGACCGCAAGGACTAGTTATAGTGTAGAAACCCTCCAGTAAGCTTATTAATTTAGGCTCTCTTACACAGCGACCTCAAGGTCTAGTTATAGTGTAGAAACCCTCCAGTAAGCTTATTAATTTAGGCTCTCTCACACAGCGACCTCGAGGTCTAGTTATAGTGTAGAAACCCTCCAGTAATTTAGGCTCTCTCACACAGCGACCTCGAGGTCTAGTTATAGTGTAGAAACCCTCCAGTAAGCTTATTAATTTAGGCTCTCTTACACAGCGACCTCAAGGTCTAGTTATAGTGTAGAAACCCTCCAGTAATCTTATTAATTTAGGCTCTCTCACACAGCGACCTCAAGGTCTAGTTATAGTGTAGAAACCCTCCAGTAATCTTATTAATTTAGGCTCTCTCACACAGCGACCTTGAGGTCTAGTTATAGTGTAGAAACCCTCCAGTAATTTTATTAATTTAGGCTCTCTTACACAGCGACCTCGAGATCTAGTTATATTGTAGAAACCCTCCAGTAATCTTATTAATTTAGGCTCTCTCACACAGCCACCTCGAGGTCTAGTTATATTGTAGACACCCTCCAGTAATCTTATTAATTTAGGCTCTCTCACACAGCCACCTCGAGGTCTAGTTATATTGTAGACACCCTCCAGTAATCTTATTAATTTAGGCTCTCTCACACAGCCACCTCGAGGTCTAGTTATATTGTAGAAACCCTCCAGTAATCTTATTGATTTCGGCTCTCTCACACAGCGACCTCGAGGTCTAGTTATAGTGTAGAAACCCTCCAGTAATCTTATTAATTTAGGCTCTCTCACACAGCGACCTCGAGGTCTAGTTATAGTGTAGAAACCCTCCAGTAATCTTATTAATTTAGGCTCTCTCACATAGCGACCTCGAGGTCTAGTTATATTGTAGACACCCTCCAGTAAGCTTATTAATTTAGGCTCTCTCACACAGCGACCTCGAGGTCTAGTTATAGTGTAGAAACCCTCCAGTAATCTTATTGATTTAGGCTCTCTCACACAGCGATCTCGAGGTCTAGTTATAGTGTAGACACACTCCAGTAATCTTATTAATTTAGGCTCTCTCACACAGCGACCTCGAGGTCTAGTTATAGTGTAGAAACCCTCCAGTAAGCTTATTAATTTAGGCTCTCTTACACAGAGACCGCAAGGTCTAGTTATAGTGTAGACACCCTCCAGTAAGCTTATTAATTTAGGCTCTCTTACACAGATTCCACAAGGACTAGTTATAGTGTAGAAACCCTCCAGTAAGCTTATTAATTTAGGCTCTCTCACACAGCGACCGCAAGGTCTAGTTATAGTGTAGAAACCCTCCAGTAATCTTATTAATTTAGGCTCTCTCACACAGAGACCGCAAGGTCTAGTTATAGTGTAGAAACCCTCCAGTAAGCTTATTAATTTAGGCTCTCTCACACAGCGACCTCGAGGTCTAGTTATAGTGTAGAAACCCTCGAGTAAGCTTATTGATTTAGGCTCTCTCACACAGCCACCTCGAGGTCTAGTTATAGTGTAGAAACCCTCCAGTAAGCTTATTAATTTAGGCTCTCTTACACAGCGACCTCGAAGTCTAGTTATAGTGTAGAAACCCTCCAGTAAGCTTATTGATTTAGGCTTTCTCACACAGCGACCGCAAGGTCTAGTTATAGTGTAGAAACCCTCCAGTAATCTTATTAATTTAGGCTCTCTCACACAGAAACCGCAAGGTCTAGTTATATTGTAGACACCCTCCAGTAATCTTATTAATTTAGGCTCTCTCACACAGCGACCTCAAGGTCTAGTTATAGTGTAGAAACCCTCCAGTAATCTTATTAATTTAGGCTCTCTCACACAGCGACCTCGAGGTCTAGTTATAGTGTAGAAACCCTCCAGTAAGCTTATTGATTTAGGCTCTCTCACACGGCGACCTCGAGGTCTAGTTATAGTGTAGAAACCCTCCAGTAATCTTATTAATTTAGGCTCTCTTACACAGCGACCTCGAGGTCTAGTTATAGTGTAGACACCCTCCAGTAAGCTTATTGATTTAGGCTCTCTCACACGGCGACCTCGAGGTCTAGTTATAGTGTAGAAACCCTCCAGTAATCTTATTAATTTAGGCTCTCTCACACAGCGACCGCAAGGTCTAGTTATAGTGTAGAAACCCTCCAGTAATCTTATTAATTTAGGCTCTCTCACACAGAGACCGCAAGGTCTAGTTATAGTGTAGAAACCCTCCAGTAATCTTATTAATTTAGGCTCTCTCACACAGCGACCTCGAGGACTAGTTATAGTGTAGAAACCCTCCAGTAAGCTTATTGATTTAGGCTCTCTTATACAGCGACCTTGAGGACTATTTATATTGTGTCGAAACCCTCCAGTAATCTTATTAATTTAGGATCTCTCACACAGCAACCTCAAGGTCTAGTTATACTGTAGAAACCCTCCAGTAAGCTTATTAATTTAGGCTCTCTCACACAGCCACCTCGAGGTCTAGTTATAGTGTAGACACCCTCCAGTAAGCTTATTGATTTAGGCTCTCTCACACAGCGACCTCGAGGTCTAGTTATAGTGTAGAAATCCTCCAGTAAGCTTATTAATTTAGGCTCTCTTATACAGCGACCTCGAGGTCTAGTTATAGTGTAGAAACCCTCCAGTAAGCTTATTGATTTAGGCTCTCTTACACAGCGACCTCGAGGACTAGTTATAGTGTAGACACCCTCCAGTAAGCTTATTAATTTAGGCTCTCTCACACAGCGACCTCGAGGTCTAGTTATAGTGTTGAAACCCTCCAGTAAGCTTAATTTAGGCTCTCTCACACAGCGACCTCGAGGTCTAGTTATAGTGTAGAAACCCTCCAGTAATCTTATTAATTTAGGCTCTCTCACACAGCAACCTCGAGGACTAGTTATAGTATAGAAACCCTCCAGTAAGCTTATTGATTTAGGCTCTCTTACACAGCGACCTTGAGGACTATTTATATTGTGTCGAAACCCTCCAGTAAGATTATTAATTTAGGCTCTCTCACACAGCGACCTCGAGGTCTAGTTATAGTGTAGAAACCCTCCAGTAAGGTTATTAATTTAGGCTCTCTCACACAGCGACCTCGAGGTCTAGTTATAGTGTAGAAACCCTCCCGTAATCTTATTAATTTAGGCTCTCTCACACAGCGACCTCAAGGTCTAGTTATAGTGTAGAAACCCTCCAGTAAGATTATTAATTTAGGCTCTCTTACACAGCGACCTCGAGGACTAGTTATAGTGTAGAAACCCTCCAGTAAGCTTATTAATTTAGGCTCTCTCACACAGCGACCTCGAGGTCTAGTTATAGTGTAGAAACCCTCCAGTAAGCTTATTGATTTAGGCTCTCTTACACAGCGACCGCAAGGTCTAGTTATATTGTAGACACCCTCCAGTAATCTTATTAATTTAGGCTCTCTCACACAGCGACCTCGAGGTCTAGTTATAGTGTAGAAACCCTCCAGTAATCTTATTGATTTAGGCTCTCTCACACAGCGACCGAAGGTCTAGTTATAGTGTAGACACCCTCCAGTAATCTTATTAATTTAGGCTCTCTCACACAGCGACCTCGAGGTCTAGTTATAGTGTAGAAACCCTCCAGTAAGCTTATTAATTTAGGCTCTCTTACACAGAGACCGCAAGGTCTAGTTATAGTGTAGACACCCTCCAGTAAGCTTATTAATTTAGGCTCTCTCCAGTAATCTTATTAATTTAGGCTCTCTCACACAGATTCCGCAAGGTCTAGTTATAGTGTAGAAACCCTCCAGTAAGCTTATTAATTTAGGCTCTCTCACACAGCGACCTCGAGGACTAGTTATAGTGTTGAAACCCTCCAGTAAGCTTATTGATTTAGGCTCTCTTACACAGCGACCTTGAGGACTATTTATATTGTGTCGAAACCCTCCAGTAATCTTATTAATTTAGGCTCTCTCACACAGCGACCTCGAGGTCTAGTTATAGTGTGGAAACCCTCGAGTAAGCTTATTGATTTAGGCTCTCTCACACAGCCACCTCGAGGTCTAGTTATAGTGTAGAAACCCTCCAGTAAGCTTATTAATTTAGGCTCTCTTACACAGCGACCTCGAAGTCTAGTTATAGTGTAGAAACCCTCCAGTAAGCTTATTGATTTAGGCTTTCTCACACAGCGACCGCAAGGTCTAGTTATAGTGTAGAAACCCTCCAGTAATCTTATTAATTTAGGCTCTCTCACACAGAAACCGCAAGGTCTAGTTATATTGTAGACACCCTCCAGTAATCTTATTAATTTAGGCTCTCTCACACAGCGACCTCGAGGACTAGTTATAGTGTAGAAACCCTCCAGTAAGCTTATTAATTTAGGCTCTCTTATACAGCGACCTCGAGGTCTAGTTATAGTGTAGAAACCCTCCAGTAAGCTTATTGATTTAGGCTCTCTCACACGGCGACCTCGAGGTCTAGTTATAGTGTAGAAACCCTCCAGTAATCTTATTAATTTAGGCTCTCTTACACAGCGACCTCGAGGTCTAGTTATAGTGTAGAAACCCTCCAGTAATCTTATTAATTTAGGCTCTCTCACACAGCGACCGCAAGGTCTAGTTATAGTGTAGAAACCCTCCAGTAATCTTATTAATTTAGGCTCTCTCACACAGAGACCGCAAGGTCTAGTTATAGTGTAGAAACCCTCCAGTAATCTTATTAATTTAGGCTCTCTCACACAGCGACCTCGAGGACTAGTTATAGTGTAGAAACCCTCCAGTAAGCTTATTGATTTAGGCTCTCTTATACAGCGACCTTGAGGACTATTTATATTGTGTCGAAACCCTCCAGTAATCTTATTAATTTAGGATCTCTCACACAGCAACCTCAAGGTCTAGTTATACTGTAGAAACCCTCCAGTAAGCTTATTAATTTAGGCTCTCTCACACAGCCACCTCGAGGTCTAGTTATAGTGTAGACACCCTCCAGTAAGCTTATTGATTTAGGCTCCCTCACACAGCGACCTCGAGGTCTAGTTATAGTGTAGAAATCCTCCAGTAAGCTTATTAATTTAGGCTCTCTTATACAGCGACCTCGAGGTCTAGTTATAGTGTAGAAACCCTCCAGTAAGCTTATTGATTTAGGCTCTCTTACACAGCGACCTCGAGGACTAGTTATAGTGTAGACACCCTCCAGTAAGCTTATTAATTTAGGCTCTCTCACACAGCGACCTCGAGGTCTAGTTATAGTGTTGAAACCCTCCAGTAAGCTTAATTTAGGCTCTCTCACACAGCGACCTCGAGGTCTAGTTATAGTGTAGAAACCCTCCAGTAATCTTATTAATTTAGGCTCTCTCACACAGCAACCTCGAGGACTAGTTATAGTATAGAAACCCTCCAGTAAGCTTATTGATTTAGGCTCTCTTACACAGCGACCTTGAGGACTATTTATATTGTGTCGAAACCCTCCAGTAAGATTATTAATTTAGGCTCTCTCACACAGCGACCTCGAGGTCTAGTTATAGTGTAGAAACCCTCCAGTAAGGTTATTAATTTAGGCTCTCTCACACAGCGACCTCGAGGTCTAGTTATAGTGTAGAAACCTCCTGTAATCTTATTAATTTAGGCTCTCTCACACAGCGACCTTCGAGGTCTAGTTATAGTGTAGACACCCAGTAAGGTCTTTTAATTTAGTCTCTCACACAGCGACCCAGGTCTAGTTATAGTGTAGACACCCTCTCACTGCTAAGCTTATAGTGTAGAAACCTTTAGGCTCTCTCACAGCGACGACATCGAGGTCTCTCAGTTACCTCGAGGTCTGGTTATAGTGTAGAAACCCTCCAGTAAGCTTATTTGATTTCTTACACAGGTAGGTCTAGCTCTCAGTAATCTCTTATTAATTTAGGCTCTCTGCGACCTCGAGGTCTAGTTATAGTGTAGAAACCCTCCAGTAAGCTTATTAATTTAGGCTCTCTCACACAGCGACCTCGAGGTCTAGTTATAGTGTAGAAACCCTCCAGTAAGCTTATTGATTTAGGCTCTCTTACACAGCGGAGGACGACCTCCAGTAGGCTCTACACAGTTAGTTATAGTGTAGAAACCCTCCAGTAATCTTATTAATTTAGGCTCTCTCACACAGCGACCTCGAGGTCTAGTTATAGTGTAGAAACCCTCCAGTAAGCTTATTGATTTAGGCTCTCTTACACGCGACCTCGAGGTCTAGTTATAGTGTAGAAACCCTCCAGTAATCTTATTAATTTAGGCTCTCTCACACAGCGACCTCAGTTATATAGAAACCCTCCAGTAATCTTATTAATTTAGGCTCTCTCACACAGCGACCGCAAGGTCTAGTTATAGTGTAGAAACCCTCCAGTAATCTTATTAATTTAGGCTCTCTCACACAGAGACCGCAAGGTCTAGTTATAGTGTAGAAACCCTCCAGTAATCTTATTAATTTAGGCTCTCTCACACAGCGACCTCGAGGACTAGTTATAGTGTAGAAACCCTCCAGTAAGCTTATTGATTTAGGCTCTCTTACACAGCGACCTTGAGGACTATTTATATTGTGTCGAAACCCTCCAGTAATCTTATTAATTTAGGCTCTCTCACACAGCAACCTCAAGGTCTAGTTATAGTGTAGAAACCCTCCAGTAAGCTTATTAATTTAGGCTCTCTCACACAGCCACCTCGAGGTCTAGTTATAGTGTAGACACCCTCCAGTAAGCTTATTGATTTAGGCTCTCTCACACAGCGACCTCGAGGTCTAGTTATAGTGTAGAAATCCTCCAGTAAGCTTATTAATTTAGGCTCTCTTATACAGCGACCTCGAGGTCTAGTTATAGTGTAGAAACCCTCCAGTAAGCTTATTGATTTAGGCTCTCTTACACAGCGACCTCGAGGACTAGTTATAGTGTAGACACCCTCCAGTAAGCTTATTAATTTAGGCTCTCTTACACAGCGACCTCGAGGTCTAGTTATAGTGTAGAAACCCTCCAGTAATCTTATTAATTTAGGCTCTCTCACACAGCGACCTCGAGGACTAGTTATAGTATAGAAACCCTCCAGTAAGCTTATTGATTTAGGCTCTCTTACACAGCGACCTTGAGGACTATTTATATTGTGTCGAAACCCTCCAGTAATTTTATTAATTTAGGCTCTCTCACACAGCGACCTCAAGGTCTAGTTATAGTGTAGACACCCTCCAGTAATCTTATTAATTTAGGCTCTCTCACACAGCGACCTCAAGGTCTAGTTATAGTGTAGACACCCTCCAGTAAGATTATTAATTTAGGCTCTCTCACACAGCGACCTCAAGGTCTAGTTATAGTGTAGAAACCCTCCTGTAAGATTATTAATTTAGGCTCTCTCACACAGCGACCTCGAGGTCTAGTTATAGTGTAGAAACCCTCCCGTAATCTTATTAATTTAGGCTCTCTCACACAGCGACCTCAAGGTCTAGTTATAGTGTAGAAACCCTCCAGTAAGATTATTAATTTAGGCTCTCTTACACAGCGACCTCGAGGTCTAGTTATAGTGTAGAAACCCTCCAGTAAGCTTATTAATTTAGGCTCTCTCACACAGCTACCTCAAGGTCTAGTTATAGTGTAGAAACCCTCCAGTAAGCTTATTAATTTAGGCTCTCTCACACAGCGACCTCGAGGTCTAGTTATAGTGTAGAAACCCTCCAGTAAGCTTATTGATTTAGGCTCTCTTACACAGCGACCTTGAGGTCTAGTTATATTGTAGACACCCTCCAGTAAGCTTATTATAGTGTAATACATACCATATTGTAATGATTTATATTGTAACACTTACTTTATTATAATAATTTATAGTGTGATATATGTTGGGGAAAATATTATTTATATATCTGTTTAATATGTGCTTGATTAAGTCTGTGTGTATGGGAGGTCAGGAATTATCTTCAAAGGGAGTTTCTGTTTAGATAGTTGGAAAGATACAGCACCTGAAAGGCACCAATCACATTTACATATCAACTGGTCTTCAAAGGAGTCCCTATCTAGGAAAACACACCTTGGGTTAGAGGCAAAGGGATGGCTGGGAAAGTCAACACTTAAATAAAATAACAGGATAGACAACACTTTGGGCCTTGGGAAAGGAAATCACATTTCCATATCAATTGAGCTGAGGAATTGGCTATTTACAACATGGGAACCAATTCCTTTAAAAATAGAAGATACTGACATCATATTAGATCAGGTTTGGTAAGACACACAAGCTGCACATAACATCTCACAGCACATACACAATGTAGCAGATATTATTATACACAATGTAGCTAATATTATTATACACAATGTAGCAGATATTATTATACACAATGTAGCAGATAGTATTATACACAATGTAGCTAATATTATTATACACAATGTAGCAGATATTATTATACACAATGTAGCAGATATTATTATACACAATGTAGCCAATATTATTATACACAATGTAGCCAATATTATTATACACAATGTAGCTAATATTATTATACACAATGTAGCAGATATTATTATACACAATGTAGCTAATATTATTATACACAATGTAGCAGATATTATTATACACAATGTAGCAGATATTATTATACACAATGTAGCCAATATTATTATACACAATGTAGCAGATATTATTATACACAATGTAGCAGATATTATTATACACAATGTAGCAGATAGTATTATACACAATGTAGCCAATATTATTATACACAATGTAGCCAATATTATTATACACAATGTAGCTAATATTATTATACACAATGTAGCAGATATTATTATACACAATGTAGCTAATATTATTATACACAATGTAGCAGATATTATTATACACAATGTAGCATATTATTATACACAATGTATAGTATTATACACAATGTAGCTAATATTATTATACACAATGTAGCAGATATTATTATACACAATGTAGCAGATATTATTATACACAATGTAGCCACAATGTATATTATTATACACAATGTAGCCAATATTATTATACACAATGTAGCTAATATTATTATACACAATGTAGCAGATATTATTATACACAATGTAGCAGATATTATTATACACAATGTAGCAGATATTATTATACACAATGTAGCCAATATTATTATACACAATGTAGCCAATATTATTATACACAATGTATATTATTATACACAATGTAGCAGATATTATTATACACAATGTAGCCAATATTATTATACACAATGTAGCAGATATTATTATACACAATGTAGCAGATATTATTATACACAATGTAGCAGATATTATTATACACAATGTAGCAGATAGTATTATACACAATGTAGCTAATATTATTATACACAATGTAGCAGATATTATTATACACAATGTAGCTAATATTATTATACACAATGTAGCAGATATTATTATACACAATGTAGCCAATATTATTATACACAATGTAGCAGATATTATTATACACAATGTAGCCAATATTATTATACACAATGTAGCCAATATTATTATACACAATGTAGCAGATATTATTATACACAATGTAGCAGATAGTATTAGATAGATGGAATGTATGAGTGTTATGAATGTATTGTAACTCTGTAATACTGTAACTCTGTAACATTCTTCTTCTGTAATATTTAATTGGGCAGATTCTAAGTAAAGATTTCTCTCTGGTAAGAACTGTGGTGTTGGCTGTTTATTTGTAATATCGGGTAGAATACCTTAGTAGTGCTAGTCATATATTTATCTGGACAAGGGGATAAAGATATATGTTAGTTCTTGGAAGAGGTGACACAGGGATATTACATTCACTATTAATACACAACGCAGAGTGGATTTCTCTCAAAAGGATACCAATTGGAAGTATTGGTGGTGAGAGAAGGATTATACAACAATATATACCATATTATAATGATATAAAGTGTAATACATACCATATAATAATTCATAGTGTAATACATACCATATTATAATGATATATTGTGTAATGCTTATCATAGTATAATAATTTATAGTGTAATAAATGTCATATATTAATTTATAGTTGTTATAAACACTATATTATATTCATTTATAGTGTAATACATAACATATAATAATTTATAGTCTAATACGTACTATATTATGATGTAAGAAAGCAAACAGACCTTCAGGTACTGTAACTGCTGGGGCTTAGTAGCCTGAAAAAAGCCAAGACTATCCATCTGCTGATGGCTTATATAGAGGCATGAAGACCTCTCCTGGTCCATGAAGAAACATAAACAGACTATCAGAAGAAAGCCAGATAGCGGATCTATTGAAATAGATACTAAGACATCTATATAGGACAATAGGAAAAAAGTTTCATTACGGAGTCTTCATTCTAATCAATAGGTTTTATAGCTGGAAGAATTCTTTCTTTATTAATACAGAGAGAAAACATTACTTTATGACTAAATTCAGGAACAGATTGAGGACTATTCAATATTGTAAAAGACAATAAAGGGTTCTATGCAAAAAAATACATGAAGATCTGATATCTTTTTGCCCGATGCTAATGTCACTGGAAGAGCTAATTTAATACTAGAAAAGCTACAATTTTGGGGGAAATTGTGTGAATTGTTCTTGCCTCCACCAGTAGTCTACAACTGGAGTGGTTGGAGTGGCTGGAGTAACTGTGAAAGGTTGGAGTGTGGTTCACTCACTCTACAGCAAGGACAGAGAAGAACTTTCAAATCCCTCGAACATTCCACCAACTGTCAACAGGAACTAATAGATTTCAAACAGGGCAGAGAAGAGCTTTAAATCTTTCAAATCCCTCGAACATTCCACCAACTGCCAGCAGGAACTAATAGATTCCAAATAGGGCAGAAAAGAGCGGTTAAAAAAAAACTGCTCCAAATTGCTCACTTCACTAGCGGTTGCCATCTTCAAACGGTCATATTTTACAGTGAAGAGCTTTATATTGTCAGAATCACAAGACCCAGACCTACATTTTGATACATAGTATGTCTCTGAAATATTAAAAATGAAGGCACAGTCGCAGTTTAGAAATTGCCTTTCAAGTTTGAGCTGGCTAGAGTGGAGTTTCAATGAATGTCAATGGACGGCGTGAGTTGCAAACAAATGGTCATATTGTGAAAACTATCAGGACTATGGCTTAGCCGTGGACGTTTTTAGTGGCAGCAGGGATAGCTGAATGTTTTGATATAAGATTTGTGTAGGTGTGCTTGAAAATGAGGGAGGGAGTTTAGAAATCATGTCCTGATTTTTCAGCTCACACTCGAGCTTTTGTCAGCTCCCACTCTAGTTTGGAACATTCCACTATTCATTCCTATGGGACCAAGTTCGCCACAAAAACGACGATATTTCGTGAACCATTTGGCGAAACGTTCCACAAAGTAATAGCACACCGATCGAGAACAATCCGCACGTTTTGGGATATATTACGGTCTATGTAGTGTGTAAACTGTGGGAGGAGTTAGGGTTGTAAATTTGGCTATAATTAGAATAATAGTATTTATGTGAGATAATAGTAAGTGGTCTTGCCATGTAATTAAGCAATTGTGGAGAGATAGAGTCTCATTGTTAAAAGGGGTAAAGATTTCAGAGCCCTTAAAAATTCCAGAGGACGCAGCTGGTTAACTGAAGGATCATATAAATACAGCCAACAGGTATTTAAAAACGTCCATATCAACACCCCTTTACAAAAAGAAAGATCAGAGAGTACTGAGACATGTACCTCTGAGACGATGTGGCTAAGACCTAGATGAGTCCTAGATTGAAGAACTTAGAACCTCCTTGGTAAAAGGAATTTGAATTAAAAATAGACCAGGAAAAAAGGCATCCCAACTCTGTAAAGGTAGCTGAAGATATACGTTTTCCCTGGCCGTCAGAAGGGTATTAATTGCTGCTCCTGAAAAACCCTTATATTTAAGCCCTTCTTTTCAATTTTTAAATCTTCAGAATGAGGAAGTAGCACTGGACCTGATGGACGAGGGAAGAAATATTTTGGGAGATTCCATGGAGTTACTGAACAAGATAAGGAGAAGTGAAAACCATATTGATAATGGCTCTGGCAACCTATGCAGAAGACAAGTGTTGGATGTTAAGGATGTCCCATTCATGAATGTATTTGATTTTGTAGAAAAGTTTCTCAATCCAAGTGTATGGTATTCATAGTTATCACTGCCCAAGGGATTTCTATAGGAAAGTTAACCTCTTATTAGAACTATGGTGGAGGACCTGGATCAAAACTCTCTCTGCTGAGGTAATATGACAATCAACATCCTTTTTTTTATACTTGAGTCACACTGCACTTTCTGAAGAGAGCTGTACTGTGCCTTGGACTGTGTCAAACCGTGTTCCCAGTTATACCCTGGACTGGGAGGGATCAAGGTGATTTCAGCAGACCTTGATCTTTCACCATGAAGATGTACAAATGAAAGTGTTCGTCCACTGCAATCTGAGATGTGAGGCAATGGGTACATGGGAATAAGCATCCTGCAAATCCGGAGAAAACCTTCAATGTACTAGGTATACTGGTGATGTGAGGCAATGGGTACATGGGAATAAGCATCCTGCAAATCCGGAGAAAACCTTCAATGTTCTAGGTATACTGCCTTTATGATGAATGTTCAAGAATCCTGTAAACTTATGTAGATCTAGAATGGATCTCCATCTGCGTGTCAGAAACAGAAACTTTGTGTTTTAGCTGCTTTTGAAATTCTCAAAATAGGCCCCTCTTATTGAGGGTAACGCCATGACATTTATGGAAAACATCTCTTTTTACCCTTTCTCTTCCTCTGGTAGAAGAATAACCACTTCTCAAGGTTGAGATCTACCATACTCTCTTCCAGGTGTGAAATACCTGGGTCCTGGAAGGAAGGGAATAAGAGTCTTTAGCTCGAAATGGTCTCCTGAAACATAGGTCTTGAAGTAGACAAGCTTTCCTGCCCACTGCTGTTTTCTTGATCCATTCATCTCGGAGGATGCATACTCGGAACAGATACTGAGTCAAAGAGCCCGACTAGTAGACATAGAGAAAGTCAGATGGAAGCTTCTTAGCTGAAGACTATTTCCTGGCTTAAAGACTTGTAATGTCAACAGACAAAAGGAAGATTGTCTCTGATATGCTCCTCTAAATTATCCATACAAATCTTATATCCTTAGAGATTGAGGTAAGAGTTTGCAGCCGGAAGAAAGCATGCGCCAGCTGCCACATAGATTTTTAGAAAGGATCTATGCTCCATGGAGCCTCAGCGAGATCCTGCATTGTTTACAGGCAGAAGTGGATATTCAGCTAGTCTAAGTACTTCATCGACCACTTAGGAGCAGAGTCCCATGTACTAACATCTGAAATCCCAATAGATGAAGACAGAAGATACTCCCTTGTGTTGAAAACTTCTCTCAGTGTAAAACCATTCCTCCATAATAAGAATCTTAACAGTTCCATGACCTGGTAAAGATGCTCTGTTCCTTCTGACATCCAAAAAGAAAGGTGTGACAGACCCATCTGTATAACTATTATTGCTGGTTCGTCTAGTTTGCCTTCCTTTCGTGGAATTGCCTGTTCGTATACCCTTATTCGTCTGTTTGACTATCTACCGAATTAACTTACCGAACGGACGGCCACCCAGAAGAGGTGTGTGCTGCTGGTTAACCTCTTGATCCCAATTAGAACGTTGTGGTTAACCGCAGACACCTCTTAATTACAACCGAATGCAGGGTGGTCGTCGGTCGTATGTCGACCACGAGGCGGCGGCCATTTTAAACCATGCGAAAGACCAGCGGTGTTCGGTGCAGATTCTATGGAACTAAAAATGGACACTCTTTCTGCCGAACACCGCTGAAACCCACAGACCGCCCTTCTCAGTCGACAAGGCATGCGAACACCGGCCGTTCGGGAGTTTGGATTATACGAATGGACTTAACCCAGATAGCCTTCCCATGGAGTCAATCGCATACCGAAAGACTGTAATAGACTTTGACTCCATGGCGATTGAACTGTGCGTATGGGATCTGAGCGCTATTCGCTAAGAATATGCACTCAGATCCAGGCTATCTGGGGATGTGTTACACGAATATATGATGTTCAGTAGTTGTGTAATTACTTATTTTTATGTGTTTTTCAGGCTTTATTTAAAATGGCGATTTGCCTCTGTCCTGGGAGATAATTGAATTACTTCTCAATTATCTCCAGGGCAGAGGGGAGAAAACCATGATGCATTCTGGGAATATTATGTGCATGTATGTCTGGAAGTGCCATATGTCTGTCTGCCATTACAGTCTCCCATTTGGTCCCCTAGGGGAGTGTCCACCAAGTGGGAGACCTGCATAAATACAGGTAGCCCACAGAAAAGCCAGTTCTTGTTTTACCCTCAGTGCGGAGCTTGGCAGGGCCGGTGCAATGATTTTTGCCGCCCTAGGCAAAAGTAAAGTTTTCGGCCCCCCTCCCCCCCCCGTGACATCACAATGCCCCACCCATATGACCTGCCATGTTAACTAACGCTAGTGCTGCAGTGCCGCTGTGTTTACATTAAAAGGCCTGCAGGGACAGGCTATAGACACCAGGACCACTACATTTAGCTGCAGTGGTTCTGGGGACTATAGTGTTTCTTTAATGTGAGGTAAATTAGAGATTAGTGCCACGAATAATATACTAGATTACCTACTTAAAAGCAGATGAGGATGATGATGGGCTCTAGCTGCAGTCTAACTCCACTGGTCTGGTGTAGAACAGGCTCTCTGGAGGCGGTTTGTAACTGTGGTCACAAAAATCAATGTTCTGGGAGAACGAGAAGCAGCTCCATTTTTTGGGGGCCCTTTACACAGCTCAAGGTCTGGGTCCCAGGGTCCACCTTCATGTTCCACCAATGAGTTTGTTCACAGGGGGTGGAGTGTGTAGGGGATGTCCTGATTTGTGTGTAAGGAATGCATTGTGTGAATCTGTGTTTGTATGTGTAAGGGCTGCAAGGTGTGTTTATGTGTATGTAAGGGATGAAGTGTGTGAGTCTGTAAGGGGTGCTTTGAGTGTGTTTAAGGGGTGCATTGAGTGTGTGTAAGGAATGCATTGTGTGTTTCTGTGTGTGTAAGGGTTGCATTGCGTGTGTGTGTGTGATGCATTGTGTGTTTTTCTGTGTGTAAGGGGTGCATTGTGTGTGATTGTGTGTGTGTGCGCGATGGATGTCAATCTCTCCCCCCTCCCTTGTCACTCTCTTCTCCCCCCCTCCCTTGTTACTCTCATTCCCCCTCCCTCCCCTGTCACTCCCCCCTCCCTGTCAATTTCTCTCTCCACCTCAATTCCCCTCCCTGTCAATGTCTCCCCCTCCCTGTTAGTTCCCCCCTGTTAGTTTCTTACCCCCCTGTTAGTTTCTTTCCCTCCACCTCCCTGTTAGTTTCTTTCCCCCCACCTCCCTGTTAGTTTCTTTCCCCCACCTCCCTGTTGGTTTCTTTCTGTTGGTTTCTTTCTCCCCCCTCCCCTGTCAGTTTCTTTCCCCCCCCTCCTGTCCTTTCCCCCCCCTCCCTGTCAGTTTCTTTCTCCCCCCCTCCCTGTCAGTTTCTTTCCCCTCCTCCTGTTTCCTTCTCCCCCTCCCTCCCTCTTTCTTCCCCCCTCCTCCCTCTTTCTTCCCCTCCCTCCTCTTTCTTCCCCTCCCTGTTTCTTTCTCCCCCTCCTCCCCTGTTTCTTTCTTTCCCCTCCCTCCCTGTTTCTTTCTTTCCCCTCCCTGTTTCCTTCTCCTCCCTGTTTCCTTCTCCTCCCTCTTTCTTTCTTCCCCTCCCTCCTGTTTCTTTCTTTCCCCTCCCTCCTGTTTCCTTTTCCCCTCCCTCCCTCCTCCCTGTTTCTTTCTTCCCCCTCCCTCCCTCCCTCCTGTTTCCTTCTCCCCCCTCCTCCCTCCTGTTTCTTTCTTCCCCTCCTCCCTCCCTCCCTGTTTCTTTCTCCCCCCTTCCTCCCTCCTGTTTCTTTCTTCCCCCTCCCTCCCTTCCTGTTTCCTTCTCCCCCCTCCCTCCCTCTTTCTTCCCCCTCCTCCCCTACCTCTGTTGTAGCGTGGCCGAGCCCAGTATAGTCCGCGGGTACAGGGAGCTTTTGTTTCCTGTACCCGGCCGTACTAACAGGAAGTGCACACACTGTGTACACTTCCTGTTAGTCCAGCCGGGTACAGGAGACAGATGCTCCCTGTACCCGCCGACTATACAGGGCTCGGCCACGCTACAGTGAGGGAGCTGACAGGAGGGAGCGCTGAGCGTTTCCCTCCTGTCAGCCCCTCTCCTCAGGCTGCGCCTGGGCGGTGCGGTCCGCCCTCATGGACGCACCGCCCGGTAAAAGCTGCAGCCGCCTGAGGCTCTATACAGAGCGCTCGGGCGGCTGCAGCATTGGGGGGCCGGCGCTCCTGGCGGCGCCCCTTCCCAAGGGGCGCCCTAGGCGGCTGCCTAGTCCGCCTAACAGGTAGCGCCGGCCCTGGAGCTTGGTCTCATTATTGGGGGGATTTACTACACACGGTTAGCGACTGATTGCTGGAACCGTAAGCCGTAAGGAGTTTGGAGCATCTGTACGGGTCCCGGTCGGGAGATTGGCGCATTCCCCTGATTGCAGTTCGTACGGTTGGAGTCTATACGAATGGAGCTTGCATTATTGCGAAAGGGGAAGCTTAACTAAATGGCGGTTTCACTCCTTTGTGCCAGGGGTGTCTTAACAAAAGGCTTGCGGTAGAAGGCTCAAACTTAGAATATTCTTTCAGATATAAGGACCTGCGGACTCTGGAAATCAAATGGTCCACTTGTGCTGTGTGACAAACGCTCTTTTCCATGGATGTTTGCCATGAACTCCTGGAGGAGTGTGGAAGCTGGCCTCCTGCCCACTCAGAGACCCTGTTCGGGAGTTACCCTGCCCATCCGCCATTAACATCTTTCTTTCTGTGTCCCTGGTTCGACACTTTCCCTTCTCTGGAATTGAAGCGAGTGCTAGCTCCCTGGCGGCCGTTTGTATGAACAAGCCCACAAATAGGCTTTAGTGACCGCTATGGAACTAATTTTCGGCATGAGGACTTCGTAGTTCCTGGTCACCTCAGTGGTACTTAGCCGCAAATGTTGTGGAACTGTTTTTGGCTTGGTGACCTTGCGGTTCCCGGGTAACTTGGGCTGGGGTTTAAACCACTTTGCGACCCACCAGGAAAGTGCTTTTTGTAGGGAAGGTGCCTGAGAGCCAGACAGAGCACTCTGTATTTCGGCCGCTGGAGCTCCTGAAAGTTGACCGGCAAAAGCACCAAATACTCTGGAACTAGTTTGGGCTAGGAACACGTTCACCCTACTGGCTATTCCTCTACACTGCATGGATATAAGGGCTATTTGGACAACTTTGGTGCTCAGATCAGGGCTGTTTGGGGATGTATGTTTTTAGGATGTTTTGGGGTACTTTTATGTTTTTGTGTTTGGCTCTCTGTTCCTGGGAGATAATTAGCATAACAGTCTTTAACTAAATTATCTCCCAGGCCCAGAGATTCCTGAGAGGGGCTTGGATTGTATTATTTGGAGGCCCCATACTGGGGGTTGTGTATATAAGCAGGCGACTTGGCCTAAATAAACAAGTTAATTTTCACGCTTCATTGAGTCTCGGATAGTGTTTGGGTGAACAGGCCATACAGTCATACTCTCTGTAGGAGAGCTTAATCACTTGAAGCTGTACCCAGGTGTGACAGAACCATCTGTCTGCCTATTGTGGTGGATTCGTTTATTTCTGCCCTCCTTCGTGTAAATGGCTGTTTCTATAGCCCAGCCATACGAATGGATGGCCACCCAGGATAGAAGTGTGCAGCTGGATAACCTCTTGATCCCAATTAGAACGTTGTGGTTAACCGCAGACACTTCTCAATTACACCGAATTCAGGGTGGCCGTCATTCGTATGTCAACCACGAGGCAGCAGCCATTTTAAAACACATGAAAGACCAGCGGTGTTCGGCACTGATTTCATGGAACTAAAAACGGACACTTTTTCTGCCGAACACCGCGGAAACAACGGGTCGCCCTACTCCATCGATGAAAGCATGCGAACACCAGCCGTTCGGGAATTTGGAATCACACGAAAAGCCTTAACCCAGATAGCCTTCCCATGGTGTCAATCGCATACCGAAAGACTGTAAGAACTTTGACTCCATGGCGATTGAACTAGGTGTGTGGGATCTGAGCGCTATTCGCTAATAATATGCCCTCAGATCCAGGCTATCTGGGGATGTATGATACGAATATGAAATGTTCAGAAGTTGTAGAATTATATTTTTTTGTGTGTTTTCTGGCATTTTACTTAAGATGGCGATTTGTCTTTGTCCTGGAGATAATTGAATTACTTCTCAATTATCTCCAGGGCAGAGGGGAGGAAACCATATTGCATTGTGGGAAAAGTTTACATCTGTATGTCTGAAATGTCCCCATGTCTATCTGTCATTACAGTCTCCCATTTGGTCCCCTAGGGGAGTGTCCACCAAGTGAGAGACCTTCATAAATATGGACGGGTAGCCCACAGTAAAGCCAGATCCTGTTTGACCCTCAGTGCGGAGCTTCTGTCTCGTTATTGGGGGGATTTATTATTTACGCCTAGAGACTGATTATTGTAACCGAAAGCCACTTGGTGGATATCTTTGTTCGGCGGTTAGCAGCGGTTCGTGGATTTCTGTTCGGGAGTTTAGAGCCTTTCACGGATCCCGGTCGGGAGATTACCGCTTCCCCTGATGGTGGTTCGTATACTGCAGTTTTTGCGAACGGAGTTATTGATATTGCAAAAGGGGAAGGTTAACTAAATGGCGGTTTCCCTTAAAGACACCAGGGGTGTCTTAAAACCAGGTGTGATGGACCACCTAGCACCCCAAATTGGGTGCCTCCGCCAATCGATGCTCCCAGTGCTCGCTGAGAACTCCAAGATCACCACCAGACACCATCAGCACCGTAGACCCCCACAAACTGCCATAGATTGGCTGGGGATCTCGCTGTCCTCCACCCACCCAGGATCCCGCTTCCAGTGGGTGAACCTCTCCTACTCCAGAGAGTGTAGCAGGAACAGCTCTTAGAAAAGCTAGTGATTATAATTCCAGGGAGTATAACGAGTATAGCAATCCCCAGAGTGAATATAGCTGTCCCCTCCACACATTAGACGAGGCTCTATGTTGAGGGTGAAGAGGAAATTATTTTAATGGTGCCACACTTGGCCTTATATGAAAATCCCCATGCAAGGGGTACGCCCACATGGACCTTGTGGGGAACTGAGTTACAATATTCACAGACCAATAAGAACAGTATTCCAATGCATGACACTCCCACACATAACATATAATCCCTCCCCTCTGCCTGGGAGATAATTGAGTCAGATACTGTATTAACCCAATTATCTCCAGGCAGAAAAAACACTAATTTCTATAAAGTCCAAAAGGTACCCTAAAACACATAATATCCCCACAATACATCCCCTGATAGCCCTGATCTGGGTGACCAACATTTTCAAAAATTACCCAGATCAGTTCAGGGGTTTAGGAATTTCCTGGCAGTCATCATTTTTACCGACCGCACGCATGATCCCATGCCCAAAATGGTTCCATAGAATCGTGGCTAAGTGCAGCTGGTGACCGACTGGGAACCGCAAAGTCTTCATGAGGAAAATAGTTCCAGGGGATTCACGGTTCAGTCCCCCTGAAGTCTTTTCACGGTTTTGGTCCATGCAAACAACTGCCAGGGAGCTAGCGTTCGGTTCTATGGAAAGTGACGAACCAGAGGGAATAAAATATGGGTCTCAACAGTCGTTGACTTGGCTCATAATCTTTTGGCAAGGGGCTGGCCATCGGCCCCTCCAAGCACCCGTGACAAGGTTCAGTTCATCACACCAGGACTTTTTTCCAGGCCGGGAAGCTACAGAGAGACCCCAGGGGGGTGTCCTGGTGGAGAGCTAGGAAGCGAGCTTGACGAAGGTACCCAGCTGGAGTGCCAGGTGGGCCATCACAAGCTGATTCTGGAGATAATAAAATAGGCTAAATGTAGTGGAATGGATGCTCTAGCTACACTTTTATTCCCTGTTCTTCGGCTGTCCATACACCCCTGTTCGTTTACCGAACCAACTCTGTGTGGTCCCCTTGTTCGCACCTATTAATTACTGACCACCCCTGGTTGTTAACCACAAATTTGTTATTAGTGCAAGTGTTTTTCCTGTGTGGTTGCCGTTCGTATAACCGAACGCATGTGTTCAAACAATTGGTTGCCATTTTGTCTCCCCTGAATGCAGGCAGCAGTACGTAGTCGACAGCATGGTACTTTTTTCGAATACATGACCCCCGCGAACACCTGGGAAACTGGGACCACTGCTCATTCAACTTCCTGAACAGTTAGGAGAACGGCGTTCGGGAGGCATAAACTACCGAACAGGGGGAGCATTCATATCCTAACAGCCAGGGGATGGATTTATCTGTGTTCGTCCGAGAACCCCCAAAAGATAACCAGTCATTGCCACGTTTTCTCTGGAACTGTTTGGGGCATTACCTCGTGGCCTAACAGTCAAAACTTCATTTGATTGGCGTTCACGAACCAACAAAGGGATCTGAGAGATATTTCGTCAAAGTGTGCACTCAGATACAAGCTATTTGGTGATATGAGTTTTTTTGGGTTCTGAAGTTATTAAAATTTATTTTTGGGGTGTTTTAGAATATTGTATATTTTTCTGTACCTGAGAGATAATTAAGTTATAACTTTTTCTCACACAATTATCTCTCAGACACAGAGGATCCTGGGAAGAAAAGCCCTGTATTATTGTATGGGAGACCCCATGTAGGGGTCTGTGCCTAAAAGCCATGTGTGGCAAAAATAAAATCAGTCGACTCCCAGAACTATGTGTCTTCTAGTAGCTGGGGTGAAAGGGTCTTGGGTTATTATACTGCTTCTTTCAGCTTCGAGGAAGGAATAGCGGAGATACCTATGCTAGGTATTAAAGCTCCGCTACACTGAATATCCTCATCCGAAGATGATACGATATCTCTGAATGTATCCAACTCCAAGGATTCTTCAGAGTATTCATTCCGGGAATTGTCCAGAGGATCCGAGCTTTAAGAGATTCTATGATATCTTGAAATTTATTTTTTATAAAATAGTTTACCAGGAAAGATACATTGAGATTTCTCTCATTTTCAAGTATATCCTGGGTCCACAAAACATTGAAAAAACAATATTAATACACAATATATACAAAAGTTTACATAGAACAGGTAGGAAATATATAATCAACCATTCTGCATTCTGTTTTGAGGTATGTAGAGAGGAATCTCTTAAAGGACTTTAGGCTTGGGGAAGATTTGAAAGTGTGCAGGAGGTCGTTCCATAATTGTGGTGCTCTGTAGGAGAAGGAGGATCGGGCCACTTTCTTTTTGTATTGAGGTAGGCTAAATAAAGTGCTGGTACTGGATCAGAGGTTATAGGAGGTGGCAACAGCCGGGGAGAGCATTCTGCTCAGGTAGTGTGGAAGCTTCCCAGAAAAGCTCTTAAACACAAGGCTTGAAAGATGAAGGGTGCGTCTGGATTCCAGCGACAGCCAGTTTAGTTCTTTTAGCATGTCACAATGGTGGGTCCTGTAATTACATTGCAGCACAAATTGCCAGAACGAGCTATACAACGTATTGAGTTTATTAAGGTGGATTTGCGGTGCAGGTGCATATACTACATCCCCATAATCAATGATTGGCATCAGCATTTGCTGTACAATCTTTTTCTTTACTGTAGGGCTTAGGCAGGATTTGTTTCTGTACAGGGCACCTAGTTTTGGATAAAGTTTAGATGCAAGTTTTTCTATATGGAGGCCGAACAATAGATTGGGGTCTCACAACATACCCAAGTATTTGAAAGAGTGGACTGCGGTCAGTGTGTTATTTGAATTAGTTTTGATGGATAGGTGGGAATTGTATAATTTGTGTAATTTAGGTACTGTTACAAAGATCATTGTGACAGTTTTGTCAGTGTTTAGGAAGAGTTAGTTTTTTTTGCGATCCACTTTTCTACCTCTGTGAACTGGTCTTGGAGCACAGCCTCAAGCTGCGGTAGATTGGATTTGCTCGCATAGATTACTGTGTTGTCTGCGTACATTTGAGGATTTGCAGACATTAGGCAGACCATTTATAAATAATGTGAATAGTAGGGGGCCGAGAATGGAACCTTGGGGAACACCACACATGACTGGGAGAGGGAGGGAGTCACTGTCAGAAATGGACACATATTGCGAGCTATCCAATATATATGATTGAAACCAGGTTAGCGAACAATCACCAATACCTGAGTTTTTGAGTTTGTGCAGTAGAATATCGTGGTCTACTGTGTTAAAGTCCTTTGCAAAATCAGGAAAATAGCTCCAGTTAGGTCTCCTTGTTCCATGCCAGTTTGGATGTCATTGCAAACTTTTAAGAGGGCAGTTGTAGTGGAGTGATTCTGGCGATAGCCCGATTGATCAGGGGTCAGATAGTTAGATTGTTGGTAATACTCACGTAGTTGCATATGGACGCATTTTTCTAAGATTTTTGCCAATACTGGGAACAATGATATAAGTAGTGGTAGTAGTGGAGCATCAGACAAAATAATTGTTAAAGGCATTTGCTACATCGAAGGGAAGTTGCAGGGTTTGGTTATCCACTTTGACAGTGGAGTGTTGGGAGTGGATTGGGGGAGTTTGTAATTTATTTTTGACTTTCCAAAAGTTTCTAGGGTTTGATAGGTTCAGATTTTCACTGAAATATTGGGCATTGGCCAATGTTGTTTGTTTTGTGCATATATTTCGCCATGGTCCAAATGCACAGTGATCATTCATAGAGCCAGTACGCTTCAACTTTGACCACAAAGTGGTACATTTGGATGAGGTCAGCTGTGATCCACTTCATATGGGCTCCTTTTACTCTCACATTACACAGCAGGGCATGCAAATTCCAAATTTGTAGGAGTTCAGACTGAAAGAATTCAGCAGCACAGTCTAGATCTGGGATCATGTTTAATCTGTGCAATGGGAGGTTCTTGATGTCATTAAGAAAGGATTCAAGATTAAATTTTTTGAAGGACCTGGTGATTTTAACCTCAGGAGAGGATTTAGTAGCAGTTATTTTGCGCACAAACTACATTAAACAGTGATCACTGAAACTGTTTGGGAGAACACCAGCCTCCTGGATTCTATCAGGAGAAGTGGAGAGAATCCAGTCCCGCAGGGTATGGTTATGGCTTTTAATGTTTATGCGAGTCGGGGAGGAGATTAATTGTGTTAGCTGGAAAGTCTTAAACATTGAACAAGAACTATTATTTTTAGGGTTCAGCCAATCAATATTAAAATCTCCAAAGACCAACAGTTCACTTTTTGGGTTTCGAGCTATGGTTTCACTAAGGAGATGGGCTATGTCAGAAAGGGAATGCACTGGGGAGCTAGGTGGGCGGTAAATTTCTGCAACAATGTTTGATTTACTGCACGGGATCTCAATTGTGCCAGAAAGGAAATCAAAAGTGGCAGAAGGGCTAAAGTTTTGTAAGGGGGTAAACTTTATGGAATTGTCAACATAAATAACAATACCTCCTCCTCTCTTTGCTCTGTCATTTCTAAAACATGAATAACTCTGTATTGCAATGGCGGAATCTGGTATTTTAGTTGTTGTGGTGAAAATAACCTTGCCACTGGGTTTTGGAGAGGACTGCAAAAAGACATGCTAAACAGTCTATTTGGGCTTATTGGATTTCAAAACACTTTTTCTGCCCCTTTAAATCCATGGGAAAATGTGCCTCTTCCCCTCCCCCTTTTTCCTGTCCTATTGTTTCTCCAGCGGGGCATTGTCCCAGGGACACTGCCAGACTAGTTGAAACTGGCTGCTTTGTCCCTCCTCAATCTCTCATCAGCCCTTGCTATTGTTTAACCCCATAGCGATCTAACTGTATTTGTGAGATCTGAGTGCTTTTCGGAAATATTGAGCGCTCAGATCCAAGCTATCTTGGGATGTGTTGGACATATAGGTTAAACATCGTATTATATGAGTTATGTATTTTTATGTGGTTTTTGTAACAGGTTTTGACTTAGAGATAGTTCCTGTACCTGGAGATAATTAAGTTACCCCAGCCACTTAAGCCAATTATCTCCAGGACAGAGGAGAAGATAGGCCAACCGCACAGCCTAAATCTGTAGAACTATTTTGGGCATGAAAGGCCATGCTTGCGGTCGGTCAAAAGAGACATCCAGAAAACTTTTGAACCCCTGCTCTGATCTGGGTGATTTTTTTTGGATATGTTGTTCACCCAGATCAGGGCTATCCAGGCATGGTTAATTGAGTTAGTCCATTGTATTTGTTAATTGTATCACAGACAGAGGGGAGGGTTTGTGTACATTATCTGGGAGTGTCTAACTGTACAAGTCTGTCCTGATTTGCTTTGTAACTTTGTATCCTGTATTACCTGTTGCAAAGGGCAGTGAAACAGCTGATTGACCTCTGGTTGCTTTGCTGGGCTGGATAAATACCTCCTTTTTGATATTGCACGATATACGGCACAGGGGTAAATTGGCCTGTAGCCACTTTCAGACAGTCTGCACAGAGACTTGACTTTTACCAGGCTCGCTTATCATATGCCTCACAAAGGATCCATTAGGGCAGCTTCCCTTGTATGATTCGTAGGATTTTCTTCCCATAGAGCTATCATTATAGTACATTTTAATTATTAATAGGCACTCTTTTGTTTGGTAATGACAGAAAAAATATGGGGAAAAACCTATGGAAAAAAATTGTAGATTATTCTAGCTTTAGTGTACCTATAATCATAATTTTATTAATGACAGGAGGCGAATATTTGCTTAAGTCTCTCTTTACTAGAACTCCACAGCAGCACAGAAAAACAACCAACCAGAAAAAGTTATTTTCTATAAAACTCCCCTCCCCATACATCATTTCTTCTTTCAAGCTGCGTCAAAACAGAACAAAAAGGCAGAAAAACATAATGGGGAAGAAACGAAATCCTAGATACAATGAATACAACAATATCCACCATCCGAGAAGAACAGCCGAACCAGATAGTGTTGATGGACTGTAAACTGAAACAAGAGAAAAATAGAATCGAACAGGTTGGATAGCCAATGAAATGTACTCTGAATAAAACATGTAGGCACCCAATGTAGCAACCAGAAATATCATAATATACAGAAATCCCAACCCTTACTTCGGAAAACGGACTCAAGAACAAGTGACAAATAGCAGAGACAACAAGCAGAGTTGCATACCTACCTGATGAACCCAAACTATAAAATTAAACAAGGGAGCAATAAGAATGGGTGGGAAATACTCGCCTCCTGTCATTAATAAAATTAAGATTATAGGCACACTAAAGCTAGCATAATCTACAATTTTATAACATGACAGGAGACTTCGTATTTGCTGTTTTAACGCTCAGGCAACAAATCCAACCCTGTTTGTTTCGCTGGTACCTATTCCGGGAGATAACTAGATCAATCCCAAATAGACCTTCCAACTGCGAGAACCGCTGTTATTGTACGTGTTTCCTAGCAGCCGGTCCATGAACTGCAAAGCTGACCTATTAGTCATTTCCCTGTAGGTGTAAAATACTGAAGGTCCTCCGTGGGTGGAGGGTCGCGAGAAACCCTTGGTGTGGAAGATGGCTCCTCCGATTGTGCCAGGGTCACCAGGTGACGTGGCCTTGCAGGCAAATTTCCAACCTCAAGTAATGCGTCTAAGTCTACCACCAATTCCGTAAGGGAACCGAGTAGGGTGCTTTCGTTACCTCATGACCTACCTGGTGAATAGTCTCATTCGAGAATGAAATTATGCAAGCAAAAGCGCAGTCAAAACTAGCCATATCCTAAGTGATTCTAGTACACCAAATGGACTGTGTAACCCGCGGCTGTGGTAGAGAAGGAACTCCCAAGGAACGTCCAATCAGGGTTCCAAACTGAACTTGTGTAGTGAAACGGTGGTCGACTACTCTGGGGAATTGTGAATCCTGGAAACATCCAAAAAGAGTGGAACGTAAACAGAGTTGAGATTTCCATATAGATATATCATCATCGAGGAATGATAAATGGTCCGGATCCAATGGTAATGGGGCCCTGTCTAACAAAGAAGAATCCTCACATCCTGTACTGAGAGAGTGAAATAATCCGATTATTCGTATGTACGATCCTTATCCATGCCCGACCTGTCAAAATTCGTGTAGGAGCTCATGGTCTGCAAGCCACCTACAAGATAGGGTATAATATATTGAGACCTTTAGGTCCCTGTACCCCTGACTGTCCGGGCACGTATCTCCAAGAGCAGGTCCTAGGTCAAGGGACCCAGGAATGTGCATTCGAGAACCGAAGTCAAGGCCTCCCTATAGGGGAATACCTCCCTTCTTAGTCTGGAGTCCTGTGAACTCATAGCTTTCTCTAACACGCAGGCAAGACATAAAGTCCCTTCACTGACAACAGGGAGCAGATAGTGAAAAACAAGGGTCTAGCTTCAACCATCCGAAGCAGGGGTTGTCTAGTTTGAGGACGTCGGCAGCCATATCCGAGCCTGCCACACATCCTGAGCAGTATTCCAGTGGTAGGATGCGTCCCGACTTGTGACGTCTCTGTAGGAGGAGGGGGCCCACTGGGTTCCCCCATAGAGTCCAGGAGGTCTCCTTGATGGTAGCTGAATAGGTGGGTTAGCGAGAACCCACAACCAAAACGGTTCCCGTGAGGGATTTAGAGTAAGAAAGGACTCTATATCTGAATCGTGTTCTCCAGATATGTTCTCAGAAGAATAGAGGCAGTCCTGTCATCTTATCCCAAGATAGTTAATGACCAGGGAAACCAAGTTGACCAAGGGTTCTTGTTACCCAAGCAAGGCAATGCACGTTTGTTCTACGAAGGTCTCAGGATCTCAAGTCACCTTGACCTGGGAAAAACTGCCTGCGCAGTTCATTTGCAATGGTCTGCATAAGCTAAACAGAGTGTGATTGATTGTTTGATCTAGCACAGATTATACCAAAACCTGCACCCTTGTAATAACTGAGGCTCCTCCGTTACCGTACCGTCTCCAGGAGTATATCCAATATGAATGGTATAGGGTCACCAACAAAATGGGCCAATCCTGGGAGCGGAGCCCAAGTTTAAACAGCCCCTATACTGGGGATGTTTGTAAATAAGCGAGGAAACTCCCCCAGTAATACCTCTGAGTATTTCTCGCGTGGGATACAGTAGATCCATCATAGGAGGTGAAAAGGAGGAAACCAGTCTAAACCTGTATACCCTGTCCAATCAGACAGTCCTTTATAACGAGATCGGTAGCACGGTCGTTAGCTCTAACGGAGGGGTTCTCTCCCTTGCCCAGCTGTTATGAAGCATGGTCTCCCTTGCATATCGGGGAGGTATTATACCCCTGTAGGGACACCCCTCTATGCAGTCATCGTTGTCCTGTACAGGTACAAGCCCGTTAATAACCAATGGACGATACCGTAGTGCCACACTCTCTAATAATGTAACTGAACTCCATGTCAGCATCAGGCTGATTGCATGAGCGGGCCGTACCCGTTAATAACAAAATTTGCTGTCTACATCCGTGTCCAGTTCCTTCTATGAGAGTGGGTTACACTCAACGCATGTCCTCTGTATCCATCTCAGCATCGTACTGAGGTTGAGGCAGGGCCGCGCCCTCTAGTAATGAATCAGTGTCCTGTTCAGTATATGAGACGGGTTAGCTCTCTACTCGTGTAAACAAAAATATCAGTCTCAGGCCGAGATGATGGAGGGCCGCACCCTCAAAACCAAACTAGGGCCCATCTCAGACTCTGGCTGGATGACTGCGGTGGTTCACCTTTTAAATTTTCAGTGTAGATCCTGAGGAGGGTCCCTTACTGGCCACAAGATCTCTCCCTGAATCACTCCCTGAGAGGCGGGATCAACTAGGAATAAACCAGACTGATGGTAGACCGAGTAGTATTTAAACCCGGGTCGTGCCCATTTCCACAATCGAAAGGGGAATGTTGTAGAGAATGTAACAGCAGGAAAAATGATGGAATCTACCAACGGACCACCCAGATCCCTCACGCGCGCGCAGGCTCCAGGATGACCGCCAGTAGCTTGAGGAAACGCTGGAGACGTTCTCCGCGATCCACAAGAGCCCGGGAAGTCAGGGAGGCCAAGTCCGGCCTCTCGACGACCTGAGCGATAGGATACGAGAAGACAAGAAAAAACAGAATTAAACCCAGGTATATGAGAAAGGAAAATATGTACCTTGGGAAAAATAACGGGTAGGAAAGTAAAAGACAGGTAAACCAGACTGAATGGGCCAAGAACTACCGCCAAAATAACTACCCAGACCCAATATGAGTACTGGACCTGCAGCTAAAGGATAGTAGTTAAAGGTAAGGGATTACGAGAACCCCTGTTGGTGTCTGAGCACTGGTCCCTATATGTGCATCAGAACGGAACTCTCCGCGGAGATGTGCCACCGCCGGGCTGGAGCAAACTGTGGCTACCCACCCGGGGGTCTTAGTAGAAGTCTTGTCCTCAGGGCGTGAGGTTTAGGGCCTTCACCCTTCCAATCATATTACGTGCATCATATTATGTGCATGTATACCGTGTCACCTCAGGGGTTACTATTGGGCTTTCCTCTGTATAATCCCCCAGGCCTGTGGCCAAGAGGGGGTTCGGGCACTGCCAGAGCAGGCCAATCCAATGGGGCACAGACATAGCAGGCCAATCAATGGGGCACAGACATAGCAGGCCAATCAATGGGTCACAGACATAGCAGGCCAATCAATGGGGCACAGACCTAGCAGGCCAATAAATGTGGCACGGACATAGCAGGGCAATCAATGGGGCACGGACATAGCAGGGCAATCAGTGGGGCACGGACATAGCAGGGCAATCAGTGGGGCACGGACATAGCAGGCCAATCAATGGGGCACAGACAGAGCAGGCCAATCAATGGGGCACAGACATAGCAGACCAATCAATGGGGCACGGGCAACGCCGGCCACTCACAGGATTTGTGTTCTGCCAGCAGCACGGGAACAATCTGCGTGGGTAGAGCCCCCTTTATATAAATATATAGAGAGGGCTTGCATTCCTGGTGTAATCCTGTGGTGCCCGGTGCTGGTCTAGCAAGGATCATGTAGACATAGCAGAAATGACTGCACTCCAAGGACTTTATAGAGATTTTCAAATAAAATTTAACTTTTATTCAATCCATTTAAAAAGTCAACGTTTCAGCTCCCACATGGAGCTTTCATCAGGACAAAACACAATGATCTTTGGAACAGTACCTGAATTACACAAATTACACAATTCCCACCTATCCATCAAAATAAATTCAATTGCACACTGACCACAGTCCACTCTTTCAAATACTTGGGTGTGATGTTAGACCCCAATCGATCTTTTGGCCTGCACATAGAAAAACTTGTATCTAAACTTTATCCAAAACTAGGTGCCCTGTACAGAAACAAATCCTGCCTAAGCCTTACAGTAAAGGAAAAGATTGTACAGCAAATGCTGATGCCGATCATTGAATATGGGGATGTAGTATATGTATCTGCATCGCAATCCCACATTAATAAACTCAACACATTGTATAACTCGTTCTGCCGATTTGTGCTACAATTTAATTACAGGACTCACCATTGTGACATGCTAAAAGAACTAAACTGGCTGTCACTGGAATCCAGACGCACCCTTCATCTTTCCAGCATTGTGTTTAAGAGCTTTTCTGGGAAACTCCCACCGTACCTGAACACAATGCTTTCCTCTGCTATTCCCAATTCCTATAACCTCCGATCCAGTACCAACACTTTACTTAGTCTACCTCAATACAAAAAGAAAGCAGCCTGATCCTCCTTTTCCTACAGAGCACCGCAATTGTGGAATGACCTCCCGCACAATTTAAAATCTACCCTAAGCCTAAAGTCCTTTAAGAGATCCCTCTCTACATACCTCAAAACAGAATGCACCTGTTGTAGCGGAGCGGCAATAATAAATCCCACGATCTCCGCTGGTTTAGAAGGTAATCCACAGTCAAGCGCTGAAAAGCAAGGCAATATCCCAAATCTCCCAGTAACCGGACGAAACACAGTTCTGAGAGTCAACTGAGGCTTTATTCACAGGTTCCACAATTTATACAATTCCCCATGCAAGGGGTTTCCTGAGTCCTATTCCAGGGGTGGACTACGTGGGGAACTTACATTACAGGGCATTTCCCCCATCAGGCACTGCTGCACGAGAGGGATCCTCCCACTGGAATGTACCGTTAAGTGGATTATCCCTCCGTGCAGCAGAACCGGCAATTTACTTTAAAATATACAGTTTTTCAAATATGAGGTCTATTTGCACGAATGGATGGTCGGTAGATAGCTGGGGTCTGAGCGCATCATTCGTGAGATTACCGCTCAGATCCCAGCTAAAACAACCGAACGCTGCATGAAAAACATATTCATCAAAACACACATTTAAAAGACCGATTGATATATGGGGAATAAAATACCGAACGGCCCGGAACTCCCGAACGGCCTGGAAGTCCAGCGGTGTTTGCGCCGTCGAGTATCTGTTTTTAGTACCACCCGCTCGACGACCAAACACCGCTGGGGGAACAAAGGATCCAAGATGGCCGACCGCCGCATGGTCGGTAGTCGAACGAAGGCCACCTAGGAGAGCCTCTAATTACCGATTGCAACATTGTTGCAATCAGTTAATGAGCGCCACACGTCTCTCAATGTGTGGGCTATACATGTGGGTCTTATTTGGTTCACGAACGGCCCGCAAAGGCACTGTTCGTGAAACGAAAGGAAATCAGCTATCTGCTTTCAGCAGATAGCCAATGCAAGTATTAAAATGTTACGCAATCACAGTCTATACACACGGAAACACACGCATCCTCAAAACAGCACAGGCAACCCTTAAAGCTATAGTCCTTATGTAATGTCCAAGTGGCTAGGTTTGCCACACCTGTCATGGTTGATTATATATTTCCTGCCTGTTCTATGTTAACTTTTGTATTTATTGTGTATTAATATTGTTTTTGTATTTTATTGTACCCTAATGTAAAAATGCAATGATTTGTGGACCCAGGACATACTTGAAAACGAGAGAAATTTCAATGTATCCTTCTGGTAAAATATTTTATAAATAAATAATTATGTAATCCAGGGATAATTAGGTGCACAACCCCTTGAAAAACTAAACATTACTGGTAGTGTGAGAGTGTGCTAGGCACACTGAAATAGGGATTCTGTCAGTCCCCCAAACGCCCTGCAGGCAGACTAAATAGTACTGTTAAGACACCCCTGGTGTCTTTAAGGGAAACCGCCGTTTAGTTCACCTTCCCCTTTCGCAATATCAGTAATCCATTTGCATCAATTGTAATACACGAACCATAACCAGGGGAAGCGGTAATCTCCCGACCGGGATCCGTGAAAGGCTCCAAACTCCCGAACGGAAATCCACGAACTGCTGCTAGCCGCCGAACAACGATATCCACCAAGCGGCTTTTCGTTTCCAATCAGCAGAGCGCAAAGAAGAAATCCTCCCAATAACAAGACAGAAGCTCCGCATTGAGGGTCAAACAGGATCTGGCTTTACTGTGGGCTACCTGCCCGTATTTATGCAGGTCTCCCACTTGGTGGACACTCCCCTAGGGGACCAAATGGAAGACTGAAATTACAGATGGACATGGGGACAGTTCAGACATACAGTTACAGGTTTTTCCCACAATGCAATATGGTCTCCTCCCCTCTGCCCTGGAGATAATTGAGAAGTAATTCAATTATCCCCAGGACAAAGACAAATCGACATCTTAGATATAATACCAGAAAATACATAAAAATACATAATTTGAAAATAGCCGAACATTTCTTATTTACCTCACATATCCCCAGATAGCCTGGATCTGAGTGCATATTATTGGTGAATAGCGCTCAGATTCCACACACATAGTTCAATCGCCATGGAGTCAAAGTTCTTACAGTCTTTTGGTATGCGAATGACTCCATGGGAGGGCTATCTGAGTTAAGTCTTTTCATGTGCTGTAAAACTCCCGAATGGCCGGTGTTCGTACGTTTTCCTGGAGGCAGCCAGGCGTCCCGTTGTTTCAGCAGTGTTCGGCAGAAAAAGTGTCCGTTTTTAGTTCCATGAAAATAGAGCCGAACATCGCTGGGCTTTCGTGTGTTTTAAAATGGCCGCTGCCTCGTGGTCGACATACGAACGACGGCCACCCTGAATTCGGTTTAATTGAGAAATGTCTGCGGTTAACCACAATGTTCTAATTGGGATCAAAAGGTTAACCAGAAGCACACTTCTCTCCTGGGTGGCCACCCGTTCGGTAGTTTTGTTTGGGAAAAACAGTCATTCGTATGGCTGGGCTATAGGAAACAGCCATTTACACGAAAGTGCAGGAAACAGACAAATCCACCACAATAAACAGACAGATGGTTCTGTCACAAGTACCCAAACCACATCGCAACCTAGTTTCAACCTAGCATTATAGTCTAGAATGGTTGCTATGGTGACCGGTTTGGGAAAAATTCGATGCAGGGCCAAGGAAAAATATATAAAATATATATAAAATATATATAAAAATATATAACCGCCTGATATGGTCACATGAAAACTGTCCCAACCTGTTGGCATGTAACAATCATGTAACAATGGTAGCATATGTTACTGCTTGCTTTAAATATAAAGGAAAATCAAGCATTCCATAAGAAAAAGGAAAAATTAAGCTGTAAACTTATGACAGCAAAGTATGAGGGTATAGCATTGATTTTTAGTTACCAAAATGTAATGTTAGTGCCTAAAGTAAGCTTACTTACTGAATGTATGGTAATAAAATACCAACGCCCATTAGAACAATGTAGTAACACGAAGTCAGGCAGGGGAGCCTGACTTGCATCGGAGCAAGAACCCCGTAAGCAGATCTCCATAGAGGTATGTACAGCCGGGGGAGGAGCCGCGATCAGGGCGCCCCCTCCTCCACCCGGTCGGACGCACGTGGTCTGGGCTTTATAGAAAGACATGCAGGGAAATTCTAGTTTTAGCAGGTGTAGCTATTTTGATGGATAGACGGGGGGGAAAGAAAATAAGGGTATAGTAAGGGCAGGAAGGCCCCAAAGACCCCTGAACCAAATGCATAAACACAGAAACAATCAAGGCATAAACTACAGAAAGATAGTAAAATCCCCCACAGATTAAATGTAAATACTGACATAAATAAATTAATCAATCCCAAAGCCCCCAACTAATATTAGCAGGAGGCAGTGGTACTCTGACCTGTACTGACTGCGGAGCAGCAAAGAAAGAGGCAATGATGCATGGGGAGGGGAGTTTTATAGTACCTAACTTTTTTCTGATTGGTTGTTTTTCTGTGCTGCTGTGGAGTTCTGGTAAAGAGAGACTTAAGCAAATATGAAGCCTCCTGTCATGTTATAAAATTGTGCTTTTGTTGCATAAAAAGGGGATGCCAATACTACACTGCAACCAGCTCAACCGTACTAACATTAACATTTCAGAATACGCATCACGCTTGAAAACAGCATGGCGCGATCGTTCAATTTGCATCTACTCAGCGAAAGCAACCTCAGAGCAAAAAACAAAGCAGCAAAGAGTTGTGAAATAGGTCGAAAAGGCTGGGATAGAAGAACAGACTGGCGAATAGCCGAGAATGCCTTTTACCAAGTAAGCCAAGTAAGTCTTAATGCTGGAAGTAGACTGGTTTATTAGGGCAAGGTACCCGCATGGGGTCTCCATACATTTCAATACAAACTCCTCCATGGCATTTCTGTGTCTGGGAGATAATTGAATCAAAGACTGGTAAGAACTCACACAAAAAATACCCCAAAACACATGCAATTTTCCCAGTGACCCCCACAAGTCTTATATCCCCAGATAGCCCTAATCCGAAATCCGTTTGGTGGAACTGAAAAGTTTTGACGAGCTGCCATGAGGTTGTATCCCTAAATAGTTCCAGGGTGTAATAGGCTGTGGCCTGTCTCCGTTCAGGAGTTCCTGTGTGTATTAAAATGAATGTTCCTTTTTGGAAGGAAGCGAATGTTCACTGTGTGAATATTTTGCCCCAAAGCACTGTGGCGGGCCACCGCCACTAAGTACCATGCCCACTGAGTGTTCATATAGTTTTTGCCTTGTATTAGGTGTTCCCAATGTTTATTCCCACGATTTTTCCTTGTACTCTGTGTTTCCCCGTGTATCTATATGTAATTGTGATGTATTGGTGTGTTTTGCCTGCGCCCCATTCGGGAGAGCTCATACGAACGGGTTCTGTTCGTATCCTGAACGGGGACCACCCCGACACCTTATTTAGAATTGTAATGAGGTGTGAAAACCTCAATGGAAACAAGTGGTGCGTGCTTCCCCTGGGTGGCTGCCGGTTCATATAACCGGACGCCAACCAGGGGCAGCATTCGTATCCTGAACCGGCATAAGCCCACTGTCTCCGGTCCCCATGTCGGGGATCATCCTACCCGCTCCCAACGGAGCTATAATCACTATTCCCCCCCGCCCCCTACCTGGGAGCTATGAGGCTAGGCCAGGAGAGCGCTCTCACACGTGGATACCAGCATGGGAATAGCCACCGGAGAGAGGGACGCGTGCCAGCAGGGAATCTCTGGAGCTGTGAGTCAGTCTCACGGCCGCAGAGTCCCGCTGACCACATGGAAGTCCGTGCTGACCAATTGGAGAAGGAGCTCCCATTCAAACTGGGTTTGACTGGGTTTGCACCATTCTCCTGGTTGGTCAGCACGAGTGAGCGCTGATTGGTCACTGCGGGGCCCAGGTGACCAATCAGTGAAGGAGCGCCAGTTTAAACTGGGTTTTGTGCCCTTTTTCCTGTTTGGGTGGCAAAACCTCTCCTCCCCGAGTGCCAATTGGTGCAACTGGGTTTCACACCCTTTCTTCTGATTGGGCGGTAAAACTCCTTTCCTTCCGGCAAGCTGATTGACGTGGTTTGGTTTCGCGCCTTTCAGCTGATTGGTCGTTTGAATTCGCCGGACTAAACCAAGCAACTTCATGGAACTCATTTCGAGGATGTACAGAGCCACGAGTCCCAGACTTTAGACAATGATTTCTCGGGATCTGTACATCAGATTGACCCACTTTTTTGCAGGGATCCCAGATAGGACCTGCACCACTAAAATCGGATACGTGACGGCACGAACACCGTTGAACTTTTACCTTCTATGTGACATCGACGCTTCGACAGTAGTCGAACAGTGTTCGACTATACGAACGCCACATTAAGACTGCCTATTTTACGAACGGCCTCCTGTTTTGGGCAGGGAAGCCCTGCTTGCGGTCAGTCAAATGGGACTTCCAGCTATCTCCCGAACCCCTGAACCGATTCGCGTAATTTTTAGTATGTTGGTTCCCTAATTATGCTGGTTCAGAAATTTTACGTTTTATGCGAATGTGATGTATAATTTTGGAGTTATAGAAATTGTATAAAAAGTGCATTTTTCGCTTGGAGATAATTTACTGATATAGTAATTAGCCCAATTATCTCCCAAGCAGAGGGGAGGAATTTTACTGAAATGAATGGGAGTGTTTAACTGTGTGTCTGTAAATGATTGGTTGTTGAGTTTGTGTTTTCAGTGCCCAACAAGGTCCACGTGGGTGGTAACCTTGTGGGGAAATGTGTATATAAGAAGCAATAAAGCCTCAGTGCATTCTGTTCCGTTCCTGTTTTAACCCTCAATACGTAGCCTTGTCTCGTTATTGTAGGGAACTGCTATATTCACACTGGGGATTGCTATACTTTGTATACTCCCCTGAGCTCTAATCACTTAGCTCTTTTAAGAGCTGTTCCTGTTACGCTCTCCTGGAGGAGAGGTCTTTCCCACACGGTCCAGGAGGACAGAGGCTGATCCCGGGTGGAAGGAAGACGGCGAGACTCCAGTTAAGCTACGGCGGTTGTGGAGTCTGCGGTGGTTGTGGTGTCTGGTGCAGTGCTTATGGTTATCGGCATCAGCTAGGAAGCGTCCATCAACGAAGGTGCCCAGTCGGGGTGCCAGGTCATCCATTACAGTGATGTAGGTTTTATCTATGTGACCCCCTTCTCTTCCCAGGGCACTGAGCTCCAAATGTTACCCCGATATGTAATATGTTTTAATGTGTGTCCCTGTGTGCTGTTGGTATCTCCCAGAGCGGGAGATGGCTATCTGTAACTGTAACAGGAGCCCTCTGTTTTCCCAGTGGTTATGGTGTTTCCCCTTTTCTGCAGTGGTTTTAGTGTCTTCCTTTTTGTTGTAATGAAGGACACTTCGCCCCTGGATTATGGAGAAAACTAATTGACAGTCCTTTACCTTGGAACTAAAACCCCGTGACTTATTTGGTCCTAGGACATTATTTCTGCCTGCTGGGATGTTTACCAATACCACGTCTGTGGCAAACCTAGCCACTTGGACAATCTAAAGAGACTGTGCCTTTAAGGGTTGCCTGTATGTCTGTGGGGATATGTATTTAACTAAGTATAATGTATGCTGGCTGTAATACCCTGTATTTCCTGTATTGGCTATCTGCCGAATGCAGATAGCTGTATTTCATTTCGTTTTACGAACGGCACCTTTGCGGGCCGTTCGTGAACCGAAATAACCACCATGTATAGCCCACACACTTAGAGACGTGTGGAGCTTGTTAACCGATTGCAACAATGTTGCAATCGGTAATTAGAGGCTCTCCTAGATGGCCGCCGTTCGACTACCGACCATGCGGCGGTCGGCCATCTTGGATCCTTTGTTCCCTCAGCGGTGTTTGGTCGTCGAGCGCATGGTACTAAAAATGGCTACTCGACGTCGCGAACACCGCTGAGCTTCCAGGCCGTTCAGTATTATGTTCCCTAGACTTCAATCGGTCTTTTGAATATATATTTTAATGAATGTGTTTTAAGTGCAGCGTTTGGTTGTTTTAGATGGGATCTGAGCGGTAATCTCACGAATGATGCGCTCAGACCCTAGCTATCTACCGAACGTCCATTCGTGCAAATAGACTGAATAATCGAAAAGTTGTGTATTTTAATATAAATTGCCAGTTCTGCTGCACGGAGGGATAATCCACTTAACGGTATATTCCAGTGGGAGGATCCCTCTCGTGCAGCAGTGTCTGATGGGAGAAAGGCTCTGTATTGTAAGTTCCCCATGTAGTCCACTCTGGGAATACCCCTGGGAAGGGACTCAGGAAACCCCTTGCATGGGGAATTGTATAAATTGTGGAGCTGCAAATAAAGACCTCAGTTGACTCTCAGAACTGTGTTTCGTCCGGTTACTGGGAGATTTGGGATATTGTCTTGCTTTTCAGTGCTTGACTGTGGATTACTTCCTGAACCAGCGGAATTCGTGGATTTAATACTGCCGATCCGCTACAACGTCGAACTGTGATTCGAAGTGGTACTTCAAACCGTCAAACAGCCAAAGTACCGGACCACCCATAATTGGAAGTGGTTAACCGCAGCCTAATTGACGAACGGCTGGGTGGTCGCCGTTCATATAGCCAAACACGTGGCTGCGGCCATCTTGTTTAGTCGAATGCAGCCAGCTGTGTTTTGTCAGCGAGTGCATTGAGCTAAAATCGGACACTCGATGGCACGAGCACCTCTTGAACTACCACCTCCAGCTAACTACGACTAAATCCATACGAACAGAGCGCCGTTCGGTAAAAGTAATCTACCGAACACACTTTGACATTGACTTAGTGCACGAACAGTCCCGTTCGAACATTCAAAGAACATTTTTGTGACGAGAGCAATCTCGCCACATTGCATTGGAGAAGCCTGGTTGCTCGCCTGCTGCCTTTGGATTATGGCCCCATGTTAAAAGACTTTGTTTCCCCTGCAGAAAAGACTTATTCGTGCTTTTCTGCCCGGTGTTCGGTAGATTCAATCTACCGAACAACCGCAAGAATGACTAGACCACCTGGGAGCTGGAGTGTGCCGGCAATTAGCCTCCCAGAAGCTGCGGTTAACCGCAGCTTAATTGACAATTACTGGGTTGCCGCCATTCGTATACCGAACACGAGGTCGCGGCCATTTTAAACATGCGAACGCACAGCGGTGTTCGACGCCTAACTCATCAAACTAAAAACGGACAGAGTTTGGCGCAAACACCGCTGATGCTGCCGAACTCCCTTCTTGTTCGGCGGGAGTGCACGAATGGCCCGGTTCGCATGAGAAGTGACTGTGTAAAGACTTTGGCTCCATGGCGATTACATTGTATTCGTGTGGTCTGAGCGCCATTCGCTTAATAATGTGCGTTCAGACCTGAGCTATCTGGGGATATGTTAAATGTATAGTTTTAATGTTATGTGTCTTGCATGGTATATTTTAATAGTAATTCATGTTTTACTATCCCCACGTGCATAATGGCGATTTCCCTTTGTCTTGGGAGATAAGTGAATTACTTCTCAATTATCTCCAAGGCAGAGGGGAGGAAGCCAGGATGCATTGTGGAATATAATGTGACTGTGTGTCCTATTTGTCTACTTGTCTGTCTTTTGTCACAGTCTCCCATTTGGTCCCCTAGGGGAGTGTCCACCAGGTGGGAGACCTGCATAAATACTGGGCAGGTAGCCCTCATTAAACAGACCACTGCTTGACCCACAACACGGAGCCTTGTCTCGTCTTTGGGGGGATTTACTGAATGCTGATAGAGACTGATTGCTAGGAGTGTAAGCCGCTTGGATGCTTTTCCTATTCGTCTGCTAGCAGCGATTCGTATGGTTCCAGTTCGTGTGTTTGGAGTGCTATATTGTATGCCGTTCGGGAGTCTGGAGCATTCCCTTATTTGCGGTTCGTGAGTTTGGTGTTCTACAGTAGCTGTGCCTGCATCTCTGGAAAGGGGGACAATCGCCTAAACGGTTTTTACCCCTTGTGTGCAAAACGGTCCGTTACAGTATTTATATAGCGCTAGCTTATACCACAGCGCTTTACAATAAGAGGGGAATTTACCAAATGAGACGATAACAAAAATGTAACAGGAACAATAGGTAGTTGAGGACCCTGCTTAAACTAGCTTAGAGCCTAGAGGAGGTGGGGTATAAAAACACAAGTAGCATAGGTGGGGAGGTGAGAGTGGAGTGTGACCCTATAGAAGAGAGCGAGAGGAAGGTTTGAGAGAGAAGTTACTCTTGGAGGCCATAAGCTTTCCTGAAAAGATGGGTTTTGAGGGACTTTTAAAGGATTGAAGACTAGGGGAGAGTCTGACAGGGGTAGGCAGGCTGTTCCAAAGGAAAGGAGCCACCCATGAGAAGTCTTGCAGGCGTGAATTTGCAGTAAGGGTGCGAGCAGCAGACAGGAGAAGGTCACCAGTAGAGCAGAGAGACTGAGAGGGGGCATACCTGTGAATAAGGGAAGAAATGTAAGAGGGGCTAGAGTTGGTTAGAGCTTTATAGGTAAGGGTTAGTATTTTAAATTGACACCTGTATGAGACAGGAAGCCAGTGTAAGGATTGACAGAGGGGTGAGGTGTGAGAGGACCGACTTGAGAGAGAGATAAGCCTGGCAGCAGCATTCACCACAGATTGTAGGGGGGCAGTACGGCTTCTGGAGAAACCAATTAGAAGAGAATTACAGTAATTGATTACTAGAGCATAAACAAGCTCCTTGTCAGCATCTTGTGTAAGAATTGGGCGTATGTGGGCAATGTTTTGGTCGACAGGCTTTAGCAACAGACCGGACATAAGGCGCAAAGGTGAGGCCAGGATCAAAAGTGACACACAGACAGCGAGCTTGAAAGGATGGGGTGAAGCAGGTACCGTCAACCTGCAGGGAGAGCGATGGAGGAGGATCAGGGTTATGAGGAGGAAAAATAAGAAACTCAGTTTTAGAGAGATTGAGTTTCAGAAAGAGGGAGGACATCCAATCAGAGATAGAAGAAAGGCAATTGGTGACACGTTCTAGGACAGCAGGGGAGAGGTCATGGGAGGAGAGAGATATCTGGGTGTCGTCAGTGTACAGGTGGTAGTGGAATCCAAATGAATTAATGAGTTTGCCAAGAGAGGCAGTATAAAGAGAGAACAAAAGGGGACTGTAGCGGTTACCCCGGAGAGTAGAGGGGTTCCAACCGCCGGAGGGTGTCCTTCTCCCGATGGGTGAGGGGGTATTCTCAGCATCCTGTAGTCTTCCAGGTGAGAGAGCTCTTAAAAAAAAACTAGTGTGATTAGCTGTATAGCTTGTTACCCCCAATAAGAGACAAAGCTCTAGATTGAGGGTGAAGAAGAACTGTATTACTTGGCACCAAAGGGCCTTCTTTAATGCAGGTTTTCCACACATAGTACCACCCACAGGGATTTTCAGAACAACCAATAAACACATTACAACACATACAATGCAAGTACAGCAGCCAATCAGACACAATGGGACAATAGAAACACACCCATCATATTCCTCCCCTCTGCTTAGGAGATAATTGAGCCAATTACTGTATCTACTCAATTATCTCTAAGCTGAAAAGTTACACTGAGGTTACAGTGAGGTTGAGATAGAGAGGGGAGAAGGGGGGAGAATTCATTCCTTAACTGTTTAATCTTGTCAGTAAAGTAACATGCAAAGCTATCAGCTGAAAGATTAGTTTGTGGGGTGGTCACAGCAGGACAAAAAAGAGTGTTAAAAGTGTTAAAGAGATGCCTAGGATTGCAGGAGCATGAACTAATGAGAAAAGAAAAGTAGGACTGATTAGCAAGGGTGAGGGCTGCACTGTATGAACGCAAGACAAAATTATAGTGTAGAAAGTCTGACAAAGTGCGAGAATTCCTCCAGCAGCATTTAGCTGAACGGGAGCATCTCTGCAGATAGTGGGTGGACTTAGTCTGCCACAGTTGGAGCGTGCTTGGAATGGGGCTGCAGCATCTATGGCGAGGTGAGGGTAGCATTATATGTCGAGATAGCCAGAGAGGGACAGGAGAAGGTAGGGATGGATGAGAGTTTGGAATGGAGATCAGCTGAGAGTTGCTGGAGGTGAAGAGAATTCAGATTCTTCCTGAGTTGTGGGGGGTTAGGTTGAGAGTATCGGTTGTTGTCGTGGAAAGATCCACACCTTATGTCCTGGTAGAATCCAAATTAGATTATTCGAGCAGTCAGAGAGATAGAAAATGCACAGACACTGCTTGTATGTGAATCAATACATCTCGGATTTATTGCCAAAAAGCCAGTTGCATTTATACAATTAGGTATGTGAAGTGTGCAATAATAAAACGGGGGGTTATACAATAGTTACTTCTAGAATAAACTGTGAATGTGCAAGAATATAAATATTTAGTTTCAAGCATAATACAAAAAGTAGGGCAAAGTTAATCTAGAACAGGGGATCTGCTACAAAAAATCTTGTCCATCACATTTCCCCTCTTTTGAAACCAAGTCATGGAGTATATCCAAGCACGCTAATCAAGTTTGTGCGACTTTAAATTACTGCTTCACCAAAGTTCCCCCAACCTGCAGCACTCATGCGTCACAGAATAGAATTAGAGATGTGAAGCCTCCAGTTCTTTTAGAGTTGTGAAGTCCCCTCTTCTTTCCCACCAGATGGAGCTGGAGGAGAATAGACATGTGCAGTTCGTTGCGGTCCGAATTTAAATTCGGACAAATTTCGGCAATTTGGACATTCGGATGTTTCAGAATGTCCTAAGTCCCGAATTTCGGAAGTGCTCAACCAAAGTTGTATTTTCAGTTGAATTTGGGGAAACTACTTGAAGCATTCGATGTGTTCAGCTATTTCAATTGCTTTTGTTTGATTTGTTCATGTGCAATTCGTTTAGTTCCGAATGTAAATTAGAACAAATTTTGGCAATTCAGGCATTTGGATGCTTCCGAATGTCCGAATTGCCGGATTTCCGAAGTGCTGAACTGCCGAATTTCGGAAGTGCCAAACCGAATAGCCGAAGTGCCAAATTTCGGAAGTGCCGAAGTGCTTCAGATTTCTGAAAAGTGGCAAAACAAGAGAGGGAGGGAAAATTCAGGGAATCTAACCCAACCTCTAACCTTACCACTAACCCTACCCCTAACCCTAGTGTGTTTTTTTTTTTTTTTTTTCATCATACTTTATCTTTTTTTTTATAGTAAATTATATGATATTTAGGAAAGACCTTTTAATGGCGATAAAAATAATATGTGTGGGTACAGTGTGGCGGACCTACCTCCGCCCACCACTGCTTCATAGCACCCCTGAGTACTTCCAAGCACTCCACCAGACACAATAACCACAGTAGTCCCCACAGCCAGTGTTACAACTTCATTGGGGTCTCGCTGTCCTCCACCCACCCTGAACCCAAGACCAGGATCCAGCGGGTAGACCTCTCCTAGCCCAGAGAGTATAGCAGGATAGCTCTTACAAGAGCTAGTGATTATAATATAGCTGTCCCCTCCACACATGAGACAAGGCTCTATGTTGAGGGTGAAGTTAAACTGTTTAATGGTAGCCACAACTGGCCTTATATGCAAGTCCCCATGCAAGGGGTTTTCCATAACATATTCCAGGGGCATTCCCCACTTGACCTGAGAGGGGACTATGACAAAGTACACAATAATTACATTGGCTCTCGGCAGGCCCGGACTGGCCATCGGGCATACCGGGCAAATGCCCGGTGGGCCGCGATGGCCGCGGGGCCGAGGCCGGCAGGGGAGATCACAGAATCTCCCCTGCCAGCCCCTGCAGGGCCAGCGCTATCCGAGCGCCGGCCCTGCTGTGTGTCTCCATGGGCTGGTGGGGAGATCACAGCCCACAGACAGGGAGATGCGGCCACCGGCTGGGAGAGAGGGAGGCAGGAGAGAGGACCCGGCGGAGCTCTAACCAGCAGCTCCGCCGGGCCCTCTCGCGAGATTCTGAGCGTTGCCGCGGTTACCGTGGCAACGCTCAGATCTCGCGAGAGTGAACTCTAACCTGCAGGTTAGAGTTCACTCTCACCACTGGACCACCAGGGAAGGCAGCATGGTGCCCCTCAAGGCTCCCCTCCCAGGCAGAACGGCTCCCTCCCCCTCCCAAAATAAAGGTAAGAAGGGAGGGGGAGGGGTAAACATAACTTTTTTTAAATTATTCATAAAAAAATATATATATATTTAAAATAAATACCATAACAGCCCCCTCACAAACAGCCCCCCCAGACACACACAGCCCCCCCAGACACACACAGCACCCCCAGACATACACACAGCACCCCAGACACACAGAGCACCCCAGACACACACTGCACCCCCAGACATACACACAGCACCCCCAGACACACACACAGCACCCCAAGATACACACACAGCCCCCTCACACACAGCACCCCCAGACACACACACAGCACCCCCAGACACACACAGCACCAGACACACACAGCATACACACAGCACCCCCAGATACACACAGCACCCCAGACACACACAGCACCCCAGACATACACACAGCACACCCCAGACACACACACAGCACCCCAAAGATACACACACACAGCCCCCCCTCACTTTTTGCTTTGGACGCACACAGGAGACCCCGGATACACACACAGCACCCCCGGACACACACACAGCACCCTCAGACACACACAGCACCCCAAGACACACACAGCACCCCAGACACACACACAGCACCCCAAGATACACACACAGCACCCCCAGACACACACAGCACACCCAGAGACACACACACACACACACACATATATATATATATATATATATATATATATTATATTATATAAAATAACCCTCAGTGAGTTAACAGACAAAGAAAATTAGAAACCTAGAATGTGACGGCAGATAAAAACACCCTCACACACCCCTCTTACACAAACACACTGCGCACCTCACACATACAATACGTCCAAAAATATATATATATATATATATATATACACACACACACACACACTACAGCACCCCTCACACTGCACCACTACACACATTACGCTCCAGATACACGCTAGATCCCTTTCCCTATATGCACTCTTAATCCTCTACACACATACACACACAATCTTCTATACACACTCTGGGTCCTTTACACACTAGATCTCTTACACACACACACACTATATTCCTTGTAAGGAAAGACATACAACATTCTCTAAACACACCCTCTCTACAACCCCTACACACACTACGTCACCTATACACACACACTACTGCCCGTATGCACACACTCGCTACATCCCCTATAACACTATGCCCCTATACACGCACTCTCTACAGCCCCTAGCAACACATATTACACCTATTTACACAATACCACACCACACTCTACACACAGGCAATCCCACAAGCTGGCGCCAAACACATGCACCATACACTTTCCTGGCCCTTTTGTCCTCTGGTATCCCACTTGTGGAGACACCAGAGACAATTTAAAAGCAAACACAGCGCAAGCATGTTATTAAATTTGCTTGCGCTGCGCAGAACAAATTCAGGGCCTTTTTCTAATGCCAGAGCTCTTCAGCGGGGCCCTGCGCATTGAACCAACATGCTCACTTTGAGAGGGGGCGTGCTTGTTCACACCTTCTTGGGGGGGCCGCTCTAATTGAAAAATGCCCGGGCCTAATTTTTTTCCCAGTCCGGCCCTGGCTCTCGGGTCCAGGACACTCCCACATAAAACAGAATAATCCCTCCCCTGTGCCTGAGAGATAATTGAGTCAGGAACTCAATTATCTCCAGGCACAGAAAACATACATTTTACAATATCCCAAAAGTTCTTTCTGCTGGTTCGCCTAATTGCTATACTTTCGTGGAATTACCTGCCCATACGCCCCTGTTCATCTGTTTCAGATTGTACCGAATAAAACTACCGAACGGACGGCCACCCAGAGGAGAAGTGTGCTGCTGGTTAACCTATTGGCCTCAATTAGAACGTTGTGGTTAACCGCAGACACCTCTTGATTAGAACCGTATGCAGGGTGGTCGTCGTTCGCATGTCGACCACAAGGCGGTAGCCATTTTAAACACGCGAATGCACAGCGGTGTTCGGCACTCAAACTATGGAACTAAAAACGGACACTTTATCTACCGAACACCGTTGAAACTGACGACCGCCCTTCTTATCCGCAGGCATGCGAACGCCGGTCCGTTCGGGACTTTTATTACATGAATGGACTTAACCCAGATAGTCATCCCATGGAGTCAATCATATATCGAAAGAACAATGTGAAAGACTCCATGGCGATTGAACTGTGTGCATTGGGTCTATTCGGTAGTTATGTGCGCTCAGACACAGGCTATCTGGGGATACATTACTCGAACTAAAAGCATTTAGTAGTTTTATAGTTATTGATTTTTATGTGTTTTTATTATACTATGTAAAATGGCGATTTGCCTCTATCCCTGGAGATAATTGGATTTCTTCCCAATTATCTCCAGGATAGAGAGGGGGGAATTACTTGTACAAAGGGGAGTGTTTATAGCTGAGCCGCTGTGATTGGCTACTGTACAATATGTGTCCCAGTCTCCCATCTGGTCCCCTCGGGGAGTGTCCACCAGGTGGGAGACCTGCATAAATACCGGGCAGGTAGCTGTGACAGACCCATCTGTATGACTATTATTTGTCGGTTTGTCTAGTTTGCCTTCCTTTCGTGGAAACTGCCTGTTCCTATAACCTCATGCGTATGATGGACTTTTTGCCGAATAAATCTACCGAACGGACGGCCACCCAGAAGAGAAGTGTGCTGCTGGTTAACCTCTTGATCCCAATTAGAACGTTGTACTTATAACCGAATACAGGGTGGTCGTCGTTCGTATGTTGACCACGAGGCGGCGGCCATTTTAAACCACGCAAAAGACCAGCGCTGAAACTACAGACCACCCTTCTCAGTCGACAAAAGCATGCGGACACCGGCCGTTCGGGAGTTTTGGATTACACGAAAAGACTTAACCCAGATAGCCTTCCCATGGAGTCAATCGCATACCGAATGACTGTAAAGACTTTGACTCCATGGCGATTGAACTATGCGTATGGGATCTGAGCACTATTCGCTAATAATATGCCCTCAGATCCAGGCTATCTGGGGATACGTTACACAAATGTAATATGTTCGGTAGTTGTGCAATTATTTATTTTCAAGTGTTTTCTGGTGTTTTACTTAAAATGGCAATTTGTCTTTGTCCTGGAGATAATTGAATTGCTTCTCAATTATCTCCAGGGCAGATGGGAGGAAACCATGATGCATGGTGGGAATCTTTTGTGCCTGTGTGTCTGAAATAGCCATATGTCTGTCTCTCATTACAGTCTCCCATTTGGTCCCCTAAGGGAGTGTCCACCAAGTGGGAGACCTGCATAAATACAGGTGGGTAGCCCACAGTAAACCCAGTTCTTGTTTTACCCTCAGTGCGGAGCTTGGTCTCGTTATTGGGGGGGATTTACTAGCGACGGATAGAGACTGATTGCTGTAGCCGAAAGCCGCTTGGAGGATATACTTGTTCGGCGGTTAGCGATGATTCATGGATTATTGTTCAGGAGTTTGGAGCACTCTTACGGATCCCGTTCGGGAGATTACCGCTTTCCCCTGGTTGTGGTTCGTATGCTGAATTATATATGAACGGAGATGGCGAGATTGTGTAGGGGAAAGCTCAACTAAACGGCGGTTTCACTCCTAGGTCTCCGGGGTGTCTTAACAGTAGCCCTCATTAAAGCAGATTCCTGTTTTACCCTCAAGACGGAGCTTGGTCTCGTGTTTGCGGGGATTGCTACTTGGAAGTGTTATTTCGCCTATTCTAGGAGAGAAGGAGTTCAGCTGATTCTTTGTTCGGGATTTTGAAGTATTCCCTTATACTCCATTCGGGAGTTTGGCGGTCCACAGCAGCAGAGCTTGTGTCTCAAAGGGGGGAGATCACCTAAACGGCGGTTTCACTCCTTTCAGCTGGGAGTGTCTTAACAATTGGTGGCAAGCGACGGGATGATTCCCGCCGCCCAGGACAGCTACACAATCCAGGTTGGTGGAAATGCAGTATGAGGAACTAAGGCGTACTACCCTTAAAGACATACCAGAACGCTGAGGACGGTCAGCAAGCAATTTTAAAAAACGGGAGATTATTGCCCAGCTACTTGAAATGGATGCAGCGCAAGGAACGGAGAGAGCTAATGTGCCCAGCATCTTGGACCTGACACCCGAGGAAATCCGATTCAACCAGGCATTCCAGATAATGCTGGCACACTTTGGCCCCAACCCTATAGCGGACATCGTGGAACGGGTGCAAGCAGCAGTGATGGCACATCAGGCGCTCCAAGAAAGACTATGTCCTCTTGTTGTGGTAGTTTTTCTTCCTTTAAATATAGTCTCCTCCTTTACTGTGTTGATTCCCTTTATGTATTTAAATATTTCTATCATATCCCCCCTGTCTCGTCTTTCCTCCAAGCTATACATGTTAAAGGACCACTATAGTGCCAGGAAAACAAACTCGTTTTCCTGGTACTATAGTGCCCTGATGGTGCTCCCACCCTCATGGCCCCCCTCCCGCCGGGCTGAAGTTGGAGGAAGGGGTTAAACACTTACCTTTCTCCGGCGGCGGGCTCCCTCGGCACTGGGGACTCTCCTCCTCCTTTGGACGTCATCAGCTGAATGCGCATGCACAGCAAGAGCCGCGTGTGCATTCAGTCAGTCCATAGGAAAGCATTTTTGATGCTTTCCTATGGACGCTGGCGTCTTCTCACAGTGAAAATTACAGTGAGAAGCGCGGAAGCGCCTCTAGCGGCTGTCAGTGAGACAGCCACTAGAGGCTGTTTCTAGTTTACCTAAATCATTTGCCATTTGGCTTATCCCTTCTGGAACATCAACCTTGTTACATATCTTAGCATCATCAGCAAAAAGACATACCTTATCATCAAGACCTTCTGCAATATCACTAATTAAAATATTAATATACTCCATTGACTACAACCCTCTGTTGCCTGTCACTCAGCCACTGCCTTACCCATTCAACAATATTGGAATCCAAACTTAAAGATTGCAGTTTATTGATAAGCCTTCTATGTGCAACAGTGTCAAAAGCCTTACTGAAATCTAGGTAAGCAATGTCTACTGCACCACCCTGATCTATAATTTTAGTCAAAAAAAATCAATAAGATTAGTTTGGCATGATCTCCCTGAAGTAAACCCATGTTGTCTCTGATTTCGAAATCCATGTGTTTTTAAATGTTCATCAATCCTATCCTTTAACATAGTTTCCATCACTTTCCCCACTACTGAAGTAAGGCTTACTGGCCTATAGTTGCCCGACTCTTCCCTATTACCTTTCTTGTAAATGGGCACAACATTCGCTAACTTCCAATCTTCTGGGACTACTCCTGTTAACAATGATTGGTTAAATAAATCTATTAATGGTTTTGCTAGTACACCACTAAGCTCGTTTAATAGCTTTGGGTGTATTCCATCAGGTCCCATTGACTTATTTGTCTTTACTTTTGATAGTTGAAATAGAACCTCTTCCTCTGTAAACTCACGTGTAATAAATGACTCATTTATCCTTTTTCTCAGCTGAGGTCCCTTTCCTTAATTTTCATCTGTAAATACAGAACAAAAATATTCATTGAGGCAGTCAGCTAGACCTTTATCCTCTTCTACATACCTTCCTTCTTTTGTTTTTAATTTAACTAATCCTTGTTTTACTTTTCTTTTCTCTTTTATGTATCTAAAAACTGTTTTATCCCCCTGTTTTACTGACTGTGCTAATTTCTCTTCTGTGTGTGATTTGGAAGCTCTTATAACTTGCTTAGCCTCTTTCTGCTTAATCTTATAGATCATTTTGTCTTCCTCACTCTGTTTTTTTTTATAATTCCTAAATGCTAACTTTTTGTTTTTAACTATTTTGGCCACATCTGCGGAGTACCACAGTGGTTTCTTGAATTTTTTGCTTTTACTGACAAGCCTAATGCAATTTTCTGTTGCCTTCAATAGTGCAACTTTTAAATAATCCCATTTCTCTTGGACTCCATTTAAATTGCTGCAGTCTGATAATGACTCCTCTACCCATATTCTAATTTTAGAAAAGTCTGCTTTTCTAAAGTCTAAAACTTTTGTTTTTGTGTGGTTTGACTCAGTCACTGTTCTTATATTAAACCACACTGACTGATGATCACTGGATCCTAAACTTTCACCTACAGTAATATCTGATACCAAATCTCCATTTGTTAACACTAAATCTAGTATGGCCTCTTTACGAGTTGGCTCCTCAACAACTTGTTTTAGAGACAATCCCAGTAGGGAGTTTAGAATATGTGTGCTCTTGGCACAAGTAGCTAATTTTGTTTTCCAATTTACATCAGGAAGATTAAAGTCACCCATGATGATAACTTCCCCCTTCATTGTCATTTTAGCTATTTCCTCAACTAGTAGATTATCTAATTCTTCAATTTGTCCTGTGGGCCTATAAATCACACCTACACGAGTTACTGTGTGATTACCAAATTCTAACGTAGCCCAAACGGAGTCTGTTTGCCTCACTAACTTTTATTAGGCTAGATTTTATGCTATCCTTCACATACAAGGCCACTCCTCCCCCTTTCTTGCCTTCCCTATCTTTTCTATATAAAGAGTACCCTGGTATTGCTATTTCCCAGTCATTTTTCTCATTGTACCATGTCTCAGTAACAGCGACTAAATCTACACTATCAGTTGCCATTATTGCCACAAGTTCATGGATCTTATTCCCTAAACTGTGAGCATTTGTAGACATGACTCTAAGCTTATCATTTTTAACACACTTGCTACAGGCACCTTCTGTCCTTGTTTTGGGGGACAATTGGATTGATGTTTTATCACCCTCTTGCCCCCCCTCCTAGTTTAAATACATCCTAGCAAAACCTCTGAACTGCTCACTGAGAACATTTGTTCCCTTTTGAGAAAGATGCAAACCATCTTTTTTGTACAGCTTATCTCCATTCCAAACAGAGCTACCATGAGAAATAAAGCCAAATCCTTGCTCCCAACACCATTCACCAAGCCACAAATTAAAGTCCCTAATGAAACTGGTGTTATGCACAGGCAGAACTTCAGAGAATGACAGTGTGGAAGCAACCTGCCGTATATCATTGGCAAAAACACTAAAAACTTCCTTAACCTCTGAAACCTCATTGCAAGCCAAGTCATTTGTCCCTAGATGGACAAGTATATCCAATTCCCCTTCCTGCTTTGCTTGCTTAACAATATTACAGATACGTCTCCTGTCTCTCTGAGCAGTAGTCCGGGAAGACACCTCACAAGACCACCATTGTCCATCTCCACACCTCTTATAATGGAATCCCCCAACAACAACTGCTTTCTATTAGGCCTTACCATAGTCTCCAAGCCGGTCTCCACAACACCACTAGTCTCAGTGCCTCTCTCCACAACACCACTAGCCTCAGTGCCTCTCCCCACAACACCACTAGCCTCAGTGCCTCTCTCCACAACACCATTACACTCTGAAAGTGCAGAAAATGAATTATGAAGAGCAACAGACTGTGCAAAATGCCTTTTATCCACAACTCCAAGTCTACCAGATCCTACAGTAATCCATCCACCATTCCTAGTATGTCTCTGCGGCAGTGGCTTTGCAGCAGTTCCAGTCTGAGTTTGTTCACCAGATAATTTACAAATCTCAGACTTCAAAAATACAATCTCCTGCCGCAAGATAGAGAACTGTCTACAGATTAGACAACAACCAAACCTCCAAAAAGTGGAACGTGAAACAAATGCATAGCAATTGTTACACTGAACTAAGTCTGCCATTCCAATTAGGAGAATAATTTAAATCTAACAAATCTTAACTTTGTATTTATCCTCCTGAATACCTCAGATTACCTCCAGTTTATCTCCAGAATATCTCCAACTACACACTTAGAAACAGCACTCTCCAGAATATCTCCAACTACACACTTAGAAACAGCACTCTCCAGAATATCTCCAACTACACACTTAGAAACAGCACTCTCCAGAATATCTCCAACTACACACTTAGAAACAGCACTCTCCAGAATATCTCCAACTACACACTTAGAAACAGCACTTAGAAGTAGCACCAAGCTATATTAGCCAAGCTAATGACACCAAGCCTTATATAACTCCTAAAATCACCGCCCACTAGGAATGTTTAACACCTGGGTAGGCCTCTGCTTATTTGCAAACAATAGCTAATACTCTCCATTCACACACACTCACACTGTACATACACACTCTCCATTCACACACACTCACACTGTACATACACACTCTCCATTCACACTCACACTGTACATACACACTCTCCATTCACACACACTCACACTACATATACACACTCTCCATTCACACTCACTCACACTGTACATACACACTCTCCATTCACACTCACACTGCACATACACACTCTCCATTCACACACACACCCACACTGTACATGCCACACTCTCATTCCACACACACCCCTGTACATACACACTCTCCATTCCACACTCACCTGTACAGCCACACACTCTCCATTCACACACACTCCCACACACACTGTACATACACCTCTCCATTCCACACACTCCACTGTACAGCTGTACTCTCGAGTTTCACTGCCACCCACACTGTGCGCTGCCACACTCTCCATTCCACACTCCACTGTACATACACCTGCTCCATTTCACCCCTCACTGTGCAGCCACACACTCTCCATTTCCACACACTTTTACACTTTCACTGCATGCCACACACTCTCAATTCACACACACTCACACTGTACATACACACTCTCCATTCACACTCACACTGCACATACACACTCTCCATTCACACACACCCACACTGTACATACACACTCTCCATTCACACACACCCACACTGTACATACACACTCTCCATTCACACTCACACTGTACATACACACTCTCCATTCACACACACTCACACTGTACATACACACTCTCCATTCACACACACTCACACTGCACATACACACTCTCAATTCACACACACTCACACTGTACATACACACTCTCCATTCACACACACCCACACTGTCCATACATACTCTCCATTCAAACACACTCACACTGCATATACACACTCTCAATTCACACTCACACTGTACATACACACTCTCCAGTCACACACACTCACACTGTACATACACACTCTCCATTCACACACACTCACACTGTACATACACACTCTCCATTCACGCACACTGACACAATGCACATACACACTCTCCATTCACGCACACTGACACAATGCACATACACACTCTCCATTCACACACACTCACACTGCACATACACACTCTCCATTCACACACACTCACACTGTTCATACACACTCTCCATTCACACGCACTGACACAATGCACTGAATATGAGAGTTACCATTGCAGACCAGTTCATTTTCACCAAATTTTTACCATCCACACAACAAATCCTGTGTTTAGTGAAACCTTGAGAATAATTCCTAGCTGGGGGAAGGCATGGCTCTCTCCCAATGCAGTGTCACAGAGTAGGTAATACCAAGCTCGGACAGGTAAGGGTTAAATCTGACCTAATTCAGTGTCTGCGGACTGTGTCCAACATCCAGACAGAGAGCAGGTGTGTGAGGTGGGGTGGAGTCATAGGCACTCACTTATTTTATATCAACCTCTCACTAAAGACACAGTCACTTCACCTTCACACAGGAGAGACAAACAGATGGTAAGTATCTATGTATACTCTCTACCAGGAACATAATATTTAATGACATGGCAGTGTTTATATCTAATGTAATTATTGCACATTCTCAGGACAGGCTCAGACAGCGCTGGGTTTATATCTTATGTAATGACTGCACGTTATCAGGACAGGCTCAGACAGCGCTGGGTTTATATCTAATGTAATGCCAGCAAGTTATCAGGACAGGCTCAGACAGCGCTGGGTTTATATCTAATGTAATGACCTCACATTATCAGGACAGGCTCAGACAGCGCTGGGTTTATATCTAATATAATGACAGCACGTTATCAGGACAGGCTCAGTCAGCGCTGGGTTTATATCTAATGTAATGACAGCACGTTATCAGGACAGACTCAGACAGTGCTGGGTTTATATCTAATGTAATGACAGCACGTTATCAGGACAGGCTCAGACAGCGCTGGGTTTATATCTAATGTAATGACAGCACGTTATCAGGACAGGCTCAGACAGCGCTGGGTTTATATCTAATGTAATGACTGCACGTTATCAGGACAGGCTCAGACAGTGCTGGGTTTATATCTAATGTAATGACTGCACGTTATCAGGACAGGCTCAGACAGCGCTGGGTTTATATCTAATGTAATGACTGCACGTTATCAGGACAGGCTCAGACAGCGCTGGGTTTATATCTAATGTAATGACATCACGTTATCAGGACAGGCTCAGACAGCGCTGGGTTTATATCTAATGTAATGACAGCACGTTATCAGGACAGGCTCAGACAGCGCTGGGTTTATATCTAATGTAGGGGATCTGACCGCACGCTATCAGGACAGGCTCAGACAGCGCTGGGTTTATATCTAATGTAGGGGATCTGACCGCACGTTATCAGGACAGGCTCAGACAGTGCTGGGTTTATATCTAATGTAATGACAGCACGTTATCAGGACAGGCTCAGACAGCGCTGGGTTTATATCTAATGTAATGACTGCACGTTATCAGGACAGGCTCAGACAGCGCTGGGTTTATATCTAATATAATGACAGCACGTTATCAGGACAGGCTCAGACGGCGCTGGGTTTATATCTAATGTAATGACTGCACGTTATCAGGACAGGCTCAGACGGCGCTGGGTTTTATATCTAATGTAATGACTACCGCGTTATCAGGACAGGCTCGAACAAGCGCTGGAGTTTTAGATCTAATGTAATACGTTATCAGGACAGGCTCGAACCTTGGCGCTGGGTTTAGATCTAATATATATAATGACAGCCGCGTTATCAGGACAGGCTCAGACAGCGCTGGGTTTATATGTAATGTAATGACTGCACGTTATCAGGACAGGCTCAGACAGCGCTGGGTTTATATCTAATGTAATGACTGCACGTTATCAGGACAGGCTCAGAGAGCGCTGGGTTTATATCTAATGTAATGACCGCACGTTATCAGGACAGGCTCAGACAGCGCTGAGTTTATATCTAATGTAATGTCTGCACGTTATCAGGACAGGCTCAGACAGCGCTGGGTTTGTATCTAATGTAATGACAGCACGTTATCAGGACAGGCTCAGACAGCGCTGGGTTTATATCTAATGTAATGACCGCACGTTATCAGGACAGGCTCAGACAGCGCTGGGTTTATATCTAATGTAATGACTGCACGTTATCAGGACAGGCTCAGACAGCGCTGGGTTTATATCTAATGTAATGACAGCACGTTATCAGGGCAGGCTCAGACAGCGCTGGGTTTATATCTAATGTAATGACTGCACGTTATCAGGACAGGCTCAGACAGCGCTGGGTTTATATCTAATGTAATGACAGCACGTTATCAGGACAGGCTCAGACAGCGCTGGGTTTATATCTAATGTAGGAGATCTGACCGCACGTTATCAGGACAGGCTCAGACAGCGCTGGGTTTATATCTAATGTAATGACAGTACGTTATCAGGACAGGCTCAGACGGCGCTGGGTTTATATCTAATGTAATGACTGCACGTTATCAGGACAGGCTCAGACAGCGCTGGGTTTATATCTAATGTAGGGGATCTGACTGCGTGTTATCAGGACAGGCTCAGACAGTACTGGGTTTATATCTAATGTAATGTCTGCACGTTATCAGGACAGGCTCAGACAGCGCTGGGTTTGTATCTAATGTAATGACCGCACGTTATCAGGACAGGCTCAGACAGTGCTGGGTTTATATCTAATGTAATGACAGCACGTTATCAGGACAGGCTCAGACAGCGCTGGGTTTATATCTAATGTAATGACCGCACGTTATCAGGGCAGGCTCAGACAGCGCTGGGTTTATATCTAATGTAATGACAGCACGCTATCAGGACAGGCTCAGACAGCGCTGGGCTTATATCTAATGTAATGACAGCACGCTATCAGGACAGGCTCAGACAGTGCTGGGTTTATATCTAATGTAATGACAGCACGTTATCAGGACAGGCTCAGACAGTGCTGGGTTTATATATAATGTAATGACTGCACGTTATCAGGACAGGCTCAGACAGCGCTGGGTTTATATCTAATGTAATGACAGCACGTTATCAGGACAGGCTCAGACAGCGCTGGGTTTATATCTAATGTAATGACAGCACGCTATCAGGACAGGCTCAGACAGTGCTGGGCTTATATCTAATGTAATGACAGCACGCTATCAGGACAGGCTCAGACAGTGCTGGGTTTATATCTAATGTAATGACTGCACGTTATCAGGACAGGCTCAGACAGTGCTGGGTTTATATCTAATGTAATGACCGCACGTTATCAGGACAGGCTCAGACAGCGCTGGGTTTATATCTAATGTAATGACCGCACGTTATCAGGACCACAACTCATCACACCGTCTATTGTATTGTGCCATCCACTGATATCCCAATTAGTTTAAAGAAATAAATGTAACAAAGACTTTGTTTTCCCTCAGTAATTCCTGTTTGTCCCAGGTAATAATTTGATCTAATCCTGTATAACATGACGTTGCTGGTCGCTCTATCTTCCCATTGCCTTTCATTGCATCTTTCTGTCTGTCATAATATAGTTATTCACTAAGCCAGGGATTCACTGGAAAATTACAAATTTTAGGCCAAAGAATAAAATAAAAAAATCAAATACCAAACACCTGTTTCTTAGTCGGTGAATTCTCTCGCTCTGGGGAAGTTGGAACTTTGTTTTAGTCGGCAGATTTTCTCATTTCTGCTGCTGGGACCAGTCTTGGGTTTTGGAGAGTGGATCGAGTTCAGTTCAGGTTTCAGCAGCTGGAATTGACATTATATGATCCAGATCCGAGAAATGAAACTGAATTCACCATGAACAATCACAAGTCTATTCTGTTTGTCTTGGATCCATTCTTTGTGATACGGCTGGCTGGAACCGTGAGAGGGAATCGGGTAGATAAATAGGTAAAGTAACTGTAGCAGACCCCAGGTAACCTGACCGGTTAAGAACCCCTTAGAACATTAAGAGACCCATTTCCCCCCAGTAACTGGACGAGACACAGCTCTGGGAGTGCTTTATTGGTACAGGCTTAATTTATACACAGACCCCCATAGAGGGTCTCCATACTATTCAGTACAAATTCCTACGTCCCAGGCTGGAGGGGGATGGTTTACAGATGACCATCTCCCGCTCTGTGAGATCCCAATAGCACAACATTTACAGACAATAGGATACATTACATACATGGGGGAAACTTAGGGGGCTTGGCGTCCTGGAAAGGAAAAGGGGTACACATATAAATGGTACCCAACCAGGATCTATGCAAATAGCGGAGCTATCGGATATACAGAGCCCGAGAAAGTCGGGTCTCGAGGCTCTGTACATCCCCGCAATTAGTTCCACAGAGTTGGTTGGTTTAGTCCCGCGAACTCAAACTTCACGCCTAAACCAAGCAACAGCCAATCCGGAGGAAGGGCGCAAACCAAATTGCACCAATCTGTGCTCAGGTAGGGGAGGTGTTTTGCTGGCCAATCGGGAGAAAGGGCGTGAACCAATTTGAATGGTAGCCCTTCTCCTATTGGCCGGCACGGACTTCCAGGCAGCCAGCAGGAATCTGCGGCTGTGAGGCCGACTCACCGTTCCAGGGATTCTCTGCTGGCGCTCTCTCTCTCTCTCCTGCATGCAAGTAGTACCGTAGAGAGAGCGCTCTTTGGGCAGCCACCAGCCGTAATAGTGATTTATGCTCCTTTACGGGTAGGGAGGGCAATCCCCAGCCCGAACAACCAGTACCCCAAAAAGTGTCCCCACCAACCTCAGGAACCCGTTTGTGGAGTTATGGTGTGAAGACCCCGCAAGGGAAGCATCTCCTTTCGGGATACGAATGCCCCCCCCCCGGTTGACGTTCGTCTATACGAAATGGTGACCACCCAGGGGAGCCAGGGGGTCCCCGTTTGGGAGACGAACAATGGAAAACAAGGGGAAACACACTAATAGACAGTGGGAACATGGCACTCAGTGACGGCGGTCCGTCACACTAACCAATATAAATTAATAACCAATTTATTAAATCTGTTTCAATATTTAAAATTGCACAACATGATTATATTTTGTAAATATACTGCAATTTGCAAATATTAAAACATTTTTAATAATTTATTAAAAAATATTCACTATCTAATATAAGTTATACTATTATATTTTACTATTATAATTGTACTTCAAAATTTGTCAATGAACAAATTTAACAACAAATTTAGTTTCATTCTGAATTGATGAATTTCTGGATTGCTTTCCAGTTTGTTGCAAAATTGGAAGCGCTTCAGACTGGGTTTTTTGCCTTCTTTTGGATCAACAGCAAAAAACAAATGTGAGGAAGGCTGAACTTGATGGACGCAAGTCTCTTTTCAGCTATGTAACTATGGGTGAACCAAAATTCAGAAATAACCGATTTGAAATGAAACTAAACTTGTTTTTCGTACCAACACATTTATAGAAAGGGGCATTCTCTCGGCTTCCATGGTCTTTGTATCTTCGCACGCCCCAGAGACCAGACAAAGCCTGGCATTAGGGAGTAGACCTTTGGATTACCCATGTATCCCTGTCTTATTTATTCTATAAAAACTATCATTTAATAACAAGACATACATAGAGGAAGGGAATCGGTCAGATTGTTAATGTTCTCTGTTACAGAATCATGCATATCATCTTGATCCTCCTACACGTGCCCCTTCTGTGGAGCTGCCCCCAGGACAACCCCTCTGGTGAGTAATGGAGAAACCCTGTATTATAGTGAGATAGGGGCCACGCTGAATGAGAAACCCTGTATTACACAGAGACAGGGGCCCCGCTGAATGAGAAACTCAGTATTACAGTCAGATAGGGGCCACGCTGAATGAGAAACCCTGTATTACACAGAGACAGGGGCCCCGCTGAATGAGAAACCCTGTATTACACAGAGACAGGGGCCCCGCTGAATGAGAAACTCAGTATTACAGTCAGATAGGGGCCACGCTGAATGAGAAACCCTGTATTACACAGAGACAGGGGCCCCGCTGAATGAGAAACCCTGTATTACACAGAGACAGGGGCCCCGCTGAATGAGAAACTCAGTATTACAGTCAGATAGGGGCCACGCTGAATGAGAAACCCTGTATTACACAGAGACAGGGGCCCCGCTGAATGAGAAACCCTGTATTACACAGGGTGGAGGCCCCCCTGCTGGGGCCAAGAAACTTGTGTACAGGTAGGGGCCAGAGGGAACCACACTAGATGACACAATACACACAGAGACTGGGGGGCCCGCTGAATGAGAAACCCTGTATTCATTACACAGAGACAGGGGCCCCGCTGAATGAGAAACCCTGTATTACACAGAGACAGGGGCCCCGCTGAATGAGAAACTCAGTATTACAGACAGATAGGGGCCACGCTGAATGAGAAACCCTGTATTACACAGAGACAGGGGCCCCGCTGAATGAGAAACCCTGTATTACACAGAGACAGGGGCCCCGCTGAATGAGAAACCCAGTATTACAGACAGATAGGGGCCACGCTGAATGAGAAACCCTGTATTACACAGAGACAGGGGGCCTTCAGATGAGAAACCCTGTATTACACACAGAGACAGGGGCCCCGTTGAATGAGAAGCAGAGTGTGTTACACAGAACAGGAACTTTGTTGAGATGAGAAACCCTGTATTACAAGGCAGGGGCCCCATTGAATGAGAAACTCTGTATTACACAGAGACGGGGCCCCCGTTGAATGAGAAACCCTATATTACACAGAGACAGGGGCCCCCGTTGAATGAGAAACTCTGTATTACACAGAGACAGGGGCCCCTGTTGAATGAGAAACCCTGTATTACACAGAGACAAGGGCCCCCGTTGAATGAGAAACCCTGTATTACACAGAGACAGGGGCCCCCGTTGAATGAGAAACCCTGTATTACACAGAGACAGGGGCCCCCGTTGAATGAGATTACACAGAGACCGGGGCACCGCTGAATTGGGAACCTTTATATTGGATACTGTAGGCACAATGAAGAAGGAACAAGCAAATAATTATGGACTCCATCTAATGAAGCCCTCTATTATAGAAACAGGATCGTTTTCAGGAAAGAGTTAATAGTACAGGGAGTGATGCACCTGTTAACTTTATTTATAGAACGTTTTTGAAGTGTTACATGTAATCTGAAATAGAGCGCGTAGACGAGTGGCAGTGTGTGACGATGCGTGACAGTGTTTGATGGCGTGTGACCGTGTGCGTGGTTGCAGATACCATGTGATAGAGGGCTTTATTCTCAAAACATTGCCCGATGCTTTGTTATATAGTGTGTATAATTCTGTCAATCAGGTTTATTCTCTAAACAAAATCCGTAGAATTCCAAAATGGCAATTCTCATATTTATTATTTTGGTCAGAATTCTGCCAATCGGAGCATATCTGCAGAATTCGCCTGGATTCCACATTAAATTCAGTGCTTTTGCATTCGAACTCTATACAAAGTATTCGGTTCCACAGACACCCAAATTGTAACGCATCGGCAGCATGCATGTTTGCAAATGATCATTCACTCGCTTTCTGCAATAACAATACCAAGTGGTTTGCAGTAGTGAGTGACTAGTAGAATAGAACTACACATTCTAAGCCCTGTTTATTCGTTTAGGAGCTATGCCCCTACCTGCCCTATGACAGGTTATAGTAATATAGAGATCATATTTACCACATTGTTTGTATATTTTATTGGGGGGAGGGTTGGCTATTTCAGCCATCTGGCGGTGTATCGTTCTGGCTGAAACCTGACTAAATTTAGGTTAATTCAGAGCTTTGTATGCAAAGACCGGACGTTAAATAGTCTGAAATTTGTGTGTGTGTGTGTGTGTATAATTACGCCAATGTGATATTGTGACTGTGTGTGTATAATTATGTCAATGTGATATTGTGACTGTGTGTATAATTACGCCAATGTTATATTGTGACTGTGTGTGTATAATTATGTCAATGTGATATTGTGACTGTGTGTGTATAATTATGTCAATGTGATATTGTGACTGTGTGTGTGTATAATTATGTCAATGTGATATCGAGACTGTGTGTATAATTATAATTTAGCAGGAATGTGGAACTGCACTCAAACCCATTCGAAATGTATCTGTGTGCACCAGACCAGCCCCAGTACCAGGAACCAAAATAATTGATGAGAAAAAATAGAAGAGAAGTCCAGGCACTCCAGGATACAAAAATGCAAATTTATTGAACCCGCTGCAACGTTTCGACCTACACGGTCTTTGTCAAGCTATCAAATGCATGCACAAATCCATTTTTATAAGTGTAGAATATTGCATATTCTATGTTTCTATTGATTATATATATGGATGTGTGGATTGACATAAGTAACAGATGGTATCAATAAGTCACAAGGCTTTCTTTGTCCGAGAGCTCTGGAATGTGGATGTGGGGGTTTTGTCCTTATATGGCTAGAGTTATATGCTGACGTTAGTATTAGCACTTCTATATAGTAACAGAGGGACACGAGGTCGCGCTCAGTCTTGGCTTGAGTCTTGGCTCTGTACAACGATGTAACTCTCCCATCAGAAGTACAGCAATTACCATCTGCTGTTAAATGTCCATTATCCTGTAACATCCTATATTATGTTTTATGTATCCGTAACTAAGAATAAACCTGAAGAAACCGTAAGTCAGATTGCGTATTACTACTTTTCAATAATATAGACATATATTATTGTGGCAAGCATTTGGCCCAAGACTATATATACAAAAGACGTATATATATCAATCAACTGAAGACAAGAAGAAATTAAGAAGATTCAACATTAACTTCCATTCATCTACATTTTTTACAATAAGAATACAAGTGATTAACACAATTAAAATTCAATTGATGTGGTAATTAAATTTGATTAGTTAATAAGAGAAATTACCAAATGAATTGAAGAGATCCCGCCGGGGAGCTTACATCCTCCTTGTACGTAAAGTGAGCGTGATGACGTTCACGTTCAAGCATTCACCATGGTAACACTAGACGCCCACAGAGACTTTGAGTTATAAACGGTTTTATTTTTTTAGTTAACAACAAGCTTGCGTTTTCTAGGGGATAAGTGGACATGCGCATTGCCGCGTGAAGACGGGATGTTTAAATAAACCAGCAATTCAATAAGATACAATTGTCTCAACTTTTTATGCATTCTTCAATAAGTGAAAACCGCAGTAAAGGTTTCTTAGCTAATGGCCTTCACATCGAGATACAGAGTAATTACTCAAACAGATTACAATTGATCATAGTATAAAATAAATCCAAAGAAGTATGTATGTATGTATGTGTATATATATATATATATATATATATATATATATATATGAAATAAAATACAACAGGGCTATTCTTCATATCTTCTCAGAACAGTGTTATATAATCCCTGATTTACATACAGAATAAATATATCTATAATAACTATTTTTATAAACATTTCATATATGTGTTTGATAACAGTGAGTATAAAGAACCACACATTAATTGTAACTTAATACCATTATAGAATTAATAAACTCAAAAATGCAATAGGTGATTAAAGTGCATTAGCAAAAATGGAAATTCTCGAGTGCCGCTAAGTATGACAAGAGGGGAATATATTGTATCCATTGTATCATTGTGAATAATAGGTTAGAAAACCCATTGCAATAAGAAAGCTTATTAGAATAAGAATAGAGTGCTTGCCGTAAGACCAGAATTATATTGTACGGATTCCTGCATTGGTCTATATTCAGATATTGGAGATTTAAAAAGGATGCATCACAATTTCATACTAAAATACACTGGGCAGACTAGATGGGCCGAATGGTTCTTATCTGCCGTCACATTCTATGTTTCTATGGAATATAAGGGATATGGAGATCTGAACAGCCCAATATCGATGTGCATCTAATAGAAGAGATCCAACACCACAGATTAAAGATAATCTGAAAGAATAAATACACTAAGATTAAA
>OW240917.1:1674570-1696491 GCA_933207985.1 Pelobates cultripes
TATCCTTTCTGGTTTCCAGTTTCTCTCTGTTAATGACAATGTACAATGTAATAGAGCAGCAGGAAAAGCTAGCAGAATGCTTGGTTGTATAGGGAGAGGTATTAGCAATAGGAAGAGGGAAGTGCTCATGCCATTGTACAGAACACTGGTGAGACCTCACTTGGAGTACTGTATACAGTACTGGAGACCATATCCTTAGAAGGACATGGATACCTTAGAGAAAGTTCAAAGAAGGGCTGCTAAACTGGTTCATGGATTGCAGGATAAAACTTACCAGGAAAGGTTAAAGGATCTTATCATGTACAGCCTAGTGGAAAGACGAGACAGGGGAAATATGATAAAAGCATTTAAATACACAAAGGGAATCAACACAGTTAAAGTGGAGTCTATATTTAAAAGAAGGAAAACTACCATAACAAGAGGACATAGTCTCAAAAATAGAGGGACAAAGGTTTAAATAAAAAAATACTATCAAGAAGTATTACATTACTGAGAGGGTAGTGGATGCATGGAATAGCCTTCCAGCTGAAGTGATAGAGGTTAACACAGTAAAGGAGTGTTTAAGCATGCGTGGGATAGGCATAAGGCTAAGCACTTGCTGCTAGTAACAGATCTAGAATCAATACACTATAATGCCCAAAGTCTCGACTTCTATGCATATATAATAACAAAATATCTGGGCTTACATTAAAAAAATATGTTAGTCAGTCTTTAATCTTGGTGGTTAACATTATCCAATAAAGACAGATTGGAACACCCTCCCCCCTTATCCATTTGTTAGTAGTTAGGCTCATAATGTTTTCTGGTTCTTTTCAATTAGATCAAAACATCTTGAGACCAATCTTTAATTGTATTACCATTTGTTCAAGAAATCTTTGTTTATTAGAAATTTCTTTTAGCATGTTATCAATTTTTTGTACACAAAGTTAATACATATTGTTACTTAACACGTGACGATCTCGTCAGCCATGGATGGCCAGAACTGACACGATATATGGGCAGATATGACCTCACTAAGGGCAGAGTGAAGGCACTTAAGGACAACCTTCTTTTGTTCTAGGGGCCATTTTCCTTTAGGGCATACTAAGTCTCTCTGGAGGCGTGGGTTTCATGGGAAGTAACATTCTGTTCGGCAAAATGAAAATCTGAACTGTGGACAGACTTGACGGATTAAATAAGACAGTTGTGAATATTATACATCTAACAGCCCACAAAGCTGTCTCTAGAAACATATACTAACTTAATAATAACTTCTATTCCTGCATCAGATTCACTCCCTAACCATCCTATCAATTTCTATTGAGATAACAAAATACACAATTAGAATATTTTCTAGCAAAAATTTCATTGCTAAAATCTTATCAGTAGCTTCTGAATAACTCTACAGAACACCGAAGAGACAGACCTAAATCGCAAGCATGTCACCACCCCCCTCCGCCCCCTCCCCCCCGCGTCTCACAGAAGCGAGGGGAGGGGGGGGGTGTTTTAGCAGAGGGGGATTTGAGTGGAACAAGAGAGAGACCGCCTGCCAGCACGAATTTAACCATGTCAACGCTGTACAGTAACAAGACAGAAGGACAATTACATTACAAAGCAAAGAGACACAAAAACACAACATTTCATTTAAACCCCCACCCTCTACCAGGGTAATGGCTAACACAAAATACAAAAACCCCACAGCGTTTTAAGATTGGGGTGGGATGGTGACCATGGTCAGCTACATTTCGGTCATTACTGACAGGATGATGGAAGTGGTCACCTCCTGGAACCCCCGACAGGGCACTGGCTGGGATAACTTCCCAGTAACACAATTATTATGATATACATACAGTTCTTAACCCTTTATGATTTATCTCTTCCTCTACCCAACCCTCCTGCTGGATAGCCTTTCTACTCTGTACCATGCTTCAGCAGTACGCAATAAATCATTATCTGTAAGCTTGCCTTTCTTCTCTGTCAGTAATCTACGCCAGCTTTCTGGCTGTAATCTACCACATGAAGGCACAGCAATTTTACACACTTTAGCAATCTTTGCAACATTTTTAACCAGTTCTTCACCTTCTCTATCTTCAACTAAATCACACGCGAGCCAGCCCCTAGCGGGCTTACTCGTTTCCTGTCCCATATCCCCCTATACAAAGCGTATAAAAACATATACAAAGTATAGGTAAAGGAAAATGAAACAGAACGTCTACAATGCTCGACTGCCACTAGGAAGGGTGGGTCCCTCCCAGTGCGTCTTCCCAAAACGTAGACCAGTCACTGAATCCGTGTACCCTCGATGGTAACCACGGATTGGAGCGGGGTGAGAAGTGTGTGACCAATCACTTCTCTTTCAAGAGAAATAGGAGTGGATAGTGTAAATAGTACAGGAAGTAGAGGAAAAGTAAACAGTGAAAGTAGAGACAGACCCAGGAGTTTGAATGACTCCACACTTAAGACAACATTTAATACAACATTTCAATTGAAATACAGTGCATGCATCAACAGTAATCCCTTTCCTTTACTCTTGTGGCCACCAAGCCACCTCCCTCAATCTCGTAGTGTCCCCGCTCGGAGAACAACTTTCGTAAGTTTCACTACCAGCGGCCAAGGATAACGACTAACACCGGCCCGAAATCCATATGCCTCCCTCGTTACAGCAGTCCACTAAGTGTGGCCACCTCTATCCTCACTCCCGTAGTGCTCCCTATGGACCCACCCACAAGTCACACTACCCCGTGGTGATGGAGACAACAATGCCTGCCCGAATCCACACACCACAAATAAATTGGAATGCCACCAGCCTCAGCGCTCGAAGCTGGAGGGTACCATAACCTCTGCAAGCAGAGCAACGTACACAATGAGGCTAGCTAGAATATCAAAGTGACGTAACCGGGAAACCCCAGGAGGCAAGTCCCCTCCACAGAATCCCCCAACCCTTCTTTTTCCTTACTACTGTTAGCTAGACAGTACCTAAAAGAAGTAAACAGGAAAACAGGACCCCTTTGGAAAATCCCCACAGGTCCACCCCCCCTTTTTTCCCAACAGTCTGGGCCAAGTGACTCCTAAAAAGGGGTAAAAACAGGCAACAGAAGACCCCCAGGCAACCACCCACGGGTCCACCCCCCTTTATCTCTAAAGAGGGAAAGAACAAAACATATACCACTAGCACACCCAGGCAACAGATAGACTAAATGCAGGTAAACAAATGGGTAACAAGACACCGGGCAAGATATTACCTGTCTTTGATGCCCTCCCGGGAAGCAGTCACAGACACGTGGACGGGTCAATCAAAGGGGCTGGAACATACCGGTGGCTCCTGCAGAAGTCTCTACCGTGTACTCAGAGGTGATCAGTCTCTCTTCCTTCCCCCCTGATTCCTCCGTCCAACAGCGTCTTCCTTAGGACGGCTTACCGGCGGAGGCCATAGCCCGATGCCCCACGTTGGATGGACGCCAGATTGATGTAGATTAATTTAGAAATAAACAAAAATGTTTAAAAGTCTATCTGTTCCTGTCCAAATCTGAGATGAATAAATTGCGTATACGCAGAAGTAAGTTCACACTGACACATGCAGTTCAGGTTAAAAACACTTCAGGAAATTTATTAGCATCTAGTTAAAAAGTGGGCACGCAGGCCTTTTTATATGCAAAATGACATCATCATTGAATATCAGATAATAACAAATAAACATCATTAATTGGGTTAAATGTTAAGTGGCTATGTCAGTGTCCACCCATTAATATTATTAATTGGCTCAGAGATTTGAGTGACTAGTGAGGCACCCTCCCATCATGGGATGTCGTCGCCATTGCTCTTTAGCACGAGGCTTACTCGGTGGAAAGGGGGGCTTGGGCGTCATTTTACGTAGTTAGTGATGTCAGTCTCGTGGTCTGTTCCAAGGTTCTTTTATGAATAGAACATTTCATTTTGTCACTGTTCTCCTGGCCTTGGATTATACTATGTTGCAAGTCAACGGAGATCCGCTAACTCCGGGGCTAGTTATGTCCTTAGAGAGAGAGAATACAATCTCTTATTCATTATACTGAATACTGTCAGGAAATTCTGTCATGTAAGGTGAACAAAATGGAGTTAGTACAATAATTCAATACAGGTTCTAATAAAGATTTTAATAATTCTACATCAGTTCCATAGGGGGAAAGGGTTAATATCATGAAGGTGTTTCATGACAATGTGTCTGCCGGTCACCCAGGTATTAATAAATCCATTCTGCTATCATGAGGTCTTTCTGGTGGGAGGATGTTAAGGAGTATATGCAGGCTTCTTCTGTTTGTGCGGTTTCCAAAGTACCTCATAAACTCCTTTGTGGCTTGTTGCAACCTCTTCCTATTCCTGAGGTCCTATGGTCCCACTTGTCCATGGACTTCATTGTTGAACTTCCTAGTTCTAATGGTTATACGACTAATCTCATGGTTGTCTCATTTTATTCCACTCAAGAAATTGCTCCCCCGTTGTCCTGTCCTATTGTTCTGCAGCAGGGCGTTATCCCATGGACACTGCCAGACCAGTTGAAACTGGCTGCTTTGTCCCTCCTCAATCTCCTATCAGCCCTTGCTATTGTCTGACCACACCCTTCCTTGTACTATAGGGCCCTTTTAACATTGGACATATGGAGCGCTCAGATCCAAGCTATCTGGGGATATGTTAGACATTTAGGTTAAACATTGTATTATAAGAGTTATGTATTTTTATGTGGTTTTTGTACCTGTACCTGGAAATTATTATTTATATGTTGGAGTGCCCGTGTGGACTTCAATATATAAGTAGTAAAGAAAAGAAAAAGAAGAGTGACCTAACAATAAAATATAACTTTTTATGAATACATTAAAAACGGTGAGTGTGTAGGGATAGATATCCAATAACTAAATTCTATGTCATTGAGAGTCAGTATAGAAAATAATCCTATAATACGATATGTAATATTTCTCTCTAATGGAAACTGCCCAGGAAATACTATAGGACGGCAAGAGACTAGAGAAGAAATATATATATATGAAAAATAATATATAAAATATAATGACTCTAAACTTAAAAACTTCTAATAATATAGTTGGGAGGTTCTGTTCTAAAGTTTTCAGAAATCCAATCCCAAAATAAATTGGCAAAACCAAGTTTTGCGATGTTCCAGAGAACAGGAATAGTACTGTTTGCTGTGAAAAATGCTACAAAGTAAGTAATGGTAGAAAACAAAAAAAACTGATCGTGAGTAAGAAATAATGTAACAGTTTTGAACAGCTTTTGAATACACCGTTTTTAATGTATTCCTTAAAAGTTATATTTTATCGTTAGGTCACCCTTCTTTTTCTTTTCTTTACTACTATCGCTTAGGCGTATGGGTTACCCCCTTTTTGAGTGTTCCTTTAGCTTCCCCTAGTCCGGTTGGTTTTTTTCAATATATAAGTAGACCAAAAGATGTCTGAAAATCAGAGTAGCAGAACACTGTCGAAACATTATAAAACGGTATGAAAATCATTAATTGTCCAAACATTTTGCTAACCATAACAATGTTGTGCTATTTGGTGCCCGATCATTTTTAATATTAATAGAATACAATATGGATGTTTCAACACAGGTCATAGGAACTTTGTATTTTGTAACCTGAAGAAGTAAACAGGAGGAATACTTATCTACAGTTTAATTTGTGAGCTATCTGTGTACAAGGGTAACAAGAACAATGGTTTATTACTCTATAGGACAAATAAATATATTTCTGACAACCGTTATTATTACCTGCTATTTCACCAATACCTTAAATTTGTTTTGTATTTTATATGTCTTATGCACATGACGTCATTTTGGCACCAAAATTTGAATAAGCAATTGATTGTAATGCCTATAAAAACCCTCAGATACCAGGTTAATGTTTTTATTGCCAGTTGATGAAGCCCTGTGTTGGTGAAACGCATTTTGGCTGTTTTTAATGCTTTCTATTAAAGGAATATTGGCCCCTTAACTTTATGTGTGCCATATACCTTCTCTACATACTATTTATTTATTTTATCTTTTAACCTGGTCATCAAGAATATCAGAGTATTGACTCATCCAAGAATCCAGGGTGGGGATTATACCACCTGTGCTATCATAGTGAGCAGTACATACGGCTCACTCAAAATGTTCCTCATATAAGTTGGACTTCCATTTATATGTCTTATAACAGGACTATTCTATATCTCATTTTGACTTTTGTATGTAAGTATATTACTGGTACTATATTATTTCATTGTTTTTACTGTGGCATGACCTAACTATTTTTATTGTCTAATATTCTCTTTGATGGTTTGTAAGGGAACCTCATACTCTTAGGTTACTGCTTACTCTCAACTTATCCTAGCTTCTAGTTGGCCACTAAGCGCTGATCCAACAACTGTTTGTTCATTCGACCCCAAGTATGGGCAGCTGCTACAATGGGGTAGATCTAAAAAAAAAAACGGCTGAAGTTTTCCTGAAGGCGGCCGGTAAGGTAAGTGTTTCTAGAGGCCAAGCATCCCTAAACCAGTGGTTACAAAAATTGCAGCATCAGTCCAAATTACAGGGGAGTAGTCTGTCAGTTGGGGAATGAAATTGGAGATGCCATTCCACTCTGCCAGGAAGTGCCTCCACATGCATAAATAGGCTATGGCTGGGGTATTAAGGACTATGGTGCCATCGCCAAGCACGCCAGGCAGGAGGCAGAGTAATCTGGAGATAAAGGATCACCGCTGTGGAATGATACGCATTGCGGAATTGAGGTATCCCAGTAAAGACTGGAGATCCCTCCATGTATCAGAATCTATTTAGAGGAACTGCCTCCCCAATGCGAATCAATATCACATTGGGGAGGCAGGGCTGCATGCTGCATAGACACCGAGTCTAGTTTGATACCCAGGAATACCAACTGTGTTGTGGGGCTTATCATTTTGTCAGGGGACAATGGAACACCTAGTGTTGAAAACAGTGCTGTGGTGCTAAGGATGCTACGTGGTGTGAGGGAACCTGCCTCGACCAGTAGGAACTTGTCCAAATAGTGTATGACCTTGGGGCATTGGACCGTATTCAGGAGCAGCCAGCATAGAGTCTCTGCAAAGATCTCGAACAGTTTTGGGCTGCTCCTGGAGCCAAAAGGGAGTCTGGTGGTGAAGTAATAATTATCCCTCCATTTGACGCCATGGATATGCCAGAGTGAGGGGTGGATAGGTAGTAATTTGAATGCATTTATAATATCCTTCTCACTGAGCCAGGCTTGTTCACTGGCCAGTAAAATAGCTTGTACGGCATGATCCACGGTGGCGTAATGGAGAGAAAATTCTTCAGCCAGTATTAGTGAATTTAAACTAGGGTTGTGAGAGGAATGAGGCGGGGACAAATCGATGATCAAACGTTTTTATTAGATGTTCTGTTGGTAACCACTCCAATAGGGTTCATTTGCCATGTGGAAAAAGGAGGGTGCGGAAAAGGACCAATCATAAAACCTGACTTGGTCTCTCTCCGTAGCAACTCATCCATAGCAGATGGGTCGTTTGTAGCAGAGAGTAAGTTAGGGCATTCTAGTGTGCCAGAAGGGAGTGCTACTAGCCCTGTGTGAAACCCATTGGAAAATCCTGAAATCAAAAACTGCACGAGGTGGTGGGAGGGGTGGGTGCGCATGTGGTAGGCTAACGTGTTGTTGTTGATCTCAGTCAGTCATTTCTTAGGAGAAAACTTAGAAGGGCACATGGATTTTGTATGTGCCCTGAAGCAGATGGAGCTAATGTGCAAGAACATGCAAGCGTTGTAATTACAGGTTCCAGCATTAAGTTGTTGCACACCTGCGCCTAGTCTCGGAATATGACTAGGTCTGCCTAGCTTATCTATTTTTTCCCTATCCTGACTGACAGAGGGGGTGGTGGAGGGGTAGGATGTAGAGCGGTCTGATTCGCAGGGACACAAGTTGTAAAGAGTGTGAGGTAGAGGAACAAACCGCACAAGATGGGGGTTTCAAGCCAGCGAAATGCCTGCAGAATAGCTCTGTGTCCAACTGACTCCAATCGATACGAGTGTTGGACTGGGCTTGAGCTGTTGCTACTTTAGATGATACCGACTTGTGGTAATCGTAGAAAGTGAAACCCCCATACTTGTGCCCTAGATCCACCACCTTGTATAAATAGAGGTCGAATTCCTCTTGCCTCTGATGGTATACAGAGCAGATGACATCTCTGTATAGTCCAAAGCCGAGAACGAATTCAGGGATGGAGGGTTTTTTGTTAAGACGTAGGCCGCTTGTTTTGAGGATCACAGAAATATCACTGTAATTAAAAGCTCTATTTTCTAAAATGTTCTGCAAAGCAATAAGGAGAGAGACTACGCTGACATCCTTGCCATCTAGAATGTCTTCCTTAGAGGCCCAGGGTAGCTGGAATGAGACATTTAGTGGGTGAGCTTGGTCTAACAGGTGTGCTGGGCCTGGAAGGAGTGCCCTGGAGAGACATGACGTCTCCTTGGATTGATTCTTGCGACATCCTAGAGATTAGTAAATGAAATGCTATTTTGAAAACCAATGGTGATATCCCGTATATAGAACTGGCTTGCTAGCTAGTGCCAGTGGTGAAGAACTTTACTGCCCTGTGACAGGTAAGTCCCTGCTAATTGCCAAGTGGCAAAGAGAGGCTATACCTATGATTTGGCGCATGGGGAAATGTGGCCACAAATCAGTGTGGCGGGATGTTGGCCTCTCTGTGACAGTACGGAGTAAAAATGCGTATGGCTGTGGCATGTGAAACTCTAAACAACCCCTGCAGAAGGGGATATGAGGCAATTAACCTAACATGGGGCTGTGTGGGCGATACCTCCACGGGAGGTGGGGAGTTGGCTTTGTGGGAACAATAACAAAGAAAGTAGTAATGCAAGCTCCTAACCCTTGCAGCCAGTTATCTATCCCTAGCAGGGGCTTGTCTTATTAGAAGCAGCGTAAACGTAAACGTACCTAAATAGCCTGATAAATAGGAAAGCAGGAGGGAGGATGTAGCTGGAAAAGACAACTATCTGAAAAAAGTTCAAGGAATCAACCTATGACATATAGCTTAGTGTATATATACAGAACGTACCCTAAACAGAGCTGATGAGAGTGTACTATCACCAGAGAAGGGTCCGTTATGTGCACCTATAAATAAATATTTTTAACGAATAGTTTAAGAGAAATTAAGGATTACCTGATAGATGTTGGAGTAACTCTCTTTATCTTAGTTTGTCTAAAGTAATAATTGTCAAAGCTGGAAAACAGATAAAACAACAGAAGATCTTTGTAAGAATGTAACGTATTGAGGACCTGATGTGGGTTCGATGCAATGAGACAAGCCCTTAACTGAGCACAACGTGTAAACGTAAAAGGCAGTGCGAGGCCTTAATGTACCGCTTTAACTAAATATATTAACGTAAGGAAATGACAGTACCTGAAACAAGATTCCTGGAAGAACACCTCTGTCCTAGGTTTCACTAGCAAAATTGCTAACAATTTATATAGGCACCTAAAATCCATGGTATGATAGGAGAACAACATGAGTACCGAGTTTAGGAAATATTTACACATATGTATACTGAAATAGTGTTTTACCTATCGAGCGGGCGTAAACCATATGAATGCATCTGTGAATTGAACCGTGCATTGGACTTAAAACAATGCAAAGTGATAATAAGTTAACCAATATTTAAAACGTGCAGATGAGATTGTGAGGGGTAAATAGTGAAGAGCCAGCTAGGTCTAAGGAACTAAATTCCCCTAATACGTGCAGGGAAAACCAAACAGACATGCCTGCAAGAATTAAGTGACATATAGCAAATGCTACACCGAACAGTTAAACTGTGTGGCAGCCACCCCGAGAGGAAGAGGGGTGTCACCGCCAAGAATGCTCTTTCCCCCTATTCAGAGTGATACCAGCTTAATCCAAAACATGGTATAGCTGTTCCCTACAAACATGAGGTGAGACTATGTTAAGGGTAAGCAGGGACAAATTTATTGGAAGCCAAATCTGGCCTTATATGAAAGTCCCAATGCAAGGGGTTTCTTATTACATATTCCACGGGCATTCCCCATTGGACCTGAGAGGGCACTACAGTAAAACACACAAATAATTACATTAATTCCAGGACATACATACATAAAAACTCACTAAAATACATATTTAACAAGTAGGTACCCCCTCAAGTCCTATATTCACGCATAGCCTGGATGTGAGCACCCAACATATCCGAAAAGCGCTCAGCTCCCACGAACGTAGCCAAAATGCCACCGGGGTATAGTTTAGACCCAAACGCACACGAGGTGCCTGCCCAAAAGAGTTCCATAAATTCAGGCTGTGTGGTCGGTCTCTTTAAGGAGTACCAAATACAATAAAATCATGAATATAACAGTTTGTGCGTACTCTGGTTGTGTGCCCCTCGTTTGGGAGTATGGTTTCACAGAATGCCATTATCTCCAGATGAACAGAACTGAACGTGTGTGGAGATGGAAGTCCCAGAGGTGTTCGCGCCGTCGAGTGTCCAATTATAGTTCCATGCACTCAACGACCAAACACTGCTGTATGTATTCGCAGCTAAAAATGGCCACCGCCACAAGTTCGTACATACGAATGGCGACCACCCAGGCAACCGCTTAGAACGTTGTGATAATTGCGGTTACCGAGGTAAGAACAAGGGTCAATGAGCAACACATGACTCCTCTAGGTGGTCTGGACGTTCAGCTGTTTATTTGATATGTGAACTACATGGGTCTCAAGTGTTTGGTGAATCCCATATAACGACCACCCAGTGTAACAAATAAGTCAAAATGAAAATGATGACAGTCCAGAGATAGGGGAATCTGTCACAAACTATACCAAGCCTCATGAATTAAACAAACATGGGAACCGTGAATTTATGAGAATGAACAACCGAACAGCTGAAAACGAAAGATAAAGTGTCAGCGTCTAATTAGTCTAAGAATTAAACAAATAAGCATATGATTCAACCAATGTACAAAGGGGAAAGTACATGAACGTATGGCTTGAATCAAATGAATGAATAGAGTAAGTGAATGAACGGCCGGTATTGGAACAAGCGAAATATGTGAGTAAGAATCACAGGGATAATTATATAAAGCTAAACGAACAGTAATAAATGAATAGTACAAGTGTATGCGAACAAAGGGAGCCAATCCTCGCGATTAGTAGGTCCGAACGTGGGAACACTGCAAAAGGATGTTCCCACAAGTACATACGTAAGCGTGACGGGTCTTGTGGCCGAAGGCAGTGTCTTGTGATACTGGAACTGTGGCGGAGACTGAGAAGGCCAGAACTTCAAGCTGGAGCAGTGAAATTTGGCGGGAAAGACTGGAACGGAAATGCTGATTGTCGTGGCAACCTCTCACCCACACCGGAAATGGCATAGGTAAGCAGGGGCTTAGAGTTTATAAAGGGAAAACTTCTCCCACATATTCAGGCCTATGGCCTTTTACATACAATATAATAGATGGTGGTTTGAGCACAGTCAGTGGCTTAAGACGAGCTTGCTTGTTTAACAATAACAATGGCAACATTTGTGTTGGTCTAACAGTCATCCTTCATCCACTTAAAAATATTAACTTGTGGAGTTAAAATTATAATCCTTTGCTTAGGAGGTGTCTCGCATCCTTCGTCTCCATATGACAACACGGAGATAATTACTTTCTAAGATTAAGAAGAGTCCCGCTCGGCGGTCCTCTGCCATGATGCCTGGCTTTTGCGACATGTCAGTGGACGCCAGCCACTGCGGACCCACGCTATTATATAGTCCCACGTCCGTCCACGGTAAAGACTATGTCGACGTGCGAGTGATGTCATACAAAAGACGAACACGCACGTTTTGGAGTAGGTACGGCCAATCGGATCTGCAAGAGGGTTATTTAAACTCACATATTCCTTAAGCTCATTGCCCTGTCGTGGTTTCCCTTAGATAGTTATCCACGAGTGTTTTCCTGATTGTGTTTTTCTGGTTTTTGACTTTGGCTTAATTTTGACTTTCCTGACTTCTGGTACCCTTGACTATTGGCTTTTCCTTCTCGCCGTGACTCGTTCTGTGTCCCTGACCTCAGCAAGTATTCTGACTTTTCTCTGGTACGTTAAGTCCGGCCATTCTAAGGTCCGGTTAGACGTTATCCTTAGTTCTAAGTGTGATACTATTCTGCGTGCGGAATCAACTGTAATCCTGACAGGAGGGATATGTGATGGGGTAAATTAAAATCCAATCCATTTCTGAATTTTGAAGTTTTGGGTTTTTCGATCTGTAACTCAATCTCCTGATCTAAAGTAATTGACACAGAAACACGGGTAGGGATCCTTGAACATAGCTATAAAACAATAACGTCTATGATAAACCTAACTATATTGTTGTATTTATGGTTGGTTTGTTTTTAATCATAATTTCTTGGTATGGAGGTCCTCTCTAAATGTTCTAAATCTAGCAATGTCTGCTTCTAATGTTAAACTGACACAATCTGGATGAGACTGTTAAAAATGTATCAAGGAAGAACATTAACTGAACGGAACATTCCATTCAGTAACCTTTTGGGGGGGAATTGGAATGTTAGGGCCTTCTGCTACATGTTTATGGTTATTGTAATGTTTAAGAATTGCATTTTCCCATAATCTTTGTAACTGTTGTTATGAATGTTAAAACAATGCTTGATTAATCTCATTCATGCCATTACTGGTAAGAGGACTGTATTGGACTTGGTACCATTAACAACATACTCTGGTAAAGAGGTCCATTTATCTCAGAAAGTATGGAGATAGGTGAACGCAGAGGATGGCGAAGGTAAGTGAACCTGGGGTATGGCACTTATTGATTTCGGTGAATAGTGGTTCATGGATGAACAAGGTTTATATTCTGTGATTTATTATATATTAATACATTTATAGAAGATATTGAAGACAATAACAGTAACTTTTATTTAATGTTTATTAGAAAGAGAAATGTCCAGAGAGGTCAATATCTGCGGGCTAGTGTGAGGTAAAGCTTGTATAGATTGCTGGCACTGATTTCCAGAGGAACATGTAAATAGTAAGCCAGTGGGAGAGATGGGGGGGATGAAGTGAAAAGGCAGAGGTGAAGGTTTAATGATGAGGAAAACAAAGGGGAAGAAGTCGTGTGGAAAGTGGGGAGGAAGACAAGGCAGAGAACAATGCTGTATGGGGAAAAAACAAACAAACAAAAAAACGCAGGGGGGAGGACGAGGGAGAAATTTAAGGATTGACAGGCAAGAGGGAGAAGGGAAGGAGATGAAGGAGAAGGGATTTGATAGGGAGGCAAGCACGGAAAGGTGGGAAGGAAGAGACCAGGAAGGAGGTAGAAATGGGGAGAGGTAGAAGGAAGGCTTATTTAGTCAGGGCGATGTGATAGAGATAGGGTGACGGCTTATTTGGTGATGGATATGTGGTGGGGAGACGGGGAGGTAGGTGGAAGGCTTATTTGGTGAGGGAAGATGGGAGGATAGGGTAGGAGGATGGTGGAGACAAATGAGATGGGTTGGCTAGGCAATATATAAAGCAAACAGAAAAGTAAATGACTGAAATTAAACTAGAAAAAGAGGATATTGATGTGTTTATGCTGTGAAATCCAATAGTGAATATTGGAAACATTTTTCAGAGTTTCTCTTCCTTGGACTTTGTGCCTCCATTAACCTAAATGTGAGCAGAAAAAAAAAGAAAATACTTTTAAGTATAACAGATATGATTAAAATAACTCTGCTGAACTTTCCTAACTATAGAAATGAGGAATCCACCCAAATTGAGCAGCATTGTGGTGGGGCCCCCCATTTTCTCCTGAACTAGTGAATAGGAAGATGATATTTGTGTTACAAACAGCAAAGATCTCGATAAATGTACCATCACAATCAGTGCCACCGTGAGGAAAAACGGCTCAGAGGGCCATGTGACATGTCTGAGCAAATGAGGGTTCATTGCTGCTGTGTGCGCTCTGATCTAGAACTAGGCTGAGTGAGGGTGCATTGCTAGTTTCTACAATCTAATCTAGAATAAGGATGAGTGAGGGTGCATTGCTGGTGTCTAGAAGAAGGCTGAGTGAGGGTGCATTGCTAATGTCTAGAAGAAGGCTGAGTGAGGGTGCATTGCTAGTGTCTAGAAGAAGGCTGAGGGAGGGTGCATTGCTGGTGTCTAGAAGAAGGCTGAGTGAGGGTGCATTGCTGGTGTCTAGAAGAAAGTAGGAGATTATTTTACTTACATGACGGTAAAACATAATCTGGATAATCTGTGGGAAAAATAGAAGGTGTTAGTGACTCATAAAACAACAAGATATCGGCCAGTGTAAGAAAGTTGGTGTCAGTCAATCATTCTACGACAGTCTGTGTCAAACATTCTATGACAGTCGGTGTCAAACATTCTATGACAGTCGGTGTCAATCATTCTATGACAGTCGGTGTCAAACATTCTATGTCAGTCGGTGTCAAACATTCTATGTCAGTCGGTGTCAAACATTCTATGTCAGTCGGTGTCATTCAAACATTGTATTTCAAATGGTGTCAGTCAATCATTGTATGTCAGCTGGTGTCAGTCAGTCATTGTATGTCAGTTGGTGTCCGTCATTGTATGTCAGTTGGGGTCAGTCGGTATCAGTCATTGTATGTCAGTTGGGGTCAGTCAATCATTGTATGTCAGTTGGTGTCAGTCATTGTATGTCAGTTGGTGTCAGTCATTGTATGTCAGTTGGGGTCAGTCATTGTATGTCAGTTGGTGTCAGTCATTGTATGTCAGTCCATGATTTAACTTTGACCTGCAGAGAGTCCCAGGAGGAAGCATTTCCAAAGTAAGTGGATTAATCTAATAAGAAACGGCATGATGTGCTTAAGTAGGACCTGCCAAGAATGGGGTACATTGACATCGTGGCAGACTAATGCAATGTATGATCATATACTGTAGCCATTATTCTGTAAGTCATTGGTTGGAGTCAGTCAGTTAGCGTATGTCAGTCCATGGTTTGTGTAGGTCAATCCATGGTTGGTCTCAGTAAGCTGGTGTATGTCAGTCCTTGGTTGGGGTCAGTCAATCAATGTCAGTCAGTTGATGTATGTCAGTCCTTGGTTGGTGTCAATCGTTAATTGTCAGTCAGTTGATATATATCAGTCTATCCTTTGTAGGTGTCAATTAGTTGGTATATGCCAGTCCTCGGTTGGAGTCTGTCAGTTGGTGTGTGTCAGTCTTTGGTAATGGTCTGTCAGTTGGTGTCAATCAGTTGGTTGGAGTTGATCATTATATAGGTGTCTTTGTTAACAAGCTGGTAAGAGTCCGTCAGTAGCTGTTGGCCAGTCACTATAACAGTTGATGTTAGTTGGCTGTCTGTCGGTTAATGGAATGGACTGTTGATTGCAGTTAAAATAATTTTACTTGCACCATTCTCACCTGGAATCTTGCCATTGCAGTTCCTCTGAGGGTATCCGGACACAACCCCTGGGGAATGCCGTATAATTTCTGGTAGTGGAACCAAAAGCAAGCTCTTCAGGTAACATGTGTTTCTGCCAAATTAGAACCAAGGGACATCATTCCCGTCAAGTGAACAGTGATCATTATAAAAAACAGACAGTAACAGAGGTAGAATATCGTAAAGTATTTTTTAGAAGGATTTGATAGAAACTGGGACTTCTCTCTGTTCTAAGGGACCACTACCATATCTGCTGCATTAATAAGACAGAACTAACACATATACATTATCATCAGCCAACCTCAATGACAGTGACTGAGTGCAAGTGCATCACTCAGGGCCGCCATCAGGGGCTGACAACCATGACTGTTGTCACGGGCCCGGCGGCCCTGGGGTCCCGGCCGCCCGGGCCCCACTTGCACCGGGGCCTGCACGCTGATGGGGCCTATTGAGTGGCCCACGCGCTTAGGGCTACCCAATGGGCCCTTTGTCTTCAGGGGCCAGGTCAGCGCTGTGGCCATGTTATAGTGCGACCGGGCCCCTTTAAAAAAAAAATGTAAAAATTGCAGCCACAGTGCAAGTGCTGCTGGGAGGAAGTGATCACTTCCTCCCAGCTCACTCCGCACAGTGAAAAGCCGCACCGACTCCCATCAGCCCCAGCCACCCTCCTGCAAAGAAAAGGTAAGAAACAGGATAGTGGCAAATGAGCTGTGTGTGTGTATATGTCTGTCTGTCTGTCTGTATGTCTGTATGTCATTATGAATGCATGTCTGTGTATGTATGTATGTATGTATGTATGTATGTATGTATGTGTGTATAGATGTCAGTGTCTGTATGCCAGTATGAATGTATGCATGCAGGGCCGGCCTTAGATCATTAAGCACCCTGTGCAAAAAGTCTTAACGGCGCCCCCCCCACCAAGTTGCCGGTATACAGTCACACATACAAGCAGACAGTCAGACACGCTCAGTTGCAGGCAGTCAGACACTCTCAGTTACAGGCATGCAGGCTCTCACGCACGCTGATAGGCACACACTCAGTTAAAGGCAGATAGCCACACATACAGGCACAGGCACACACAACAGCACAGCTACAGGGACACACACAATTGGAGTCACACACAGTTACAGTCACACTCAGGCAGAAAGTCACACACAGGCAGGCAGTCACACACACACACACACACACACACAGTCACACAGACAATCACACACAGGCAGGAAGACAGTCATACACACACACACAGAGGCAGGTAGTAACACACACACACACACACACAGAGGCAGGCAGTCACACAAACAGGCAAACCGTCACACACACACAGAGGCAGGCAGTCATACACAGGCAGGCAGTCACACACAGTCCCCCTTTCCATTATGGCTGGAAGGGGGAGTGGATGCAGTTCCTGTGCAGCAGTTACCAGGGGGCTTCTGGTATTTATTAGCTCCGCCTCGAGAATAATTAATCCTCCACCCGGGTACCTGTTTTAGCTCCCCTGACACTGGCCATGTGCGAGCTGTGTCGGCTGTCAGGGCGCCCCCTGGTCCATGGCGACCTGTGCGGCCGCACAGCTCGCACACCCCTAAGGCCGGCCCTGTATGTATGTCTGTCTGTCTGTATGTCATTATGAATTTATGTCTGTGTGTGAGCTGAGTTAGGGGCTGCATAGATCTATGACTGCATAGATCCCTGGAACCTGCATTCCAATCAGGTTCTGCATAGATCCCTGGAACCTGCATTCCAATCAGGTTCTGCATAGATCCCTGGAACCTGCATTCCAATCAATCACTGCATAGATCCCTGGAACCTGCATTCCAATCAATCACTGCATAGATCCCTGGAACCTGCATTCCAATCAATCACTGCATAAATCTCTGGAACCTGCATTTCAATCAATCACTGCATAGATCCCTGGAACCTGCATTCCAATCACTGCATAGATCCCTGGAACCTGCATTCCAATCACTGCATAGATCCCTTGAACCTGCATTCCAATCACTGCATAGATCTCTGGAACCTGCATTCCAATCAATCACTGCATAGATCTCTGGAACCTGCATTCCAATCACTGCATAGATCCCTGGAACCTGCATTCCAATCAATCACTGCATAGATCCCTGGAATCTGCATTCCAATCAATCACTGCATAGATCTCTGGAACCTGCATTTCAATCAATCACTGCATAGATCCCTGGAACCTGCATTCAAATCACTGCATAGATCCCTGGAACCTGCATTCCAATCACTGCATAGATCCCTTGAACCTGCATTCCAATCACTGCATAGATCTCTGGAACCTGCATTCTAAGCAATGACTGCATAGATCCCTTGAACCTGCATTCCAATCAATCACTGCATAGATCCCTGGAACCTGCATTCCAATCACTGCATAGATCCCTGGAACCTGCATTCCAATCAATCACTGCATAGATCCCTGGAACCTGCATTCCAATCAATCACTGCATAGATCCCTTGAACCTGCATTTCAATCAATCACTGCATAGATCCCTGGAACCTGCATTCAAATCACTGCATAGATCTCTGGAACCTGCATTCCAATCAATCACTGCATAGATCCCTGGAACCTGCATTCCAATCACTGCATAGATCCCTGGAACCTGCATTCCAATCACTGCATAGATCCCTGGAACCTGCATTCCAATCACTGCATAGATCCCTGGAACCTGCATTCCAATCACTGGAAGATCCAGCCGGGCTTCCCTATTGTAGTTTTTTTCCCCAAATCAGTACCCTCCAGCAGTCCCGAACTCTCGAACAGGCCAGGGCCATTGTAATCCTTACCCTCAGGCCTGTCATGCTCATACTGAATTGTGTACCACCATAGCACCTGGTACATGTCATCAAGCCACAATTCCTTCCATACCAGTCTCTCGAGCTTAGTCACCCACTCATCAGGGGCTGCTCTCAGAGATGCATCCGCAGTGCCACTTGTACCTGTAGCCGCTGCTCCTTGCTGGGGTGACTCTCACCCCGCCAACACTGTACACCCTCCAGGGCTTCATCCCAAAGATCCTTTCTAGTGGCCTCCCTGTAGTCCAGTATGTTCTCCTCTGATACAGGCCCATATCGTTGGTCCAAGTTGTGCTGCAACCTCCAGCAAAACTCCTCCTCATATGCGAATGCTGCTCGGGGGCTAGATGATTCCATACCACTGTAGACACTAGCTATGTACAAATACTAGTGTCGCCCTCAATTATAAATCCATAACAATTACGGTGTCCCCAGGATGCTTCTATATTCACAAAGAAGCCATCCCACCACTGCCACCAGATGTGACGGACAGCCTGGCACCCCGACTGGATGCCTCCACCAATAGCTGCTTCCTAGCTGTCGACGAGTACCATAAACACTGCACAGGACACCATAAGCACCGTAGCCCCTTAGACGCCACTGCTTGGCTAAGGTCTCGCCGTCCCTTCTCATCCTGGACCAAACTCCGGGATCCAGCTCCCACTGAGAAGACCTCTCCAAGAGAGTATAGCAGGTATAGCAGTGTAGCGCTTACAAGAGCTAGTGATTATAGCAATCCAAAGAACAATCCCAAGAGCAGGGACTATAGCTGGAATAGCTTTCCCCTACAAGCACGAGACAAGGCTCTGTGATGAGGGTAAACTGGAACTCATTTATTGGCAGCCACAACTGGCCTTATATGCAGTTCCCCATGCAAGGGGCACTCCCCCGTGGACCTGAGAGTAGACTACAGTAAAAACATACACACAATTACATTGGCTCTCAGGTCCAGGACACTCCCATAGAAAACAAGATAATCCCTCCTCTGTGTATAGGAGATACTTGAGTCAAGATTACAAAATGTCAATTAGGCATTAACAAGCTCCCGGGTGGTCTCAGATTTGTGCGCCTGTTCGGTTCCCGAACCAAATATAAAATCCCACGATCCAAGTCTGTTCATATAGTTTTTAAAGGGCCCATAGTCTTTTGGCAGGAGGCTGGCAAGCAAGCCCATCCAAGAACACGTGGCAGAAGCATTTCTGCCACACCTGGGACCTGTTTTCTAACTGCTATATAGCTCCATAGAGCCTGCTCTCTAATCACTGCATAGATCCCTGGATAGATCCCTGGAACCAGCTTTCTAATCACTGTATAGATCCCTAAAACCTGGTGCTAGGACACATGCTCTGCATGCTAGTGTTACTGGCTGCGTTTTGTGCCGACATTGAGTTCTGTACTCACGTTTGATCCGGTGTGAGAAATGTTTGGTTGAAGAAGGTGAAGAACTGGCAGATTGGATCTGCAGTGCAGAGAGAGCGGCATTCTTCGAATGATTTTGCATTTAGACTTCTCTCGTCAGAACCTGGAAAGTCCACCCCATCATACATCTCTGTGATGCACTCTGCAATTATAGAGAACGCAAAGTGTGTTAGTCATAACCATAGAAACAAAAAGTTAAAATTCACAAACTGAATGTAAGGCACCTTAGGCCTCTTTGATGGCACTGCCTCTTTATGGTTCTTAGGATCCTAATTCTATATACATAGGGACTGTCCTGCTCAGCTATATGATAGATGTTGTACTTGCATCTACCTGGCCTTTTATATGTAGCCATAATGGGGCACTTTGAAACCTACTTGGAAATATGGCTGTACTTTGGCTCAGAATAATTTGATTTTACATTTTTTTTTGTGGCCATTGAACCCTATGCAATATATCTTTCTGGCCACTACTTGAGTATCCTATACTGGGTCACTGAGAATCACTGCTCACAGCTTGGTGGGCTGGCCCCCATATTAGGGCAATTTAAGTCTAGGTTTACTATGGTGACCATTAACTATTATCTCCTTAGTTGGCATTTTTATCTATTTATTTATTTTTTGCCCTTTGTTCATAGGGGGTCAATATTTATATTTACTATATACCATGTAAGGTTTATTAAGACCTGAAATGCACCCTTGGCTCCATGTATTGGTAGGCTAGACAATTTGCTGCATAGCTGGAATGGTTCAATGATGTTTGGCAGATGTGGAAACTGTTAACTGTTTATTTATATTGACATTATCCTAGGTCTGCTTGAGGAATAGTTTGAAGTTAAGGTTGACAGGGGCTGCATATATCATTGTTAGAGACTTTCTAACATGCAATGATTTGCTATGCATGACTGGGTAGGATGGGGACGTTGTACCTAAACCACTTCAGTGAGATGAACTGTTCATGGTGGTTATAGTGCCCATCTAAAGATTAACCTGACCAAAGACAGTCATTGAAACCTTCATGCACCTTCTGTGATGCTTAATAACAGGCTATATGAGGATGAATAAAAACATTAAACATAATAAATACAAATAACAGGTTGAATAAATAACAGTAATATGAAAATGCACTAAAAAGTTTATTTGATAACCCTGTGAGGAGCATCTATTATATATTATAAGGTATACTTCAGGTATGACATCAGTCATTTGATGGTCATGCCCCCTCACAAATCCCCTCAAGATGTCCAGGAAACTGATTGGCTGTTGTTAATTACCTTTGGGTGCAGTACTCTGATATAAGGGAGTCCACGTTCAGTAGATCTTTTGCCTCTGACGAAGGTGCATATATACTGCACCGAAACGCATGTCAGGTTCTTTCCTATGTGTCAGTTTTAACTTGCACATACATGGGCACTTCACTGCACTGTGTGATACATGTTTTTGTTATGCTTTAAGTTTTTCCTTCAAATTTTTTTTGCCTATTTAGTAAGTTTAACAGGGAGAGAGGCTTTCTCTACTTTACTTTACCTTATCTGTCCTACTTTTGATTATTAGAGCTGCTGATCGTCTAGACAGTATCCTTTCTCCCTTTAGCATTTTTACCGTTGCTCAGGAATCACGGGGAGATGTACTAACACCCAAAGCATTAAAAGGCCAGGACTCATTAAGCCTCTATGTATATTGCAGACTTAGGTGTTTAGCACTTCATCTCCTCACTTACTTAGGCATGGGAGTTTGTTATGATTTAAGATTTACATTTTTTCTTCTATGCCATTAGTGTAACCAAACAACACGTGCTCTAACAAATGGCAGACATTTTTTCTCCTGAAAGCAAGCAGCAGGACTATGTTGTTGAGTGCCTGGAACTCTGTCGGACACTATGCCTCGCGAACACCAGTAAAATCATATTGTTGCCTGCTCCGTGTCCAGACAAGCCAGAGGAGCGCTTTTCAGGGAAAACATTCCCCCGAACGAGGGGAACATTCGCTACATATGAGCCAGGGGGAAACTTAATTTATGTTTATATAGGAACTCCCGAAAGTGGACCGGCCGGTCAAAACTTTACCACGGTGGCGGTTCGGCTTTACTTTACAGATTCGAATGCTATTTGGACAACTTGGGTGCTCAGATCCGGGATATCGAGGGATATAACACTTGTAAGGGTTCCTATTCATTTTGTATGTATTTTGGGGGGTTTTGTGGGGTACCTCGAGTGCCTAAGAAATAATTAGTCTAAAGTAAAACCCAGCTCTCTTATCTCCCAGGCTTACTGTAAAACTGAATGGAGACC
>OW240917.1:1702618-1734401 GCA_933207985.1 Pelobates cultripes
GAGGATAGTCAAACAGACACATATCCTAAACCTCCCAGTACAGGGAAAACAAGTAAATCATAAAATGCGGAGCATAGCTCTAAACCACGGCTCTAAATCATAGGAGGGAAAGTCCCTATTTTTGGCCTAAATCCCTCTGTCCCACTTTTCCATCCTAATGTCCATCTTTTCTAAGAGCTCCATATTGTTAGTGTCTGAGTGTATAACAGAGTGTAGCGGAATGGGCTTTGTCCCAGTACCTTCTTTTTACTAAGGGCTGTCCACCCACCCTTTTGTTGCTTTATTTCTTAATATTGTACCGGTTGGTTACTTGTAGAAACAAGTAACAAAATAGTATCTGATATCGTTAGTCTGGTTGTTCGGTAAAAACCCCTGTTCAGCTAGCTATTTTCCACCATATGATTTGACAAAACGAACGAACAACCGAACAACCAGGCCACCCAGGAGAGGACCGTGGCACCAATTTACCTTCTAACCTGATTCACACTCTCTCAATTGCCAACACACAAAATGACTGGGTGTTCCCCTGGGTGGCCGCCGTTCGTCATACGAACACGTGGCGACGGCTATCTTACGAATTACACCAGCGAGTTTGGTCTTCGAGTGTCTGGAACCCAAATCGGACACTGAACGGCACGAACACCAAAGAGACTTCCATTTTCAGCTAAGTTTGTGTAAACTCAGGGGAACAGAGCGGCATTCGGTGAAAATAATCACACAAACGAGAGGAGTTGAACAAACTAAGGCACAAACCAGGTTTCTATGTACTTTCATGCATTTCATACTCCTGAACAGAGACCGACCACACAGCCCAAACTCATGGAACTATTCTCGGCTTACACCTCGTGTGCGGTCAGTAAAACTAAGACCTCCATAAAACTGTCGAACCCCTGAACCGATCTGGATGATTTTTCAGTATGTTGCTCCCCCAGATCGGGGCTATGTCTGAATTATGAATGTGTGACATATTTTTGGGGTGTTTCTAGAAAAGTATGAAAAGTGTGATTTTTCTGTTTGGAGATAATTGAGTTGATACAGTAATTAACTCACAGGGAGCATTCTACATGAACCAGGTTTCCTCTACCTTATGTAGTTTTCATACAAAACCCCACGAACTGAGACTGGCTCTTACCACAACTTCCCTGGAACTAATTTTGGGCTTCTACCTCGAGGCAGACCAATCAGACTTTCCCAGCGATGGCGATCCAAACTACCGAATGGAACTGGGTGATTTTTTAATATATTGCTCGTCCAGATACAGGCTATCCAGGGATATGACTATTGTGGGGTTTCCATGTACTTTTGGGGTGTAGTTACAGCAAGAAGTTACTGTATTGTAAGATAATGTAATTGAGGCTATGAGTCGGTATCATGGCCACATGGAAGTCCGTTTCGACCAATGGGAGAAGGAGCGTCCATTCAAACTGGGTTCTTGCCATTCTCCTGGTTGGTCGGCACGAGTAAGCGCTGATTGGTCGCCCGCTCCCTGCGGCGACCAGAGAAGAAGCGCTTGTTCAAACAGGGTTTCGCACCCTTTTTTCTGATTGGGCGGCGAAATTCCTTCCTCCCCTGAATGCTGATTGGCGCACTTTGGTTCACGTGCTTTCGGCTGATTGGTTGTTGCTTGGTTTGGGCATGAAGTTTGAATTCGCTGGACCAAACCAAGAAATGCCATGGAACTAATTTCGGGGATGTACAGAGCCTCAAGCCTCAGACTTTTGATGCTGATATCTCAGCCTCTGTACATCCGATAACTCCGATTTTTGCAGGGATCCAAAATGGCACCTGGGGTTATCTAGCCAGGTAGATTTCAACCCTGTAACCCCCCTTCCCTTCCAGGGGCACCGAGCCCCAAAGTGTAACCCCCCGAATATAATATGTACACTGTCGGGTATCTCCCAGGGAAGGAGATGGCCATCTGTAACCCCTCCTGCTTAGGGAGGTATATTGTGTGGAATGGAGACCCCCTATGAGGGTCTGTGCATAAAAGAAGCCTGTGTTCAATAAAGATGGTCAGTCAGTGCTTAAAACTCCCAAACTGTGTGTCGTCCTGTTATTGGAGGGAATGCAGGGGAATGCAATGGGGAAAAGTCCTAGTAAGGACTAAGAGCTCCCAGGGCTGTCGTCTCTGCCTGGGAGCGCATAGAGCTAAGTCCCCTAACCATGCAAGAGTTCCTGGTCGGCTGAAGGAAGGGAACTAACGGGAGGTAACCGGTTGGGGTTTTTGCATAAATTGCCGAGTGTGGCTCTCAATAAACCAGCCTTCTCCCAGCATTAAGCCTTGGCTCATGTGTGGGGGATTATGCTACATCAGTGATATAGCGTCTGGAAGAATTATTAGCTGTTTTTATTGGAAAAAGGGTATCCGTGGCGGTGGTACCTTGGCAGACCGCCACACTCGTGTTTCAAATGTTTCAGTTTCTGCTACATTTTCCCCTATAATCCTTTATGTGTCGTTGGTACCACATGATCACAGCTTTCCTAGGCTTCTCAATGAGCCACAATAGAGATGGGGGGACGTCATGAGCCCTCTAGCCAGTAGCGGAACTATCGCAGTTGCCAGGGCCCGTCACTCCAGGGGGCCCGGCTACCCTGTGGACCCCTGCAACCGGGCTCCAGCCTGCATGGTAGAACCACCGTTCAGGTGCCGATTGGGTGGCCCAGGCTGTTAGTGCCACCCAATGGCAAAGTATTTCCAGGGGGCCTGGTCAGCACTGCGGTGTTTTAACAGCATGACTGGGCCCCCTCTGTGGAGGTCCGTGTAGTGGAATGGATGCTTGCTAGACACTTTTTATTCCCCTTTTTTGGCTGTCTTATTGTTCCTGATAATATTTTGATGGATCCAGCAGAAGAGTCCCTGCTAGGACTAGGGCTCCGCTACAGTCAGACCTGGTCACTCCTCCCAGCTTACACAGCGTGCCACACGTGAGGAAGAGGAGGAGGAGGAGGAGGAGGAGAGGGAGCCTGAGCCAGCCACTGGCCCCCAGGGAAGTCACCCTCTACACCTAAAAAATTGTAGGAAACAGGAGGGTGACTAAATATTCTGCATGTGTCTGTATGTATGTGTGAAGGAATAACTCCATCACTTTCGGATCCTCTCGCGGAAATGAATTCCTGTTTAACTTTGTTAATTTATTTGGTTCGGTTTCAAAGATCACCCTAGAGCAGTGTTTCCCAACCCAGTCCTCAAGGCACACCTACCAGTCCAGGATTTAGGGGTGACCCAGTTGTGTCTAAGGTGTTTTTTCTAAAAACACCTTAGCCACTACTATGTAATCCCTAAATCCTGGACTGGTAGGTGTGCCTTGAGGACTGGGTTGGGAATCACTGCCCTAGAGACCCATCAGAAAATGGAACGTTGAGTATCTTGTATGAAAACTGCAACAGAACTAATAGAATGCTCCACTGGATGGCCTCCATTTCGTGCAAGCAAATGCACGTGGTCGGGAGAATGGACGGCAGCCATCTTGTCTCCCGAACTCAGGCAGCAGGACTTGGTGGTCAAGTGCCTGGAACTTATTTCGGCCAGGCACTCCCGTGAACACTGGTCACCATGGACCTGCTGTCCATTCCAGTTCTGCTAAAACTACACTAACGGCGTTCGGAAGATGTAGATGTACAAAACCCCATGACTGGTTCTTGGCACAACGTCCCTGGAACTATTTTGGGCTTCGACCTCGTGGCAGACCGGTCAAAACTTAACCGAGATAGGGATCCAAAACTACCGAATGGATCTGGGTGATTTTTGGATATATTGGTTTCCCTCATCCCAGCTATCCGGGGATGTGCCTTTTGTGGGGTTTCCATGTATTTTGGGGGTACTTTTGGGGTGGTTAAAAATTGTTGTGATGTGTTTGTCCCTGAGAGATAATGTAAGTATATATGTGTATTCAGATAATTATCTCTCAGGCACAGAGGGATTTCCCTGCATTTCTGTGTAAGAAACCCTATGTTGGGGCTTTTGCATAAAAGGCAGTGTATGGCCCTGAATAAAACAGATTTCTTCCATCATTAAGCCTTGGCTCATGTGTTGGGGTTATGAGATAACGGCGACGCCCCCCCCCGTCATCCATGTATAGTGTGTGTATAGAATGTAGTGATTGTTTAGGGGATTTATTAAATTAATAATGATTTAAAAACACATATTAATTCCTACTTTCCTGTTACCTATTTGGCAGAGGGGCATGCTAATCTTTATCTGGTTTGCCCCTCCACTGGGTACAGACCATGTGTAACTGTCTCGCAAGCTCGGGGACTTGCAGTGGTAATCTATGGCAATCCTGTGGTAATCTGCGGCGCTCTGATTGGCCCGAGTTAGGAAGACAGTTACTTATGGTCTGCAGCCAACAGAAGTGCCAGACTGCCTCCCCTACATTACAGAGAAGCAGACTAAGTATGGCACATAATACTGTGAGTGGTTTTGCTTGTGAGCTCTGGATTATACTCATTTACCTTGATCTCTTTGGAATAGAAAGTAGTAGTAATGCACTGTTTCTCCATTTATCACTGAGCTCCACAGAAACAAAAAGCCCTCACAGTAGTGTGGTGTGTGCCAGTTTATCACAGAGCTCCACAACAATAAAACTCACTGTATTGTGGAACTCTGTGATAAGCTCAAACACTACACAACGATACAGCTCTAAGTAGTGTGCCTATTGGTGTATCACTGAGCACCCTAACTAAAACACAGAGTAATGTGCATTTTATATACAAGAGCTCCACTGTAATACATCTCACTAAAATAGGACGTAATGTTTGTGTTGTCTGTGTATGTGATAGTGTGATGACTGTGTGTGATATGTATGCTGTGTGTGATATTTGTAATGGGTGGATTAACTGTGTGTGATATGCGTGTGTTGGTTGTAGGTGATATTTTTGCTGGGTTTATTGGCTGTGTGTGATGGGTATTTAATTCAGCTAAAAATACGTATTTGGGCCTATGTGTGAGTCCCACAGTCAGATGTACACAGTTATACAAATACACTGTCAAATACAGCCACATGCACACAGTCGCACACACACACAGTTACAGACAGTCACACACACAGGTACAGACTTACAGTCACGTACATACAGCCACACATACATTCTAATACACACACACATACACTTACATGCAGTCACACACACACACACACACAGAGGCAGACATCCACACACAGGCAGACAGCCACACACACAGGCAGACAGGCAGACAGGCAGACATCCAGACACAGGCAGACAGCCACACACACACACTGAGTAAGATAGCCACACACACACAGTCACACATAGTTACCTCTGTTCTTTATGGAGGAGTGGAGACTGGTTGTTGGGGAAGCAGGGACTCCTTCCCTGCTTCCCATGCTGCAGTTACCCGACACATTTAGCTCCGCCCCGACGTCATTTTAGCTCCACCCCCGCCGCATAGTTGGGTGATTAAAAAAAAAAAAAAAAACAATTATAATCCTGGCAGGCCATGTGTGAGCTGTGTCGGCCACATGGTGCCCCCTGCTCCATGGCGCCCTGTGCACAGCTCGCACAACCCTAAGGCCGGCCCTGGTCCCAGGTAATTTTCACACCAGGGCCCATCGGTTTCTAGTTACGCTTCTGCCTCTAGCCTAATGTCAGTTCCATTAGCTCTGTGGAGAAAACCTCCCTGGCTTTCTGACTGACTGTTAGAATGGTGTACATTGACATGGTGGCAGGCTTATGCAATGTATGATCATACAGTTGTGCTCAAACATTTGCGTACCCTGGCAGAAATTGTGACATTTCGAAAATATGACTGATCATGCAAAAAAAAAAAAAAAAAAAGTATTTTATTGAAGGATAGTGATCATATGAAGCCATTTATTTGCACATAGTCTTTTGGCTTTTTTTTTTTTTTTTTAATCATAAATCTCCCACATTGGCCTTGATCACAAGTTTAGATACCCTTGAATGTTTGGCCTTGTTACAGACACACATGGTGACATACACAGGTTAAAATTGCAATTAAAGGTTAATTTCCCACACCTGTAGCTTTTTAAATTGAAATTAGTGTCTGTATATAAATAGTCAATGAGTTTGTAAGCTCTTACGTGGATGCACTGAGCAGGCTAGATACTGAGCCATGTGGAGCAAAAAAGAACTGTCAAAGACCTGCGTAACAAGGTGATTGAACTTTATAAAGATGGAAAAGGATATAAAAAGATATCCAAAGCCTTGAGATAACCAGTCTGTATTGTTCAGTCATTTATTAAGAAGTGGAAAATTTGGGGATCTCTTGCCAAGGTCAGGTAGACCAAGACAGATTTCAGTCACAACTGCCAGGAGAATTGTTTGGGATACAAAGAAAACTCAACAGGTAACCTCAGGAGGAATAAGGACTGCTCTGGAAAAAGAATGGGTGGTTGTTTCAAGGGACACAATACAAAGATACTTAAAGAGCTACATGGTTGAGTTGCCAGAAAGAAGCTTTTACTGTGCCAATGCCACAAAAAAGCAAAGTTACAATTTGCCCGACAACACCTTGACACAACACTCCAGAACATTCACCTTTTTCTGCTGTAACCACTGGAAGGTCAACTTGGCCTTGTGCTTAATGTCATTATCATGCTGCAAAGTCCAAGCTACAGTCATCAGCCATCAATTTTCACAAGATTCCCTGTGACTTACAGCTTCTGGCACACTGTAATTTGGAGTAACGAGACCAAAATAGAGCTTTATGTTCACAACCATAAGTGCTATGTTAGGAGAGGGGTCAACAAGGCCTATAGTAAAAAGAATACCATCTCTACTGTGAAGCATGGTGGTGGCTCACTGATGTTTTGGGGTTGTGGGAGCTCTAAAGGCACTGGGAATCTTGTGAAAATTGATGGCAAGTTGAATGCAGCATGTTATAAGAAAATACTAGCAGACTATTTGCATTCTTCTGCACGAAGGCTGCGCATGGGACGCTCTTGGACTTTCCAGCATGAGAATGACCCTAAGCACAAGGCCAAGTTGACTCTTCAATGGTTACAGCAGAAAAAGGTGAAGGTTCTGGAGTGGCCATTACAGTCTCCTGACCTTAATATCATCGAGTCACTCTGGGGAGATCTCAAACGAGTGGTTCATGCAAGACAACCAGAGACTTTGCATGACAAATGGGCACCAAAAATTAATGGCCTCATAGACAACTATTACAAAAGACTGCATGCCGTCATTGATGCTAAAAAGGGGCAATACACAGTATTAAGAACTAAAGTATGCAGACTTTTGAACAGGGGTCGTTAAATTGTTTTCTTTGTTGCCATGTTTTGTTTTATGATTGTTCCATTCTGTTATAACCTACAGTTGAATATGAATCCCATAAAAAATAGAAGAAATGTGTTTTCTTTAAAAATGGTCCATATATGACCAATTCGCCAAGGGTATGCAAAATTTGAGCACAACTATATACTGTAACTAAACCCTCGTTATTTATTGCCTAGGTGAGGTGTTTTGAGGTGTAAAACTATTACATTCTGTGAAACTTGAATGAGCACATACGCTGGATCTTATATGTTGTATAAATTGGCCCCAACAGCACCTCATAATGTATGCATGTTCAGGTGAGTGCAGCCCTTTTGTTTTCATATGACTGTCAGCGTCTGATGGTTGATGTCTGACTGACTGTTACTGTCGGCGTCTGCCTGTTCGTGAATAAATGTTCGTGAATGACTGAATCATAGGAGCTCACAATCAAACAATAAACAGTTTATCAGTGTGGCGGACCCTAGGTAACCCGGCTGGTCACCTCCGCTATTAATAAATGAATAGACCCATTTCACTCCCAGTATCTGGACGATATACAGTTCCAGGGTTATAACAACAACTTTATTGGCCACATGCGGCTTTATACTTTCCCTATGCAAGGGGCGGAACACACAGGAAGACAATGTCCACTCCCAGGGTCCTGCCCTGCCAGGGGGTCGAATAAAACGGAACTGGAACCCAAGTCCTGTTGTCCCCTGTTCCCACCACTCAGTGTCCCCTCCCAGGGCCCTCCCTCTCCCAGGGTTCTTCTTCCCAGAAGTCTCGGTATCTGGGAGGTCGTAGCGCGAGAAACTTCCCACCTCTTTACCTTCCAACGACAGAGAGCCCGCTAACCTCCGTTATTGTCCCCACAGGATGTTCCCACCAATCTCAGGGACCCCCAGAACAGTAATCGCCATGAACAGTCTTTGTTCACGGGGTCTCTGTGTGAAGCCCGTTCATCTGCATGAATGGCGGCCATCCAGAGCAGCACTCATTAATTACTTCCCTTGCAGTTTCAGACTATGTTGCGAGATGCCAAAGTTTCAATTGATTGGTGTGAACATTCTAATGGGTGCCGGGGTGGTCCTCGCTCGGGAGCCGAACGAGGTGGGAAGCAGTTTGCGTATGCTCCCCCTGGATGGCATTCGCCTAACGAACGGGCAGCTACCCAGGGTCAGCACGCGCCAAAGCTTCCCTTGCGGTTTGTGGTTTTGACATCTCATTAAGAGGTGTGAACATTCTAAAACCACGTTCTAAATGAGATTTCGTGGTGGTCCCCGTTCGGGAGGTGAATGGAGTCTCGTTCGTGGCAGTACTCCCAAACGAGGAGCAGGCAATTCTACAGTTCTACTAAACACAAGGAACAAAACACAGGGTCAAGCTAGGGGAAACACACAAAAGGGATGTCAGTACAGTAACACACATTGCAGGGTAAGCGGGGCAATTCACAGTTTAGCGGGGGTTCCGCTAAAATCAGTACTTTAAACTTTTAGATTACCATTATCATTTATAATAAATCATTACTATAAAACATTGTATCAAGATTTGTTACTTAAGATGAATTCCATATGTTTGAAATTTCCAGTTTATAATCAACATGGAAGAGGGTATATATGACTGCAAACTATTTACAGATTTTTAAATTAGACCTTTGCGGACACTGATTCACCCTTCACCATTACCTTTTTCGGAAGACTGATTGTTGAATCCAGAATATTGACTAATAACTGATGTCACATTATCAGGGAGTCCAGAGTCAGATTGTTTGAGGTAACACATACACCTACAGGAGAAAAAACAAACTGAAACCAACAGAGAAACCTACCAATGAGGCCAATATTTGCCATAACAGGGGACATCTTTCTTAAGCGGTCTAGTCACTAGTTTTAACTAGTACTGGCCTTCTGCCCTCCCCCATGGATATTGTGTTAGGCTACATTGCAATAATGGCGGGTAGACAGTGACATGGGGCAGCATACTAATATGGAGGGAACATGCTAGTGTGCCCACCCATTAGTGGTCATAGAAACAGAATGTGACGGCAGATAAGAACCATTCGGCCCATCTAGTCTGCCCAATTTTCTAAATACTTTCATTAGTCCCGAGCCTTATCTTATAGTTAGTATAGTCATTGTGAGCTATTAAATAATTAATACATCCCATTGTCTGTCCCCTCCCCATCCATAGGCTAAATATAGTAAAATAGCCCCCACACCCACCGATAGGCTAAATATAGTAGATTAGCCCACCATGCCTATCCGGTGGCTAAATATAGTAGAATAGCACCCCCACACTCACCCGCAGGCTGAATATAGTAGAACAGGCCCTCCCGCAGGCTTAGTATAGTAGAATAGTGTAACAAACCTCAGGTACTTCACGAAGTACGTTCGCTCACACACTCCCGAAATGCTAGGGACTAAGTGATTATAGCCCGTTCGCATAGTACGCTGATTCGTATGTTCCCGAAATCCAAGCTGGTACAACAGGAATGTTTTATTATGGCCAGGAGGCCCACTTATATACACAGACCCTCAGCATGGGGTCTCAAGCAAAAACATAGCAGAACACGCCCAAGACACTGCCAGGCATCTGTGTCAGGGAGATAATTTAGTGTAATTTACTTAAACTAATTATCTCCCAGGCACTAGAGGTACAATTCATAAAACATAAAATACTCCGAACTATACATAACACAATAGGAACCCCCACAAATATTAAATGCCCGCATAGCCTAGATCTGAGCACCCAAGTTGTCCATATAGCGCTTAGATCCCACAAATACAGCCGAATCGTCACCAGAGTAAAGTTTTGACCGACCGCACATGTGGTGTCTGCCCAAATTAGTTCCAGAAAAAAGGTGGAAGTGTCAGTCACTTTAGGGAGTTCCATGTGAACAAACAGACGAACGGTTCCCCTGACTCATAGGTAGCGATTGTTCGTGCAAACAATCCTACCGAATAGCGCTCTGTCTGGTCGTGGAAAGAAGCAGGCATTCGCATAAAATTCGAAAAAAGAGGGGGTCAAGGGCTGCGCTTAGGTAAAACAGATATGTTGAAATATATAAGATCGTGTATTTGTAAAATAAACAGCGATAATAAAATCAAATAAAGTTCATCCGGATTTCCTTAAAAATATAGAATAAAAACAGTCTCACTGATATGTAGTACTCTGGGGAGGTACTACATATCAGTGAGACTGTTTTTATTCTATATTTTTAAGGAAATCCGGATGAACTTTATTTGATTTTATTATCGCTGTTTATTTTACAAATACACAATCTTATATATTTCAACATATCTGTTTTACCTAAGCGCAGCCCTTGACCCCCTCTTTTTTCGCATTTCCTACATAAGGGTTCCCTGAGGGATCTCCCTTTTTGGGTTGCTGCTCAATTGAACTAGCGCAGACTCTTCCTCTGTTTTGTTTCACCATTCGCATAAAATTGCAGGTGTTCGCGAGGTCGAGTGGCTGACTTATAGTTCCAGACACTCGATGACCAAGTCCCGCTGCCTGCGTTCGTGCCACAAGATGGACGTGTTGTTCGGTTATACAAACTGCCCTTCGACATTTGTTCTTGGAGAGGACTAATGGCTAGCCTTTTTCCCTTTGATTATGGCCCCTGTGACTTGCTGGATTTTAAAACACTTTTTCTGCCCCTTTAAATCCATGGGCAAATGTGCCTCTTCCCCTCCCCCTTTTTCCTGTTCTATTGTTCTCCAGCAGGGCGTTGTCCAAGGGACCCTGCCAGACCAGTTGAAACTGGCTGCTTTGTCCCTCCTCAATCTCTCATCAGCCCTTGCTATTGTTTAACCCCATGGCGATCCAACTGTATTCGTGAGATCGGAGTGCTTTTCGGACATATTGAGCGCTCAGATCCAAGCTATCTTGTTTTCTTTTTTGTTTAGTTTTCTTTAAAAAAAAAAAAAGTCACAGAGCACTGTAGAGTCAGGTACACAAACATGTATTCATGACCCTATAGGGTTAAAACCACCATCAAGCCACCCTGGCCCCCTCTTACCTCCCTAAATATAGTAAAATCTTACTTTTATTTAAGCCTGAAGCTACTGGCTTTGTCCCTGTTTACTTTTCACCTGCCCACTGCCTGCTGACATCATCAGAAGTGGTAGCCTGATCCAATCACAATGCTTCCCCATAGAATTGGCTGAGACTGACAAGGAGGCAGATCAGGGGCAGAGCCAGCATGATTCACAGCCCTGGCCATTCAGCATCTCCTCATAGTGATGAATTGAATCAATGAATCTCTTTGAGGAAAGTTCAGTGTCTGCATGCAGAGGGAGGAGATACTGAACATTTGGATGCATTTTAGGCAGCCATGACCCAGGAAGGATCTCTAACAGCCATCTGAGGAGTGGCCAGTGAAGTTATCAAAGACACTGTTTACAGCAAAAAGCCTGAAGGTAATGATGCTATTCACTAGAACAAATTCAATAAGCTGTAGTTGTTCTGGTGACTATATTGTCCCTTTAACTTTGTGAATTATTTACAGTTCATGAGCCAAGCGGGTGGTCTGTGTTCGAACGCCAGGAAAGTAACTGGGTGAATAAAATAGACCACACCCACCCATAGGCTGAATATAATAGAATAGGGGTGGACATGGAAAGTGGCTACCATCCTACCCATGGGCATCAGGTGTGGGGTATTAATAAATTAACATTCTCCCCAAGGTGGTCCCTAACTCTCCCAATTAAATTGTCCCTACATAATCCTCTTAGACAGGTGAGGCAAAGCCAAAGGTCGAGGAGTACAGAATAGAGATAAAACGATAAGACAAGCCAAGGTCAAAGGGTATCGGAACAGATATAAACAAAGAGTTTCTCTTTGTAAGAGAAACTCCGACAGGAACCAGGTAAAGCAGAACAGAAGGAATACATAGGTAAACATTCAACGCGATTGGCCAGTGTCACTCCTGTACTAGTGCCTACTAGTATGAGTGGGCGTGGACGAGCAGTATCATGCATCATGTTTGATGCCAGAATGACACAGTGTCAATATCAGATGGACGCAGGATATTAAGAGGATACAGTGTCCACAGGTAACCAGACATTATGGCTCCCCATATTACCAGTTTTATTATGACTAGCTAAATTGAAAGTGCTGACAAGGCGAGGAGAATGGAGGTCAGATACATCTATCCAGGAACCTTACTCCGGTCTAAATATTACAACTTCCCACAAGACATTTGGGAATCAATAACATCCTGCACTTCCTGACCGTCTACCAATGACGGAGATGGCTTAGGCATATAGCCTAATGGTTTATTGATTACAAGTAAACAGCTTAAACAAAAGAGAATGGAAAAGAATAGGAAGTCTCAGACTGCGCAAGGTCAAGGGCAGACGAAACAGGATTGATGCACCGAACCACCATGTAGCGGAGCTGCAATAATAAAACCAATATCTCCACTGGTGTTCTATAAAGCATGAAGAAAGCGCAGTTCAGCAGAATAATCCCAATCCCCCAGTAAGTGGCCGACACACAGTTTTGGGAGACAACTGTTTTAATGGGAGCCACACACTGCCTTTTATGTGTGACCCCATGCAAGGGGTCTCATGTAACATTTTCATGGGGCATTTCCCCACTAGACCTGAGAGGGGACAGTTACAAAAGGCGCCCATAATTAGATCAACTCCCTGGTCCTGGACATACATAACAAAAACACCCCAAAAAAACTCACTTTAGAATTAAGTCCCCTCTCAATTCCTATATTCCTGGATGGCCTGGATCTGAGCGCCCCACATATCCCAAAAGCACTTCAGAAAGATCCCACAAATCTAGCTGAAATGTCACCAGGTAATAGTTTAGACCGACCGCACACGAGGTGCCTGCCCAAAAGAGTTCCACAAATTCAGGCTGGGAGGTTGGTCTCTTTTGGGAGTACAAAACATAACAAAATAACAAATATAACCACCCAGCCGACCGTTTAGAATGTTGTGGTTTCAAAGTGTTAAGGAGGTCAAAAGAGTCAATTGGCAACACACTACTTCCCCTGGGTGGTCTAACTGTTCGGTATAACACCACAATTATAATCGGTTCATTAGACTGCAGTTACTGAACCAGCTAAGTATACAATCCAAAAGAAGGGTAAATAATCAAAGTAGGTGGCTGGTTCCGCCAAACACCTTAAGTGGACCTTTGAACCACAGAGCCAATTTCATAGAATTTTCCTAGTAGGCAGCCAAACCCATCTGATACGTGGGGCATGTCGATGTATGTCACCCTGTATCTTGTGAACGGAAGAAGCTTCTACATTGAATTGGAGGATCCATAACGCGCCCAAGGAAGCAGACTATGGTAGTGAGCTCCGTAAATATTTTCTTTTATCAGTAATTGTTTGTTACTCCTTGTTACATTCCACCCAGAGTTAGACTACAGTACTGGGATTTGATACCCAACTCCCGAACTACAGGCCTGCTGGCTATTCGTTATATGAATGGCAGACCACCAGGATCTTGGCGTGTGCCGCCACTTAACCCCGGTCACCCCTGGAACAACCGAACGGCCGACCACCCTACGAGCGGAGTGTCTCCACTTAATCGCCCAGAGAGTTGGGGCCTGCGGTTAACCGCAACCTAATGTACGGCAGCAGGGTGTCCACGTTCGTGCCCCATCGCCCGATACTCTAACTACCGAACAAGGGCCACCTACAGCCTGGCGTGTTTTCAATGAGAATGTTGGTTTCTGTGGTTAAGTACCCCCTCCCAGCGGTCTTCATTCGCCTCCCGAACAACGGAGACATCCAGCGACAGAGCAGGGATTCATGCAGACTTCTAGCCGGTTCCTGTTCCACAAGTTTGAGAGTGAAGTCCCGCGGCCTATTAGTCTGCCTCAAAACATGGCTGCCATCAAACGCTCAGAACCCAAAAGACACGAACAGACTTTGTTTAGAGGAAATGAAGCGTACCATTCGTGGGTTCTGAGCGCTCTTCGGCTAATTGTTTTGCCTCAACCGGGGGTTGAGGCACGAATTATGTAGAATACTGGTTGAGTTATGTATTTTTATTCTGTTTTCGATGGGGCAAAAACACGTGGGGTTTTGGCCGCTTGTTGATAATTGAATCCAACGGTTGTGACAATACATTATCTCCAAGCTGGGCGGTGACGATTTCAAATGATGCATTGCATTTCTATTGGTTCCCCACTTGTATTGTCCCTGTAGCCCATCAGGTCCAGAGGGGGCTGTCCCTGGACCTGAGATTTTGCATAAATGTCATTAAAGCCAGTTCTTGCTTGACCCTCAAATCACAGCCTCGACTCGTTTTGTGGGGAAAAGGGTATCCTAGCCTTATGATAGCTAGGTTTAAAGGATTCGTATGGAATAACTGCCTTTGGGATCCAGACCATCCAAGTGGTCCAGCTTCCAGCTAGCCTGGAGGTAATCGTAACAACCTATACCTATGGAAGAATCAGCTTCAAAGAAGGAACAGGTCACCTGCCCGTGTATGACCACTGCTCAACCTCCTACGGCTGTTGCCCCTAGTATCATGCAGGAACCTGGTAATCCTATACCAATTCAGCTGCTAAAATGGCAAGTACCGCTACTGCTACTTGTTCTGTGGAGAAAAATCCTCCTCCTGGCTACACTTGCGCATCTGATGGGACTCTATTCATTACAGAACACTTACAAGACTTTGAAAGGGCACTGCAAGCCATCAAATCCGCTCAAGCAGCTAGCTCCAAATCAAAGAAGTCCAAAAAGAAATAGTCTGGTTTGTGAGGGAGCTTTCCTCTTCTTGCCTATGGCGTTTTTGAGAGGAGGATGATGTCACGATTGTAAATGTGGCATATGCTAATTTGTGTTCTTGGGTCTGGCTGGGTTTGAACCTGTGTCTCCTACTTCCCAGTCAGTAGGCTCCACACTTCTTTTGTTACTTTTAGATGTTCCTGGTGTCCTGTTCTCCTTGTCTCTATGCATGGACTCTGCACACCTGTTCTGGATATGTGGCTGATACCCTCCTATATAAACCCCGCCTTGGTGTCTGCACATTGTCAGATCATTGTGTTCCTGTTTGCGGTTAAATCTGACTCCTGGATTTTGATCCTCTGCTCGTCCTTCGTTTTTGCCGGTCCTGACTATTGGTTCCATCCCTGACTATGCTTTTGGTTATTCCTTGCCTGTACCTGGTTCCTGGGAGCACTGGTTATTATCAGCCCCAGTGCACGGTTTCACAGCCTTGGGGATTTCTACCTTGAGTCCCCTTGGCTTGTGTAAAATTGCAAAGGGTGCCTTAACTCTGCATGTTGACTCCACTCTCAAGGTAAGATCATTACAGTTGGGCACCGAGTTCTGTCAATTTTGCTGATGCTGTTTAACATTAAAGGGACACTATAGTCGCCAAAACAGCTTTATCTTAATGAAGTTGTTTTGGTGTACAGATCATGCCCCTGCAGGCTCACTGCTTAATTCTCTGCCATTTAGAAGTTAAATCACTTTTGTTTCTGCTTTTGTACCCCCTAACCACACCTCCCCTGGCTGTGACTCATACAGCCTACATGGAAAAATATGGCTTAATTTTCAATCAGATGTTAACTTGCTTTAGAAGTGTTTATATCCTGCTTTGTAAATTGAATTTGAATTATATACAGGAGGCCCCTACAGGGTCTAGCAAGCTATTAACAGAACAGGACAAAAGACATTCTAAACAGAATTTGCAATAAAGGAAGTGTAAACATTAGATGATTCTACAGGAAGTGTTTAGGGAGGCGGAGCAAGTCACATGCAGAGAAGTGTGACTAGGGCTGCATAAACAAAGTGATTTAACTCCTAAATAACAGAATTGAGCAGTGAGTTTGTAGGGGCATGATCTATACACTTAAACTGCTTCATTAATATAAAGTTGTTCCAGTGACAATAGTGTCCCTTTACTAAAGATATAAACTGCTAAATCTGTGCATAACACTTCATTTCATGCAGACTGATGATACAGTCTCTCCGTGATTGGATGGATATACTGTATGTATGTATGTAATATCCTGACTGGTTTTCCATACAGGAGACTTGATATTGCTTGGTAGCTACTGTTTGACTAAGTCATAATCTATGTTTATTAAAGGGAGAGACCAGTGAAAAAGTTGTAAAAATTTAATATTCGAAACTGACGGTTAGGGCGCAAATAAAGCCAGAGCAGACAGAAACAGACTTTAGAATTGGTTTGAAGCAGTGCACCCCAATTCATTATAAGAAATAATCCAGCATCCATTCAAGATCCTTAAATCAGCTGCCACATACGTAATCTGGCAACGTTTCAACACCTCATGGTCTTGATCATGTCTAGGCACAAAGTGCACTAATTAGAAAGTGTCAAACAGGTACGGGACTTTCTTAATTTAGCGAGTGAATTGAGAAATGTGCAAAGAATCCTCTCCATGGATGAAATATGAATGTTTAAAAATGAATGTCATTCTGCGTCACTTACCACGAACTCTGGTGAAGGCTGTACGTAAAAAACTGGCACTCCGAGTTCTGGTTACAAGCCTGCTGGCACACAGCAACATCAAAGGCTTTCAAACTAGAGATTACTGTCCCAGAGAAGAAAATGTTTGGAAATATCAGATCATCACATCCATACGAGCCTGGAAATAGGAAGAAATGTGTCAGCGATGCCATTGAGTGAATTCTAACAGTCTGTATTATCCCATGATAACCACAATGCACCCAACTCTAGAGAGACTTACTAATCATTTACTAACCAACACCAATAGCACATAATACCCACAATCTAACCAACATATCTCTAGAGAGACTTACTAATTGTGACAGTTACCCCAAATGGGATCCTTTTCCCTTGGTCTTGAGCAGCGCTGCAGTGTTCTCCAGTTGATATCCCAGTGGACTATGAATCCCATATAGCTGTAGAGCTCTTACAAAAGCTAGTTCTATAGCAGTATAGCTGTTCCCTACAATCATGAGACGAGGCTACATGTTGAGGGTTAACCAGGGTTAATGGTAGCTACACTGGCCTTTTATGCAAGTCCCCATGCAAGGGTGACACCCACATGGACCTTCTTGGGGACTGAGACACAAAAACTTATACACCAATAATAACAGTGATACAATATAAGGCACTCCACACATGGCCTACAATCCCTCCCCTCTGCCTAAGAGATAATTGAGTCAATTACTGTATCAACTCAATTATCTCAAGCTGAAAAAGAACATTTTATTGACATTGAAAATACCTCAAAATCACACATAAACCCCATATAAGTATATCCCCTGATAGCCCCGATCTGGATGAGCAACATATCCAAAAATCACTCAAATTGGTTCAGGGGTTCGGGATTCGTATGGAAGTCTTATTTCTGACCAACCGCACATGAGGCTCCTGCCCAGAATAGTTCCATCAAATTAGACTGTGCGGCCGGTCTCTTTCGTGAACTTCAAAATGCTGCAAAGTGTCTCGAATAGCTGTTCGTGGGAAAGCAAGCCGTGTGCCCCTTGTTTGGGAGCGGGTTTTCACTGAACACCGCCTCTTTTGGATTGATTGGAATGAAACTAAGTGGTCCTGGAAGTCTCACCGGTGTTCGGGCCGTCGAGTGTCCGAAAATAGTTCCATACACTCAACGACCAAACACCGCTGGACACGTACAGCAAAACAAGATGGCAGCCGCCATGTGTTCATTCATACGTATCGACAGCCACCCAGTGAACCACTTAGTACGTTCAGAGTTGCGGTTAGAGCAGGTGTCAAGGTCAATTGGCGGCACACGACTGCTTTGGGTGGTCCAAGGGTTTGGTAGAACGTTTAGTATACGAACCAGCTGGGGCAAAATCTGTTCAGTTGAGCTTGTATGCCCATCTAGGTGAAATTAATAAAAATAATGTCCTGAACAGGGCGTTTGTTGCATGGCTCCCCCATGTGGAACACTCCAGCAGACCCGGCCTGACCCTTTTTGGGTTAAGGGTCCCAGATCATTCCCCAACAAGACCTCAGCGGGCAAATTTTCCATGATTCCTATGGTTACAATGCCGGATCCAGCTTCCCAATCCAGATGTACACTGGCAGTGGGTGGCATACAAAGTGACATATCCCCCCCCAAAAAAATCACACCAATCAGATCAGGGGTTCAAAAGTTTTGTGGAAGTCACATTTGACCGACTGCACGCCCATTTTCATGCCAAAACAGTTCCAGAGAATTAGGCTGTGGGCCGGTCTATTTCCATATGCACGAACGGGGGCCATTCGTGAAAATAGTCAAAGTTAAAGTGGCGTTCGAATTGTTGAACGCATTTCGATTCCCGTTGAAGTGTTGAAGTCTGGAGAAGGTAAAGTTCTGCGGTGTTCGTGCCATCACGTGTCCAATTTGAGTTCCATGAACTCGACGACCAAACACCCCTGAACGCGTTTGACTGAATTAAAATGGCCTGTATCCGAAGTGCCAATTTGAAAGTGCAAATCCTTTCAAATAGAATTTTCCTTTCCAACGACCACCCAGCCGTTCGTCAATTAAGCTGCGGTTAACCACATCTTCTGGGAGGTTAACGAGCAGCACACTCCACTTGCAGGGTGGTCGGTCATTGTTAGGTGTATAGGAGAAGTTAAATTCACTGAACAAACCAACAAACATATAATGGGAAATATAATATCCAGGTGTATAGTGATAAATATAGGGCCTCTTTAACCAAGTGGTACTGGTTGATTTCCTCATTGGGGATGGCTCGAATGGCTTCTGATGCTTTACCAGACAATTTGCCTGACAAAATGGTGACCCATTCTTCAGAGGGTACTTGGTGCAATGCACATTGTCTCTCAAAGTCCGTGAGGTAGCAGTCAATTTCTCCTTCTGCTGCCAGGAACGACTTGAAGGCTGCGAATGGTACCTTTCGACGCTCAGCTGTAGGTGTAGGATTAGCTTCAGCTGGGGTTGCAGGTCGCTGTGGTGTTACCAAGTGCAAATGGTATTCCCTCTTTTCACTGGCCTCAGCTTCCACAGTGCTGAACATTTGGGCAATTCATTTTTCCGATGGGTTTCAGCCCATACATCGCCAAACATGACGAACAATCCGTAGGGTTTCACTTGCTCTACGTTCGAGACATTTTGTTCAGCCATTACTGGCTGAACAAAGAGACTTACTAATCATTTACTAACAAACACCAATAGCACATAATACCCACAATCTAACATTATTATCATCGTCATTTATATAGCGCCAACAGATTCCTTCGGCTTTACAATATTATGAGAGGGTGGATGTAACTATAAATAGGACAATTACAAGAAAACTTACAGGAACGATAGGTTAAAGAATACCCTGCTCAAATGAGCTTACAGTCTATAGGAGGTGGGGTATAAAACACATTAGGACAGGAAATATCAGTCAAATAAGGTGGGAGTGAAGCAGGGCTGGAGGAGAGAGTAAAGTGCTGCCTTTTAGGAGAGAGCAAGAAACAGGTATGTAAGGTAGAGGTTAGTCTGGGAGGCCATAAGCTTTCCTAAAGAGATGGGGTTTAAGGCACTTCTTTAATGATTGAAGACTAGGGGAGAGTCTGATGGGGGTAGGCAAATCTCTAGAGAGACTTACTAATTATTTACTAACCAACACCAATAGCACATAATGCCCACAATCCAACCAACACCAATAGCACATAATGCCCACAATCCAACCAACACCAATAGCACATAATGCCCACAATCCAACCAACAGTAACCTCACCACTGGTCTTTGGAGGGGCCTGTTTGCCTGCCTCCTACCCTGGGACTATGGGTAACCCATGTTCAAAAGTACGGTTTCTGCCTCTTGGACTTTTAACTGGAACAGATTTTAACATGTGGCGGCGGCCAGTGGCATACACACAATCCATGGGGCCCCGGTGCGAAACTGATCTGTGCCCCCCCATCTCCCCCGATCCGTGCCCCCCCATCCTCCCTGACACATACATACATACATACATACAGACACACACACAAATACACCCTCAGATGTGTTCAATACACCCTCAGATTTGCAGAGTTTCTGTCTTACCCTCAACATAGAGCCTCGTCTCGGTGTGTGGGGGAAAAGGCTGCATCTACACTGGGGGATTGCTATACTCCATATACTCCCCTGGGCTATAATCACTAAGCTCTTTTAAGAGCTATTCCTGCTTAACTCTATGGAGGAAGAGCATGTCACCCACTGGAACCTCTTAGATATGACAGGCTGCACACCATATATTACATACAAGATATTAGATAAGACACGCTGCACACAATATATTACATACAAGATATTAGATAGGACACGCTGCACACCATATATTACATACAAGATATTAGATATGACACGCTGCACACCATATATTACATACAAGATATTAGATATGACACGCTGCACACCATATATTACATACAAGATATTAGATATGACACGCTGCACACCATATATTACATACAAGATATTAGATATGACACGCTGCACACCATATATTACACACTAGATATTAGATAGGACACGCTGCACACCATATATTACATACAAGATATTAGATAGGACACGCTGCACACCATATATTACACACTAGATATTAGATATGACACGCTGCACACCATATATTACATACAAGATATTAGATAGGACACGCTGCACACCATATATTACATACAAGATATTAGATATGACACGCTGCACACCATATATTACACACTTGATATTAGATAGGACACGCTGCATACCATATATTACATACAAGATATTAGATAGGACACGCTGCACACCATATATTACATACAAGATATTAGATATGACACGCTGCACACCATATATTACATACAAGATATTAGATATGACACGCTGCACATGATATATTACATACAAGATATTAGGTATGACACGCTGCACACCATATATTACACACTTGATATTAGATAGGACACGCTGCATACCATATATTACATACAAGATATTAGATAGGACACGCTGCACACCATATATTACATACAAGATATTAGATATGACACGCTGCATACCATATATTACATACAAGATATTAGATAGGACACGCTGCACACCATATATTACATACAAGATATTAGATAGGACACGCTGCACACCATATATTACATACAAGATATTAGATATGACACGCTGCACACCATATATTACATACAAGATATTAGATAGGACACGCTGCACACCATATATTACATACAAGATATTAGATATGACACGCTGCACACCATATATTACATACAAGATATTAGATAGGACACGCTGCACACCATATATTTCACACTTGATATTAGATAGGACACGCTGCATACCATATATTACACACTAGATATTAGATATGACACGCTGCACATGATATATTACACACTAGATATTAGATATGACACGCTGCACACCATATATTACATACAAGATATTAGATAGGACACGCTGCACACCATATATTACATACAAGATATTAGATATGACACGCTGCACACCATATATTACATACAAGATATTAGATAGGACACGCTGCACACCATATATTACACACTTGATATTAGATATGACACGCTGCACACAATATATTACATACAAGATATTAGATATGACACGCTGCACACCATATATTACATACAAGATATTAGATAGGACACGCTGCACACCATATATTACATACAAGATATTAGATATGACACGCTGCACACCATATATTACATACAAGATATTAGATAGGACACACTGCACACCATATATTTCACACTTGATATTAGATAGGACACGCTGCATACCATATATTACACACTAGATATTAGATATGACACGCTGCACATGATATATTACACACTAGATATTAGATATGACACGCTGCATGCCATATGTAGCGGAACGCCAATATTAAATCCACGAATTCCGCTGGTCCAGAAACGAATCCACAGTCAAGCGCTGAAAACACCAAGGCAATATCCCCAACCTCCCAATAACCGGACGAGACACAGTTTTGGGAGTCAACTGACAATCCTTTAATCGGCACGACAATTTATACAAGTCCCCATGCAAGGGGTTTCCTGAGTCCCTTCCCAGGGGCATTCCCAGAGGGGACTACATGGGGGACTTACAGTATAACATATTTCTCCCATCAGGCACTGCTGCACGAGAGGAATCATCCTCCCAGAATGCACCGTTAAGGGGATTATCCCCTCGTGCAGCAGAACCGGCAATTCATACAAAAATACATAACTTTTAAAATACACGGTGGATTTACACGAATGGGCGTTCGGTAGTTAGCTGGGGTCTGGGCGCATCATTCGTGAGATTGCCGCTCAGATCCCATCTAAAATAACCGAACGCCGCACAGAAAACACATTTCTTTCCAAACACACGAAAAGAACCGATTACTTTTAGTGAACCTGGTTCTGAAACTCCCGAACGTCCTGGAGGCTCAGCGGTGTTCGTGCCGTCGAATAGCTATTGGTAATACTATGCGTTCGACAACACGAACCCGCTGAGGAACAAAGGATCCAAGATGGCCGACCGCCGCATGGTCGGTAGTCGAACGACGGCCACCCAGGAGAGCCTCTAATTACCGATTGCAACATTGTTGCAATCGGTTAACTAGCGCCACACGCCTCTAAGTGTGTGGGCTATTAGGGGGTATCGCGTTCGTTCACGAACGGCCCTCCAAAGTGCCGTTCGCGAAACGAACGAGAATCCCCATACAAACCGCCATTGGCATTCGGCGAAACCGGTAATTACAGTCCCCACAGAAATACATCCAGCACATACATAGGAATACAACGCATATCTCTCCAGACCTGTAGGCAACCCTTAAAGGCACAGTCTCTAGTTATTGTCCAAGTGGCTAGGTTTGCCACAATGCTCCCCCAGAACCAAGCCGGCATACACAGTCTGATCCCAACGGATCGGCTTGGGGATGTCCGGAGGAGTGCTCACAGATCATTTCTCAAGGTCTGTTTGTCTGGACAACCCGTCGGCATTACCGTTTTGTTTCCCTGGGCGGTAGTGAATTGTAAAGTCAAAGGGCTGCAGCGCAAACTCCAGCGCAGCAGCCTGGCATTGTCTCCAGCCACACGGTTTAGCCACACCAACGGGTTGTGATCTGTGAGCAAAGAAAAGGGTTGCCCATAGAGATACGGCTGTAACTTTTTCAGGGCCCACACCACGGCCAGGCATTCCTTTTCTATGGTGGCGTAGCTCACCTCTCGGGGTAACAGTTTCCGACTCAAGTATGCTACGGGGTGTTCTCCGCCATCGGCTCCGACCTGGCTCAGTACTGCTCCCAATCCAAACATTGAGGCGTCTGTGTGAACAAGAAAACGTTTAGTTGGATCAGGAGCAGCCAGTACAGGGGCATTGGTCAGAGCCGTCTTCAGCTGATGGAATGCCTGTTCACACTCTGGGGCCCAGACGACCTGCCGGGGCAGGTTTTTCTTCGTCAAATCAGTCAGGGGTTTGGCCAGGGCACTGTAGTTGGGTACAAATTTTCTGTAGTACCCTGCGGTACCTAGGAAAGCCAGGACTTGGGTTTTGGTCCTAGGGGTAGGCCACTGGGCTACAGCTTCAATCTTTGCGGGCTCAGGCTTCTGCTGCCCGCTACCAACCCGGTGCCCTAAGTACTGGACCTCTGCCATCCCTATGTGGCATTTGCTGGGTTTCAAGGTAAGCCCTGCCTCTCGGATCCGATCTATTACAGCCCCTATGTGTTGTAGGTGCTCTGACCAGGTCTGACTGTATATGGCAATATCGTCCAGATATGCACACGCATAGTCCTGGAACCCGTCCAGTAGCCGATCCACCATCCGCTGGAAGGTCGCGGGGGCGTTCTTCATCCCGAATGGCATGACTCGAAATTGGTACAAGCCAAACGGGGTGACAAACGCCGACTTAGGGATGGCGTCCTCGGCTAGTGGAATTTGCCAGTATCCCTTACACAAATCTATGGTAGTGAGATACTGCCCCCTGGCCATCCTATCAAGCAGTTCGTCTATCCGAGGCATCGGGTAGGCGTCCGACACAGTTTTGTCGTTCAACCTCCGGTAGTCCACGCAGAACCGGGTGGTACCATCTTTCTTGGGAACCAGGACTACCGGCGATGCCCAGGGGCTATCTGAGTGCTCAATAACCCCCAACTGCAACATCTCTTCAATTTCTTTTCTCATATGTTCCCGCACGGATTCGGGAATCCGATAGGGAGTCTGTCGCATGGGAAGCTGTCCCGGGGTTTCTACTCGGTGGGTGGCTAGTGGAGTGTACCCAGGTAGGTTAGAAAAGGCGGCGCCCTTGGTTGCTATCAGTTCTTGTACCTGGATACGCTCTTGAGGACTTAGCCGCTCCCCCAGTTGAACCCCCTGGGAGGGTTCCTTCTGCTCCTCCTGCTCCAACAGATCTGGAAGGGGCAGGTTCTCCTGATCTTCGGAGGCGGGCGTGCAAATAGCTGCCACGTCCTCCGTCCGCTCGTGGTAGGGTTTGAGCATGTTCACATGGAGCATGCGTCTCTTCCCTACTCCTGAGCATGGGCCGATCACATAGGTGGTATCGCATCTCTGCTCTACCACCTGGTATGGGCCCTGCCAGACGGCCTGTAGTTTATCGGTGCGGACAGGTTTAAGGATTAGTACCTTCTGTCCCACTTGAAAACTACGGTCTCTGGCCCCCCTGTCATACCAACGACGCTGTCGTTGTTGGGCGGCCTGGAGGTTGGTGCGCACTGCCTGGGTCAATTCCTCCAGGCGATCCCGGAACGCCAGCACGTAGGGTACAATTGGGGTCCCATCTGCGCTACTCTCTCCCTCCCAATGCTCTCTAATGAGATCCAACGGCCCCCGGACCCTTCTCCCAAATAATAGCTCAAATGGGGAGAAACCTGTGGACTCTTGGGGCACCTCTCTGTAGGCAAACAACAGATGGGGAAGAAATCGTTCCCAGTCCTTATGGGTCTCTCCGAATGTCCGGAGCATCTGTTTTAGGGTGCCGTTGAATCTCTCACATAATCCATTGGATTGCGGGTGGTAGGCGGAGTTAATGATCGGCTTAATGCCACATATCCTCCATAACTGCTGAGTAACCTCAGCCGTGAATTGCGTCCCCCTATCGGAGACCATTTCCTGTGGGAACCCTACTCGGGAGAATATCTTCATCAAGGCTTCGGCTACGGTCTCCGCGTGAATATTCGTTAGGGCAATCGCCTCGGGGTACCGGGTGGCGTAATCCACCACGGTTAGGATATACCGTTTCCCAGCGGGGCTGGGTTTTGGTAGTGGCCCTACTATATCCACTGCTACACGGCTGAACGGTTCCTCAATGATAGGTAGGGGACACAGTTTCGCCTTGTGGCGGTCCCCCCTCTTGCCTACCCTCTGGCACACATCACAGGAGGTACAATATTGTCTCACATCTTTAGAAATCCCGGGCCAAAAGAAAGCGTGCGTTAACCGATACCGGGTCCGGGTCATCCCTAGATGACCGGACAGAGGGATATCATGGGCGATTCTTAGTAACTCCTGCCTATACTTCTGGGGCACTACTAGCTGCTTAGTTTGGAGCGTCACAGAGTTGCCTATTGCCCTTTCCGCCACCCGGTATAGTAACTTCTTCTCCCACCTGTACTGTTCTCCCTCCCGCCCCACCTGGTCCGTATCTACCCTATCCCGGTATACCTGCAGTGTGGGGTCGGTCTGTACCTCTACTTCAAACGTGGACGGGGTGTCCCAAGTCATGTCTGTCAAGGGGGGGTCATGATTTCTTACCTGAGCCTCAGAGTGTGCGGGGAATGCCGTGGTGCGAGCCTGTTGCCGGGTGGTTACCGGATGCGCCTCTTGTGACGGGGCCTGGGGTAGAAAAGCAGAAGTCATCTGGCCCAAGTCATTCCCCAAAACAACATCGGCCGGTAGTTTTTTCATTATGGCCACTTCCACAACCCCCTCCCCAGCACCCCAATTCAAATGTACCTTGGCCGTGGGTAACCGGTACATGGCTCCCCCTGCTACCCGGACTGCCACTGATCCGCCAGTGTGGGCCGTATCTGGAATTAAATGGGGGGCCACTAAAGTCAAGGTGGCTCCTGAGTCCCGCAGCCCCTGCACTTCTTTCCCTCCCACAAATACAACTTGGCGGTGATGTTGCCGGTTGTCCGTGGCTTGCACAGACATCACCTCGTACAGAACCCCCAATGGTTCCTCGGTTGGTATACTTGTCAGCTCCGAGTGGTCAGGTTCTGCGTGGTAGAAATGGGCCGCCGCCCTGGGAACGGAATTCTGCCGTACCTGGTTCCACGCCTGCCTGCTACGATTCTGGGTGCACTCCCGGGACATATGCCCCCACTGCCGGCAGGTATGGCATTGTATGTTGGCCCTGCCGTTGTAGCGGGCTGGCGGTGGGGGGTTTCCTGGTGGTGGCCTGAACGGGGTAGGGTTGGCGGGTGTGGAGCTGGTTGGGTGGTGTTGTATTGGCGGTCTTAGGGGACCCCTGTTGGTGAGCCCGTGGTGTCTCCGGGCATCAAAGTGTTCGTCTGCCAATCGGGCGGCTGCTGTGAGGGTGAGAGGTTTTCGGTCCCTTACCCACTCCTGTGCCTCTGGTGACAGACCGTTGAAGAATTGCTCCAGCAAGATGAGTTGGCGCAGTTCCTCCATAGTGGTGGCTTGACTTGCCTGAATCCACCCTTGGGAAGCTTGGTCCAGCTTATGCGCCCATTCTGCGTGGGAATCTCTTTCGGGCTTTTTCAATCCCCGAAATTTCCGTCGGTATGCCTCCGGGGTTATGGCATATCTTTCTAGGATGGCTCTTTTTACTTTAAAATAGTCCTTGCTGTCCTCTCTGGGCACAGCGCGGTAAGCCTCTGCTGCTCGTCCCGCCAACTTGCCTGCCAGTAAGGGTACCCACATTGTCGGTTCCAGATCGTGCAGGTCGCATAGCCTCTCGAAATCCTGCAGATATCCGTCTATCTCATCTTTCTCCTCGCAGAATGCTTTAAATGCCTGGTACGGTATTTTCTGCTTTGTTGGAGGGCAGAATGAGTTGACGATGGATTCCGCCCTGGATGGTGACCTCTGGGGTTGCTGTGCCATAATGTAGTCCTGGACGTCGGCCATTAGCACGGTTAAGATGTCCAGGGTTACTGGCTGTGGTACAAATTCCAGCCGGGTTCTCAGTTCCCTCTGGTATGGTGTTTCCTCTCTGGCAGGTGGGGGTGGACTGCTGTGTGCTTGGTCGTCCTCCATTAGCTCTGCAATCAGTACTGCCTTCGATTTGTTGCTAGCGATTTTCCCTCTAGCCTCCAGCAGCTCCTTTAGCGTCTGTCTCTTTAACGCCGTGTAATCAGTCCCCATTCACTGATCGCTTTCGTCTGTTTGTTTCATACGAATTGCCTTTCCGTTCGGTTGTTCCTTTCATTCGAATGCGCTGTATTCGGCTGTAGAGTTGGATCCCGTCGCTTGCCACCAATTGTAGCGGAACGCCAATATTAAATCCACGAATTCCGCTGGTCCAGAAACGAATCCACAGTCAAGCGCTGAAAACACCAAGGCAATATCCCCAACCTCCCAATAACCGGACGAGACACAGTTTTGGGAGTCAACTGACAATCCTTTAATCGGCACGACAATTTATACAAGTCCCCATGCAAGGGGTTTCCTGAGTCCCTTCCCAGGGGCATTCCCAGAGGGGACTACATGGGGGACTTACAGTATAACATATTTCTCCCATCAGGCACTGCTGCACGAGAGGAATCATCCTCCCAGAATGCACCGTTAAGGGGATTATCCCCTCGTGCAGCAGAACCGGCAATTCATACAAAAATACATAACTTTTAAAATACACGGTGGATTTACACGAATGGGCGTTCGGTAGTTAGCTGGGGTCTGGGCGCATCATTCGTGAGATTGCCGCTCAGATCCCATCTAAAATAACCGAACGCCGCACAGAAAACACATTTCTTTCCAAACACACGAAAAGAACCGATTACTTTTAGTGAACCTGGTTCTGAAACTCCCGAACGTCCTGGAGGCTCAGCGGTGTTCGTGCCGTCGAATAGCTATTGGTAATGCTATGCGTTCGACAACACGAACCCGCTGAGGAAAAAAGGATCCAAGATGGCCGACCGCCGCATGGTCGGTAGTCGAACGACGGCCACCCAGGAGAGCCTCTAATTACCGATTGCAACATTGTTGCAATCGGTTAACTAGCGCCACACGCCTCTAAGTGTGTGGGCTATTAGGGGGTGTCGCGTTCGTTTCACGAACGGCCCTCCAAAGTGCCGTTCGCGAAACGAACGAGAATCCCCATACAAACCGCCATTGGCATTCGGCGAAACCGGTAATTACAGTCCCCACAGAAATACATCCAGCACATACATAGGAATACAACGCATATCTCTCCAGACCTGTAGGCAACCCTTAAAGGCACAGTCTCTAGTTATTGTCCAAGTGGCTAGGTTTGCCACACCATATATTACATACAAGATATTAGATAAGACACGCTGCACACAATATATTACATACAAGATATTAGATAGGACACGCTGCACACCATATATTACATACAAGATATTAGATATGACACGCTGCACACCATATATTACATACAAGATATTAGATATGACACGCTGCACACCATATATTACATACAAGATATTAGATATGACACGCTGCACACCATATATTACATACAAGATATTAGATATGACACGCTGCACACCATATATTACACACTAGATATTAGATAGGACACGCTGCACACCATATATTACATACAAGATATTAGATAGGACACGCTGCACACCATATATTACACACAAGATATTAGATATGACACGCTGCACACCATATATTACATACAAGATATTAGATAGGACACGCTGCACACCATATATTACATACAAGATATTAGATATGACACGCTGCACACCATATATTACACACTTGATATTAGATAGGACACGCTGCATACCATATATTACATACAAGATATTAGATAGGACACGCTGCACACCATATATTACATACAAGATATTAGATATGACACGCTGCACACCATATATTACATACAAGATATTAGATAGGACACGCTGCACACCATATATTACACACTTGATATTAGATATGACACGCTGCACACAATATATTACATACAAGATATTAGATATGACACGCTGCACACCATATATTACATACAAGATATTAGATATGACACGCTGCACACCATATATTACATACAAGATATTAGATATGACACGCTGCACACCATATATTACATACAAGATATTAGATATGACACGCTGCACACCATATATTACACACTAGATATTAGATAGGACACGCTGCACACCATATATTACATACAAGATATTAGATATGACACGCTGCACACCATATATTACATACAAGATATTAGATAGGACACGCTGCACACCATATATTACATACAAGATATTAGATAGGACACGCTGCACACCATATATTACATACAAGATATTAGATAGGACACGCTGCACACCATATATTACATACAAGATATTAGATATGACACGCTGCATGCCATATATTACATACAAGATATTAGATAGGACACGCTGCACACCATATATTACACACTAGATATTAGATAGGACACGCTGCATACCATATATTACATACAAGATATTAGATATGACACGCTGCATGCCATATATTACATACAAGATATTAGATATGACACGCTGCACACCATATATTACACACTAGATATTAGATAGGACACGCTGCATACCATATATTACATACAAGATATTAGATAGGACACGCTGCACACCATATATTACATACAAGATATTAGATATGACACGCTGCACACCATATATTACACACTTGATATTAGATAGGACACGCTGCATACCATATATTACTTACAAGATATTAGATAGGACACGCTGCACACCATATATTACATACAAGATATTAGATATGACACGCTGCACACCATATATTACATACAAGATATTAGATATGACACGCTGCACACTGTATATTACATACAAGATATTAGATAGGACACGCTGCACACCATATATTACATACAAGATATTAGATAGGACACGCTGCACACCATATATTACACACAATATATTAGATAGGACACGCTGCACACCATATATTACACACTAGATATTAGATATGACGCTGCACACCATATATTACATACAAGATATTAGATAGGACACGCTGCACACCATATATTACATACAAGATATTAGATAGGACACGCTGCACACCATATATTACATACAAGATATTAGATATGACACGCTGCACACCATATATTACATACAAGATATTAGATAGGACACGCTGCACACCATATATTACATACAAGATATTAGATAGACACGCCGCACACCATATATTATATACAAGATATTAGATAGGACACGCCAGTAACAACTATATATTACATGACATTACATAGGACACGCTTTCTGCACACCATATATACGCATACAAGATATTATAGGACACGCTGCAATAACTATATTACACACTAGATATTAGATAGACATCACCACACCATATATATTTCATGACACTATTAGATATGACGCCGCACCATATTATATACAAGATATTGATATGACACGCCAGTACACTATATACGCAGCATACAAGATATTAGATAGGACACGCTGCACACCATATATTACATACAAGATATTAGATAGGACACGCTGCACACCATATATTACATACAAGATATTACATAGGACACGCTGCACACCATATATTACATACAAGATATTAGATAGGACACGCTGCACACCATATATTACACACTAGATATTAGATAGGACACGCTGCACACCATATATTACACACTAGATATTAGATATGACGCTGCACACCATATATTACATACAAGATATTAGATATGACACGCTGCACACTATATATTACATACAAGATATTAGATAGGACACGCTGCACACCGTATATTACATACAAGATATTAGATAGGACACGCTGCACACCGTATATTACATACAAGATATTAGATAAGACACGCTGCACACAATATATTACATACAAGATATCAGATATGACACGCTGCATACCATATATTACATACAAGATATTAGATAGGACACGCTGCATACCATATATTACATACAAGATATTAGATAGGACACGCTGCACACCATATATTACACACTAGATATTAGATATGACACGCTGCACACCATATATTACATACAAGATATTAGATAGGACACGCTGCACACCATATATTACACACTAGATATTAGATATGACACGCTGCACACCATATATTACACACTAGATATTAGATATGACGCTGCACACCATATATTACATACAAGATATTAGATATGACACGCTGCACACTATATATTACATACAAGATATTAGATATGACACGCTGCACACTATATATTACATACAAGATATTAGATAGGACACGCTGCACACCGTATATTACATACAAGATATTAGATAGGACACGCTGCACACCGTATATTACATACAAGATATTAGATAAGACACGCTGCACACAATATATTACATACAAGATATTAGATATGACACGCTGCACACCATATATTACATA
>OW240917.1:1734501-1744564 GCA_933207985.1 Pelobates cultripes
CCTCCCCCCTCTATTATACACCTACCGTCCTCCTCCTCCAAATCACTCCCCTCTATTATACACCTACCGTCGTCCTCCTCCAAATAACTCCTCTCTATTCTACACCTACCATCCTCCTCTAAATAACTCCCCTCCATTAAACACCTATCATCCTCCTCCTCCCCCCTCTATTATACCGTCCTCCTCTTCCCTCTATTATACACCTACTGTCCTCCTCCTCCAAATAACTCCCCTCTATTATACACCTACTGTCCTCCTCCTCCAAATAATTCCCCTCTATTATACACATACCGTCCTCCTCCTCCCTTTATTATACACCTACTGTCCTCCTCCTGCAAATAACTCCCTTCTATTATACACCTACCATCCTCCTTCAAAGTAACACCCACCATACACCACAGGTGTATATCACACCATACCCAGGAACTATAACCACTTCAATGAGAGGGATAATTTAAAACTGAATGGAATGACAGCCATAGGAGACTCCAGGCACCATAATCAATTCAATGAGATGGGATGGTTTAAACACAGATTGGAGGGACAGCGCCAATGGACTCAAGCCACAATAACCACTGTTATAGATCTCACAGTCTCCCTAGAATATAGTTGTTAATATTTGGGGCAATAGAATTTGGTTGATAAAACACTGGTGCTGTGTTTCCCTCTCCATTCATTCCAGTCCAGGAACTTCTGTCCACAAATCCACCAAACAGAAAAATGCAGAGCTTTTCACTAGACACTACAAAACAAAAGAAAAAGAAAAAAAATCACATAGGTGATTGCCAATTCTGCTGTTCTACCCACATATCAGACTCACGATACTGGCAGTGATGGATCTGGAAATACCATTGTAACGGATCACCTGGCACCCTGACTGGGTACCTCCATTGATGGATGCACCTAGCGCTTCTTACAAGGATTCCAAGCACTCTAGCCGACACCACCCGCCAGGCGAACCTCTCTTACTTCAGAGCTGAAGCGAGGAGCTGAGCTCTTAAAAGAGCTTAGGTGATTATAGCAAGGGAATATACAGAACATAGCAATCTCTTGTAGCAGGACTCCAAGTTGAGGGTGAAGTAGAACTGACTGTACTAGCACACACAGCCTCTCTTTATTCACAAACATAGTACAGCCCACAGGGTTTTGAAATACAACCAATCAATCCGTACAATACACACAGACACTCCCACACAAAATCCTCCCCTCTGCCTGTGATATGATTACTGAACACAATGGTTAATATAATTAACCAGAGAAATACAGTTTTAAAAAAATATTAATAACTTCCAAAATATACATGCCACAAACATAAAAATTACATATTCGAACCAAAATTCAGCCAAGTCCATCCAGGGGTTAAAAAGTTAGCTGGAGGTCCCTTTTTGACTGACCGCAAGCACATTTTCATGCCCAAAACAGTTCCATAGATTTAGGCTGTGCGGTCGGTCTATTTCAGGCTGAAAAAACTACTAAGCTTAGTCTCTGTGGCTGCACAATCATTGTGGGAGAAGGTAAGGCTCAGCGGTGTTCGTTGAACTGTGTAGCCGATTTCAGTTCCATGAATTGAATAAAAAAAACATGACTGCCGCCACGTGTTCGTTTGTCGAATGGCAGCCCCCCAGCGTTCGGCAATTTACCTACAGCAGGCTCCCAGCCTGGGTGGTAAATTGCCTGCACACTTCCACTTCTGGGTGGTCCGCCTGTGTGGTACCTGGTTCAGTAAGCCGCATTTACTGAACCAAGTGGGAGAAAGCCAGGAACACAGTATATTAACAGTCTGGGGACACCGTCTTAAAGGGGCATTGTTCCCAAAAGTCACAGTATGTCCCCAGATGGTTCTTAAAGGGCCATCAGCAGCATAATAAAATACAATATGCCTGAATACTGTATTTAAAGGGCCAAATCTCCCAGGGGCCATAGTCAGCAGGCTGGAGGCAAGCACACAGGCTTCTCCAATGCCCAGTGGCGAGGTTGGTTTCGCCACAACCATTCTTGGAGCATAGCTGGGACTGCCAGGGTGACCAACTTGTAAAGCCAAAACAATTCCAGGAAGGTGGGAGTGGGGAGCCGCAATTCCAAGAAAATGGACAAGAGGTACATGTTCTATGGAGACATGTCAATAAAGCCAGTACTGCCCAAAATATGAAGTCCTGCCTGGAAAGATGGGGACAGCTTATCTGACTAGCCTTACTCCTCGCTGCTGAAGCTCTATCTCACATTGTGCTGGCTGGTACACTTCCCTGGGTTCCTGAATGCCGAGCACTAGACAGCAAGCCAAGGATAACAGGACAAAAGCCCCAAATTGGGTCTATTAGCAGACATTTTGCATGCACACAAACATCTGGCTACACACTGGGCATCATCCATGATATTCCTGCATTTACAATGACGTTAATGAGTAAATATTACTCTTACAGACTTATACTTACTGTATGCCCGACTCTGTATTGGTTGAGGAGTAGTACGTGTAGAATTGGCAACCTGGGTTACGTGTGCATGCCAACTGACACTCATCCAGACTGCCAACTGGACCAAAGGACAACACATTGCCCACAAATTCAATGTCCTCATAGGACTCTGACAGGCATCCTGGAAGTAAAGAAGAGATATGATGAAGCCCAAATCGGGAGCGAGGGAGACACCCAGGGGAAACACAGACAGGAAACACTGAAGAGTCAGGAAGATTGACAGTCAAGTTTGTGGTAGAGAGTGCTGATCCTGAGGCTCTGATTTAGAACGTATGTGAGTACACAGATCTGCAACACAGCATGAGGAGTTGTGACTCTAGGAACATTATATAAGATACAGTCAAAACTATGGGGCCCTAATAATTACACTGGGGATGGGGTAACTCACACTCAGAAACACAGACACACACACACACACACACACACACAACAGTAAAGAAAGACATGCATAAGCACACACACAATCACAGTCCAAAGTCACACAAAAAGACACACTCATAAGCAAAGACACTCATCACTGTGTTCTTCCTGCACAAGTCCCTTGTGCGCTCTCTAGTGATGTGGATACCTGGTGGTGTGGGTAAGCAGATGCCAACACTGCCACGTATAGTTAGCAGCAGGTGCCCCAGTGGCACTCTTAGTGGTAGGGCACATTAGGAAGGCAGCAATAAATAATCTAGTGGGGACACGACAAAGATACAGAATGTGTGGGATTTAATTAAATGAGGACGGGTGGGGGTCAGATACAGAATGTATGGGATTGGATTATACAGAATTGTAGCAGACCATGGGTAACCCGGCTGGTTACCTCCGCTATTAAGCAGACCCATTTCCCTCCCAGTAACTGGATGACACATGGTTCAAGGGGTACAACAGCAACTTTATTGGCCACACGCAGCTTTATACTTTCCCCATGCAAGGGGTGGAACACACCTGAAGACATTGTCCCCTCCCAGGGTCCTCCCCCACTGGAAAAACCCCAATCTCTATGTCCCCTGTTCCCGCCACTCAGTGTCCCCTCCCAGGTGCCCACTGAGAATTCTCTGTATCTGGGGGTCGTAGCACGGGAATCTTCCCACCTCTTTACCTCCCAGTGACAGAGAGCCCGCCATTGTCCTCAAAGTATGTCCCCACCAATCTCAGGGACCCCCAGAACGGTAACGGCCATGAACAGCCACCGTTCGCAGGTTCCCTGTGTGGAACCAGGCAAGGGTAGTGCCTCCTTTCAGAGATGAATGCTCCCCCTGGACAGCGCTTGCCTATATGAACGGCGGCCACCCAGAGAAGCACTCAATTACTTCCCTTGTGGTTTCACATTATGTTGCGAGTTGTGAACGCTCTAATTGATTGGTGTGAACATTCCAATGGGTGCCGGGGAGGTCATCGTTCCTCGGGAACCAAAAGAGGAGGGAAGCAATCCGCAAATGCTCCTCCTGGATGGCGTTCGTTTGGACACCTCAATATGAGGTGCGAATGTTCTAAAACTACATTCTAAATGGGATTTTGTGGTTGTCCCCATTCGGGATGTAAATAGAGTCCCGCTCATGGCGGTGCTCATGAACGGGGAGCAGATAGCTCTACAAACACAACAAATGAAACACAGTGTCAAGATAGGGAAAACACACGAAAGGGCGGTCAGGATAGTAACACACATTGCAGGGTAACCAAGGCAGTTCACAGTCTAGCGGGGGTTCCGCTACACAGCTCCCCCTTAAACACTGGCCAGCATCCGCAGGCAAGTCCTAACGGAACAGCCTGCTGATGTCCGGGGGAAGCAAGCATGGATCACTTGTCCAGGGCGGTCTCCTGGACAGCCTGTCGGCATGTGATGCATACTTTTCAAGTTATGAATAATGTGGAAAAATTTTATTTTTCTGCTTGTGCTAAATTACATTACCCATTTTGTAAGGTAATTGAATCACGTGCAGAGGGGAGGAATTTGTGTGGGAGTGTCTGAGTGTATTGTATGTGCTTATTGGTTGTGTTCTAAAACCCTGTGGGTGGTACTAATGTGTAAGAATGTGTATATAAGAACAATAAACCCACAGCTCTGTCTGTTCACTGCTTGACCCTCAACACAGAGCTTTGTCTCGTTCTTGGGGGGATTTATTGTATGCTGTTCCAGTTTGACTGCTAGGAGTGTAAACCTATTCGTATGGTTTTTCCTATTCGGCTGTTTACAGCATTCGTATGGTTTCCTGTTTGGCGGATTGGTGTTCTGCAGTAGCTGTGCCTGCATCTCTGGAAGGGGAAGATCTCCTAAACGGCGGTTTAACCCTTTTATGCTGAGGGTGCCGTTACAGTCCCTGACCTGGCTCAGTATTGCTCCCAATCTGAACATGGAGGCATCTGTGTGGACGAGAAAACGTTTCCTGGGATTAGGAGCGGTCAGTACAGGGGCATTTACCAGGGTGTCCTTGATGGCTCGGAACACCGACTCACACTCTGGGGTCCAGGCTACCTGTTGGGGTAGGTTTTTTCAGGTCAGGTCAGAGAAATTTAGCTATGACACTGTAATTGGGGACAAACATTCTCTAATATCCGGCAGTTCCTAAGAAGACCAGTACCTGGGTTTTTGTTCAGGGACGGGGCCAACTAGCTACAGGTTCTCCCTTGGCCGGTTCAGGCTTCTGTGCCCCACACTCCACCCAATGCCCCAGGTACTGCACCTCGGCCATCCCGAGGTGACACTTGCTCTGTTTTACTGTTAAACCTGCCTCTGATCCAATCCAGCGACTGCCTCAGTGTAACGAGTGGCATAGTCCACAATGGTCAAAATGTACCTCTTCCCAGAAGGACTAGGCATGGCCTGGGGACCTATGAAATCGACAGCTACCCTGCCGGAAGGATCCTCAATGACCGGTAGGGTATGGAGCTTGGCCTTGTGCCGGTTGCCCCTCTTCCCTACCCTCTGGCAGATATCACAGATCTGCCTCAGATCCTTGGACATGCCCAGCCAGAAAAAGCTTTTGGTGAGCAGATTCTTTGAACGGCTCATTCCCAAATGCCCGGTCAGGGGAATATCGCAAGCTATCTTCATTAGCTCTTGCCAATATTTCCTGGGAGCTAACAACTGTTTGGTGGTAGGAACTGTCCCTGGCTTCCTGATCTCCGCGATGCAATGAACCCTTCCCAGTCTTTTCCCACCTACCCAGAGGCTGCCAAGTCCCTATAACCCTGGAGCATGCTTCTGCCAATCGATGCTTCCTAGCGGACATTGAGGACCATAAGCACCATAGCCCCCCTAGCCACGCAGCTTGGCTGGGGTTTTACCATCCCTTCCCAGTGGGAAGGCCTCCCCTCCAAGAGAGTATATAGGTCTGGCGGTGTAGCTCTTAAAAGAGCTAGTGATTATAGCCAGTATAGTAATCCAAGAGCAATACCAGGAGCAGGGATTATAGCTGGTATAGCATTTCCCAACAACAAGAGGCAAGACTGTATTGAGGGTAAAAGTAAGACTGGTTTAATTGTAGCCACACTGACCTTTTATGCAAGTTCCCAAGCAAGGGTACGCCCACATTGACCTTGTTGGGGACTGATAAACTTACAAACCAATAATAACAGAGTTAAAATGTAAGGCACTCCCACACACAGCACACAATCCCTTCCCTCTGCCTGGGAGATAATTGTGTACTGTATTAGCCCAATTATCTCCAGGCAGAAAAAACATTTTACAAAAACCCAAAAATATATGCCCACAAATGTTACATCCCCTTATAGCCTTGATCTGGGTGACCAACATATGCAAAAAAAAAAAAAAAATCAGACAGATCAGTTCAGGGGTTCAAGAATTTTATGGAAGTCATTTATTTAACCGACCACATGCATGGTCCCATGCCCAAAACAGTTCCAGAGAATCAGGGCTTGCGGTTGGTCTAGTGAGGTAGTTTACAAATGAAAAAAAAAAAAACACACACGTAGTCAATATTTATACCGTGGAGCTTGTTCACCTCATTCCGACGAACGATTCCACCGAACTGAGATCTTCAAAGATGTAAAGTATCAAACGCAGGCTATGATGGAAGTCCAGCGGTGTTCTGGAGTTTCAGCATCCGAAAACAGTTCCATGAACTCAACGATCAAACAGTGATGCCTCATTCACGGGAAGAAGATGTACGCCACCTTGTGGTCGACCATGTGAACTGCGGCCACCACACGAACAATTAGAATGCTGAGGTAAGAATCGTTAAGAGGTGATGATAGGGCTTAATAAGCTCTCAGGTGGTCCCTGGTTCGTGCGTCTGTTTGATTTCCAAACAGAATAGCAAAAAGTCTTTTATGAGCTTTTTGCATGGCCCATAGTCCTGAGGCTGCCAAACGGGCCCCTCCAAGATACACTTTCGATACACTTCAACACATATATTTAATAAGCGAGTACCCCCTCAAGTCCTATATCCCCAGATAGCCTGGATCTGAGCACCCAACATACCCTGAAAGCACTCAGGTCCCTTGAACGCAGCCAAAACACCACCGGGGTAAACTTTAGACTGACAGCGCACAAAAGGCCTACCTAAAATAGTTTCACGAAACCAGGCTGATCGGCCAGACTCCTTTGGGGGTACTGTAACGGACCGTTTCAGCACACAAGGGGTTAAAACCGTTAAGGCGATCTTCCCCTTCCAGAGATGCAGGCACAGCTACTGTAGAACACCAAACTCCCGAACCGCAAATAAGGGAATGCTCCAATCTCCCGAACTGCATACAATATAGCACTCCAAACTCCAGAACTGGAACCATACGAATAGCTGCTAGCAGACGAATAGGAAAAGCACCCAAGCGGCTTACACTCCTAGCAATCAGTCTCTATCAGCATACAGTAAATCCCCCCCAAGGACGAGACAAGGGTCAAGCAGTGGTCTGTTTGAGCTCCACGGGATTCCTATCTGGGGTATGGTGTAGTCAGGTACAACTACCGAATACAGGGCCGTTCGTGCACTTCTACCAAACAAGAAGGGATGTCGGTCGGCTTCAGCGATGTTCGCGCCAAAATGCATCCGTTTTCAGTTCCATGAGTTGGGTGTCGAACACCGCTGTGCGTTCGCGTGTTTAAAATGGCCGCGACCTTGCATTCGGTATACGAATGGCGGCCACCCAGCATTCGTCAATTAAGCTGCGGTTAACCGCAGCTTCTGGGAGGCTAATTGCCGACACACTCCAGCTCCCAGGTGGTCCAGACATTCGTGTGTTAGTTAGGTAGATTGGATCTACCGAACACCGGGCAGAAAAGCACGAATAAGTCTTTTCTGCAGGAGAAACGAAGTCTTTTAACATGGGGCCATAATCCAAAGGCAACAGGCGAGCAACCAGGCTTCTCCAATGCAATGTGGTGAGATTGCTCTCGTCACAGGTACAAAATACAATAAAATACCGAACATAACCATTTGTGAATATGCCAAGTTTGTGTCTCTTGTTCGTGAGTTTGCTCCCACTGAACACCTTTTAATTCCCACACCTTTTGCCAAACTTCGATGGAGGTGGACGTTCCAGAGGTGTTCGCGCCGTCGAGTGTCTGATTTTAGTTACAAACACTCGACAACCAAACACGGCTGTCTGTGTTCACGGCTTAAAATGGCCGCCACTACATGTTCACATTTTATCGTTGTTACTGGAGGTGTTCGCAGAGGTTAATGGGGTCAACAAGTGGCACACTCCGCATATGGGTGGTCTGTCATTTGGTGATTTATCAGTTATTCGAACAGATCAATAAGGGTTAGGCTGAGGTAGGAGTCTTGGGGCTGGTTGGTAGCTGGGGGGGCTGAATGTTGGGACCGTCGGGTGTCAGCGTACTCGTCCGCCCGCTTGGCATCACCGGCGAGGGTCTTGGGCTGCTTATCTCTCACCCATTCCTGGGCTTTGGTGGTTAGTCCATTCTAGAAGTGCTTCATCATGAACAACTGGAGCACCTCTTTGGGGGACTTGGCTTGTTGCAAGTCCACCCAGTTCTGGGGAGCTCTGTATGGGAGTCCTTCTTCCCTTTTCTTGTCCCTCTGAACTTTCGCCAGTATGCATCCGGAGTTATGGCATACTGGGCTAGTAGGACCTCTTTCATGGCTACGTAGTCACAGATCTAGTCTCCGGGTACTGCTCGATACACCTCTGCAGCCCTTCCTGTCAACTTGCTGCCCAGGATGGCGTCCCATCCGCCTGGGCGACTACTTGTAGGAGGCCCTGCTGCTCAAAGTCCTGCAGGAAGTCTTCAATGCCCTCCACTGCATCCCTGAAGGCAGTATGGGGTAACTTTGGTTTGGTGCAGGGGTGGCTGGCCCCTCTCTTGTCTGTGGTTCCTAAAGTGTTGTGGGACTCCCACCCCCTACTTCTGAGCCAGGACGAATGCTTGGGTCTCAGAGATGAGCTTGGTCAGGAGTTCTGCTGTGGAAGGCTCATTGTAGAAGGCCCAGTGACAGAGAGACCGCCAACCTCTGCTATTGTCCCCAAAGGATGTCCCCACCAATCTCCGGAACCCCCCAGAATGCCACCATTCACTGTGTGGAACTAGGCAAGGGAAGCATTTCTTTTCAGACATTAATGCTCCACCTGGCCGGTGCTCACCTATACGAACAGTGGCCACACAGAGAAGCACTCCTTAATTACTTCCCTTGCGGTTTCACACTATGTTGCGAGTTGCCAACATTCCAATGGGTGCCAGGGAGGTCCTCGTTCGGGAACCGAACGAGGTGGGAAGCAATCCGCGAATGCTCCCCCTGGATGGCGTTCATCTAACGAATGGGCTGCCACCCAGGGGAGCATGCTAGGTCTGTCATCCTTAAGAAGGCTCCAGAGAGGAGCCGAAACATTGATGTGGACTTTTTATTTCTTTATACGAATTAAAAGTTATATTTTACTTTATCTATAGGTTCCTGGAGTGATGTCCGTTCATTGGAATATATATATATATATATATATTTTAACTTAAGGAAAGCTTGGCTTTGTGTTTTTAGCTCTAGAATACTGATTTAAAGGAAAAGCAAAGGAATGATTAACAGTGGTTTCTGACAGGGAGCAATACACACAGCCACATACACGCACACACACACTTGCACTCTCTCTAACAAACGTTAGCATATTAAATGGTTACATGTCATGCTTACGGTTAAGAGAGTCAGGGATCTTTGTTAGAGAATATCCTGATGTTACATCCAGGTTGGGAACTTGCTCATTGGGAATTCCAGTATCGGAAGTTTTCAGGTGGCACGTAAAGCTAGGGAAAGACATCATGTTACTCTACCTCACTTATTCAATAGTATAACATACTCCATTACCCAGAGATACAGGTAGGACAGTATAACATACTCCATTACCCAGAGATACAGGTAGGACAGTATAACATACCCCATTACCCAGAGATACAGGTAGGACAGTATAACATACTCCATTACCCAGAGATACAGGTAGGACAGTATAACATACTCCATTACCCAGAGATACAGGTAGGACAGTATAACATACTCCATTACCCAGAGATACAGGTAGGACAGTATAACATACTCCATTACCCAGAGATACAGGTAGGACAGTATAACATACTCCATTACCCAGAGATACAGGTAGGACAGTATAACATACCCCATTACCCAGAGATACAGGTAGGACAG
>OW240917.1:1744664-1770656 GCA_933207985.1 Pelobates cultripes
CCCATCCCTCACTCCCCTGATCTGTAGGCTGCCCCCCATCCCTCACTCCCCTGATCTGTAGGCTGTCTCTGGCCCCCATCCCTCACTCCCCTGATCTGTAGGCTGTCTCTGCCCCCCCATCCCTCACTCCCCTGATCTGTAGGCTGTCTCTGCCCCCCATCCCTCACTCCCCTGATCTGTAGGCTGTCTCTGGCTGCATGTGCTGTTCCCCTGCGGTTTCAATCAGCAGAGAAGCAGGGATAAGATGCAGCTTCCTATCCCTGTCTCTCTCCATACACAGCGCCACCTACTGGCCGGCGCCGGTATTGCAGTTCATTTTAAATCTCACACAAAATAGCAGAACAAGCTGAAAAATCCAGGGGGGGCAAGTGCCCCCCGTTGCCCCCCCCTGCGGACGCCCATGGGTCAGCTTGTGTCTGCGATTCAGAAGCCTGAGAATCATAGTCATGGGGTGTGGCTTTAGTGGAAGACATGGTGAGATTGGCTGATGCCGTGATGACCCTGGAAAGTGCTTTCTCCATAGATGCGGAGATGGCCTCAGAAATCATAGCCTGAAAATCTGCAGGGTTTTGGGAAGATTCCATAGTGTTTTAGGAGTAGGACCGTATAGGTAGAGTCTTGTGGCACAGGCTATACGTAGGGCTAGGGGTCAGGCTGCGGTGTTGCACACAGGAAATTATGGTATCAGTGATACCTATAGAACCCCAGCAGGGTATAAGTATATAAATTAACTCTGTAGGCACCCCAGCAGGGTGGACATGTACAGATCAAGTATGTGGTATAAGAATACCAGCTTCCCCAGCAGGGTAGATTGGGATTTTCCACTGGGCTACACCCAGGTATGTGTATGAGGATGGCACAAAATCCACCTATTACAGGGCTTAAACTGACAATACACACATATAGGTGGCACAAAATCCACCTGAAAGGGCCTCACCCAGTTTATATATATATATATATAGGAAGGTGGCACAAAATCCACCTAATGTAAGAGAAATGATAGTGGTCCACCACTGTATGGGGCTGACAGTCCTTATGGGAGGTTAGATAGCCAGTACACTAACCTGCTGACCCCTGCCTGAATTGTGTGCGGCAATATTGTGGTCGGGAGCCGAAATAACGGAGACCGCGGGTCTCCCAAGATGGCGGCCGTAACTCTTGCGAGACGCGAGATCCAATATGGCCACCGGAGAGACGTGATTGCGGCTGAGAGGCCGCAAGGAGAACGGTGAGAGTGGAGGGTGAGCGTTACCCTCAAGGACAAAACCAACGATCTGATCTCAGGGAAAGTGAGATCGGTCAGTGCCATGAAAAAGCAAAACGGATAGATAATAATAAAATAAGGTAGAATAAAATACAATAAGTAAAATAGAATCAATATAAATGTAGATCTGAGGAAAGATAGCAGTACACAAATACAAGAGGGCAGGGAGGGAAAGCAGCAGGGAAGAATCCCTGAGAGGAGATAGTACAATGTAAAAGGGGGGACAGAAAGTCCTAAGAGACAGATAGGGAAGAAAAAAACCCATGAAATAAACATCCATAGATAATGAGAAATCATAAAGGTAACATAATTCAATACAATTAGGGAAGAGCCTGAAACTCTGACCTGTCTGCTGATGGAGCAGTAAAGAAAGAGGGAGAGGAGCCTCATCACTGTGAATACTATGCCTCCTACTGCATTCTGATTGGTTAATGTTTCACTTTTCTTTACTGCTGTGTGGAGTTAGTAAAGAGAGTTTAATGCAAAATACGAAGCCTCCTGTCATGTGCTAAAATTATGTTGGTGTAATATTGTAACTGTGTATAACTTTTAGTGTGATATAATGACTATATAATTATGTTGGTGTAATATTGTGACTGTGTGTATAACTGTTAGTGTAATATTATGATTGTGTTGGTGTAATATTGTGACTGTGTGTATGTTGGTGTAATATTGTGACTGTATAATTGTGTTGGTGTAATATTGTGACTATGTGTATAACTGTTAGTGTAATATTATGACTGTGTATAATTGTGTTGGTGTAATATTGTGACTGTGTGTATAACTGTTAGTGTAATATTATGACTGTGTATAATTGTGTTGGTGTAATATTGTGACTATGTGTATAACTGTTAGTGTAATATTATGACTGTGTATAATTGTGTTGGTGTAATATTGTGACTGTGTGTATAACTGTTAGTGTAATATTATGACTGTGTATAATTGTGTTGGTGTAATATTGTGACTGTGTGTATAACTGTTAGTGTAATATTATGATTGTGTTGGTGTAATATTGTGACTGTGTATTATTGTGTTGGTGTAATATTGTGACTGTGTGTATAACTGTTAGTGTAATATTGTGACTGTATAATTGTGTTGGTGTAATATTGTGACTGTGTGTATAACTGTTAGTGTAATATTATGACTGTGTATAATTGTGTTGGTGTAATAATGTGACTGTGTGTATAACTGTTAGTGTAATATTATGATTGTGTTGGTGTAATATTGTGACTGTGTATATAATTATGTTGATGTAATATTGTGACGGTGTGTATAATTATGTTAATGTGATATTGTGACTGACATAGCTATACAGTCATAATATCACATTGATCTAATCACACACACAATCACAATTTTATGTCAACATAATATTATGACTGTATGATTATGTTCGTGTAATATTGTGACTGTGACGAGACCAATCTCGCCATATTGCATTGGATAAGCCTGGTTGCTCGTCTGCTGCCTTTGGACTATGGCCCCCATATTAAAAGACTTTGTTTCGCCTGCAGAAAAGCTTTATTCGTGCTTTTCTGCCGGATGTTCGGTAGATTCAATCTACCAAACAACCGCACGAATGAATAGACCACCTGGGAGCTGGAGTGTGCCGGCAATTAACCTCCCTGAAGCTGTGGTTAACCGCAGCTTAATTGACGAATGCTGGGTGGCCGCCATTCGTATCCCGAACACGAGGTTGCGGCCATTTTAAACATGCGAATGCATAGCGGTGTTCAGCGCTTAATTTATGGAACTAAAATCGGACACAGTTTTGCGCGAACACCGCTGAAGCCGCCGACCTCCCTTCTTGTTTTGTGAAAGTACATGAACGGCCGGTGTTCAGTAGTTTTACTTGTCTATGTTATACCCCAGATAGGAATCCCATGGAGCCCATTCGCATGAGAACTGACTGTGTAAAGACTTTAGCTCCATGGCGATTAAACTGTATTCGTGTGGTCTGAGCGCCATTCGCTTAATAATATATGTATTTTTACAGTAATTTGTGTTTTAGTATCCCCACGTGCATAATGGCAATTTGCCTTTGTCTTGGGAAATAATTGAATAACTTCTCAATTATCTCCAAGGCAGAGGGGAGGAAGCCAGGATGCATTGTGGGATTATAATGTAACTGTGTGTCCTATTTGTCAACTTGTCTGTCCCTTGTCACAGTCTCCCATTTGGTCCCCTAGGGGAGTGTCCACCAGGTGGGAGACCTGCATAAATACTGGGCAGGTAGCCCTCATTAAACAGACCACTGCTTGACCACCCTCAACATGGAGCCTTGTCTCGTCTTTGGGGGGATTTACTGAATGCTGATAGACTGATTGCTAGGAGTGTAAGCTGCTTGGATGCTTTTCCTATTCGTCTGCTAGCAGCAATTCGTATGGTTCCTGTTCGTGTGTTTGGAGTGCTATATTGTATGCAGTTCGGGAGTTTGGAGCATTCACTTATTGGCAGTTCGTGTGTTTGGTGTTCTACAATAGCTGTGCCTGCATCTCTGGAAAGGGGGACAATCGCCTAAATGGTTTTTACCCATGACTGTGTGTAACTGTTAGTGTAATATTGTGACTGTGTGTATAATTGTGTTGGTGTAATATTGTGACTGTGTGTATAACTGTTAGTGTAATATCGTGACTGTGTATAACAGTGTAATATTGTGACTGTGTGTATATTTATGTTGGTGTAATATTGTAACTGTGTGTATAATTGTGTTGGTGTAATATTATGACTGTGTATAATTATGTTAGTGTATGACTGTGTATAATTATGTTGTAATATTGTGACTGTGTATAACTGTTGGTGTAATATTGTGACTGTGTGCATAATATGCTGGTGTCCTATTGTAACAGTGTGTATAATTATGTTGGTGTACTATTGTAACTGTGTGTATAATTATGTTGGTGTAATAGTGTGACTGTGTGTATAATTATGTTGGTGTAATAGTGTGACTGTGTGTATAATTATGTTGGTGTACTATTGTAACTGTGTGTATAAGTATGTTGGTGTAATATTGTGACTGTGTGTATAACGGTCGGTGTAATATTGTAGCTGTGTGTATAACGGTCGGTGTAATATTGTAGCTGTGTGTATAACGGTCGGTGTAATATTGTAGCTGTGTGTATAACGGTCGGTGTAATATTGTAGCTGTGTGTATAACGGTCGGTGTAATATTGTAGCTGTGTGTATAACGGTCGGTGTAATATTGTAGCTGTGTGTATAACGGTCGGTGTAATATTGTAACTGTGTGTATAATGGTCAGTGTAATATTGTCACTGTGTGTAAGAGTGTAGCTATGCACTGGTGTGTCAGTAATAAAGATGCACCCTTGGTGTTATTCTGTGTGTTCCTCTTGCTAATCTCTCTCTGGTTTTGTAGGAGGTGACACCCCTCTTATACCGTCTGTTGATTTTCCTGGAGGAGACATAGTAAAGATTCCTTCTCCTGATGAGAGTGCTTGTAGGATTCTCTGCACCCACCACCCTGAATGTGACTTCTTCTCCTACCACTCGAGGAAGCAGACTGATGGGAGCAGGAGGTGAGAGTTACTAAACCGCTTTCCCTCTCCACGTTCCCTCTCTTAGCTCCATAGGAGGGTAATTCAGTATGTTGACCTATTCTAGGTATGGAAGAGGGTAATTCGATATTTTACACTGTTTTAGATGTGCAAGAGGGTAATTCGGTATTTTACACTGTTTTAGATGTGCAAGAGGGTAATTCGGTATTTTACACTGTTCTAGGTATGTAAGAGGGTAATTCGGTATTTTACACTGTTCTAGGTGTGTAAGAGGGTAATTTGGTATTTTACACTGTTTTAGATGTGCAAGAGGGTAATTCGGTATTTTACACTGTTCTAGGTGTGTAAGAGGGTAATTCGGTATTTTACACTGTTCTAGGTGTGCAAGAGGGTAATTCGGTATTTTACACTGTTCTAGGTGTGTAAGAGGGTAATTCGGTATTTTACACTGTTCTAGGTGTGTAAGAGGGTAATTCTGTATTTTACACTGTTCTAGGTGTGTAAGAGGGTAATTTGGTATTTTACACTGTTCTAGGTGTGTAAGAGGGTAATTTGGTATTTTACACTGTTCTAGGTGTGCAAGAGGGTAATTCGATATTTTACACTGTTTTAGGTGTGTAAGAGGGTAATTCGATATTTTACACTGTTCTAGGTGTGTAAGAGGGTAATTTGGTATTTTACACTGTTCTAGGTGTGTAAGAGGGTAATTTGGTATTTTACACTGTTCTAGGTGTGCAAGAGGGTAATTCGATATTTTACACTGTTTTAGGTGTGTAAGAGGGTAATTCGATATTTTACACTGTTCTAGGTGTGTAAGAGGGTAATTTGGTATTTTACACTGTTCTAGGTGTGTAAGAGGGTAATTTGGTATTTTACACTGTTCTAGGTGTGCAAGAGGGTAATTCGATATTTTACACTGTTTTAGGCATGTAAGAAGGTGTGACAAACTGAACCTTGTCACAGGTGCTAGGAGGGGCCTGCTGGCCAGCCTCTTACTAATAGATTATGGGCCTTTTAAAAACTACGTGAACAGACTTTGTTCGTGGGATTTTATATTTGGTTCAGGAATTGAACAGCCGCACGAACCAGAGACCACCCTGGAGCTTGTTAAGCCTAACTGCTACTTTGTAGCAATTTCCATGTCTGGGTGGCCGCAATTCCTATGTACGACCACGAGGTGGCGGCCATCTTGTTCCCGCGAACTCAAGCAGTGGTGTTTGGGCATGAATCTCATGCAACTGAAAATGGACACAGAAACTCCTGAACACCGCTGGACTTCCAGCATCGCCTGCGTTCGGTTCTATACAAGTTAGAAGGGCACTGTTCGGTGAAATCATTTGTCTGGGTGAGGGGAACAAGCTCCAGGGTAAGACTATTGACTCTGTTCGGTAGTTTGTTTATTTTTAAACTACCAAACTAGACCAACCGCAAGCCCTGATTCTCTGGAACATGGGACGATGCCTGCGGTTGGTAAAATAAATGACTTCCAGGAAATTCCTGAACCCCTGAACTGATCTGGGTAATTTTTGGATATGTTGGTCACCCAGATCAGGGTTATCAAGGGATGTAACGTCGTTGGGGTACTTTTGGGGTGTTTGGGGAAAAAGTGTGTTTTTCTGTACTTGGAGAAAATTGAATTCTATTAGTACAGTTCCTTATCCAATTATCACCCAGGCCCAAAGGAGGGATTATCTGTCTTGTATTGCAACACTGTTGTCATTGGCCTGTGACTTTGTAATTCAGTCTTCCATCAGGTCCAGTTGGGAGTACCCCTTGCATGGGGATTGTCATAAAAGGTCAAGTGTGGTACCATTAAAGTCAGTCCAAGTCACCCTCTCGTGATTTTAGGGAACAGCTATACCAGCTATACCTGCTTCGGATTACTATACTGGCTATAAGCACTAGCTCTTGTAAGAGCTACACAGCTAGACCTGCTGGAGGAGGACTGGAAGCTGGTCCACCCACCTGAAATGCTCCAGGTGATGGCATTTCAAGGGACTGCAGGGTGCTATAGAAAAATGTGTCCCCGATCATAGCCAAGCCTGACTCACCTGACCAGACAGGTAAAATGGACCCCGGCGTGTGAGCGGGCATTCCGAGTCCTTAAAAATGCCCTGATAAATGCCCCTGTCCTGGCTGCTCCCAATCCAAGGAAACCTTTTCTCATCCATACAGATGCTTCAATGTTTGGATTAGTACTCTTCTGTACTCAGCCAGGTTGGTGATGATGGCAGAGAACATCCCGTAGCCTACCTCAGTAGAAAGCTGCTACCTAGAGAGGTGAGCTACGCTGCCATTGAGAAGGAATGCCTGGTGGTAGTGTGGGCCCTCAAGATGTTGAGGTCCTACATTTATGTACAATGATTTACCCTGCTCACGGATCACAACCTGTTGGTATGGTTTAACTGGGTCGCAGGAGATAACGCCAAACTGTTAGGGTGGAGCCTGGCTTTTCAACCCTATGACTTTACTATTCACTACCAACCTGGTTAGGAAAATGGGAATGCTGGTGTGTTGTCTAGACAGACTGAACAGGAGAAGTTATCTGTGTGTACTCCCCCGCTCATCCCCAAGCTGATCCGTTGGGATCAGACTGTGTATATTCTGGCTAACTAGTATGGAGAAGCAGTGTGGCAGACAGCCTACCCATACGTGATTTTTTTTTTTTTTTTTCGCTGTGTTCGTGTTTTTTTACCCTGGTTACATGTACCCTATCTCCTGTCCATTCGGAAATATCCCCACGAAGTTACTCTGAACAAGTGTTCCCTTTAATTGTAATGTTCACACCAATCAATTAGAACATTAACAACTCGCAACATAAGTGTGAAACCGCAAGGGACGTAATTAGTGCTTTCATGGGCGGCCGCTGTTCGTACAAACGAACGCCGCCCAGGGGGAGCATTCTAACCCCGAAAGGAGACTCATCCCTTGCCCGGTTTCACACAGGGACCCCACGAACATAGGCTGTTAGAGGCAGGTACCATTACAGGGATCCTGGGATTGGTGTGGGCATCCTTTGGGGACAATGGCTGGTTTGGCGGGCTTTCTGTAACTGGGAGGCAAGAAGCTTTCCCGCGCTGTGACTCCCAGTTACAGAGGTTCCTGGGAAGAAGACCCCTCTGTCACCGGAAGTGGGAAACCTGTACTTGGGTGGCAGGAACAGGGGACCAAGGGAATCCTGGGAAGAAGACCCCTGTTATCGGAAGTAGGAACCCCGTGCTTGGGTGGCGGGAACAGGGGACAAAGGAACTGGGACTCCAGTGTCACTCTGAAGACCCCTGGAAGGGTCACTGGGATGGTGTGTCCAGTTACTGGGAGGGAAATGGGTTTCTGACCGGCTGAAGGAAGGAGTCTAGCGGAGGTAACTAGTCGGGTTGCTAGGGGAAGTCGCCCCTTTTCAGTGGCGTTTACGGCCCGCCTGTTACTGTCTGGTGACCCATCATCAGTGGGTTGTGGCAGCACCTTCATGAGGGCTTTTTCCACAGAAGGTCTTGTGTCGGTGGTGGTGTGTCACTCATATTGATTGAGTAATCCTGTTGGGGAACAGTGACAGTTAGTGGGTTTGCGCTACTTGCATGAAATGCACCCCATGTGGTGCCAGGTTCCTGGTATAACTGGGTCTCGCCCAGACATGTGTAAAACTGAGTGCTTCGAGGTGATAAACCTGAGACGTTGGTGCCAATATGAGAGGGGCTCACCCTATAGTGTATCGAAGGGGGCTTCCCTGGCATGAAATGGAAGACGTGGAAGTCTCTTATACATATAGAGGGGTTACCCATGATACTCACCCCAGTTGTACGTCAGAGTTGAACCTCCGTGGTCAATAAGTCAATTGTAAACCAGGCTGGAAAGATGAAGGGTGCGTCTGGATTCCAGCAACAGCCAGTTTAGTTCTTTTAGCATATGGCAATGGTGGGTCCTGTAATTACATTGTAGCACGTATCGGCAGTTATACAATGTATTAAGCTTATTAATGTGGGTTTACGGTAAATTAGATTTGCTTGTATAGATTACTGTTTCATCTGCGTACATTTGAAGGTTTAGGGCTAGGGTTAGATTCCTCTCATCATTCCTTTAATTTTACCTCCCTCTCCTGTTATGGGGTATGTTATACTGACCTACCTGTATCTCTGGATAATGGGGTATGTTATACTGTCCTATCTGTATCTCTGGGTAATGGGGTATGTTATACTGTCCTACCTGTATCTCTGGGTAATGGGGTATGTTATACTGTCCTACCTGTATCTCTGGGTAATGGGGTATGTTATACTGTCCTACCTGTATCTCTGGTAATGGGGTATGTTATACTGTCCTACCTGTATCTCTGGGTAATGGGGTATGTTATACTGTCCTACCTGTATCTCTGGGTAATGGGGTATGTTATACTGTCCTACCTGTATCTCTGGGTAATGGGGTATGTTATACTGTCCTACCTGTATCTCTGGGTAATGGGTATGTTATACTGTCCTACCTGTATCTCTGGGTAATGGAGTATGTTATACTGTCCTACCTGTATCTCTGGGTAATGGGGTATGTTATACTGTCCTACCTGTATCTCTGGTAATGGGGTATGTTATACTGTCCTACCTGTATCTCTGGGTAATGGAGTATGTTATACTGTCCTACCTGTATCTCTGGGTAATGGAGTATGTTATACTGTCCTACCTGTATCTCTGGGTAATGGGGTATGTTATACTGTCCTACCTGTATCTCTGGGTAATGGGGTATGTTATACTGTCCTACCTGTATCTCTGGATAATGGGGTATGTTATACTGTCTTACCTGTATCTCTGGATAATGGGGTATGTTATACTGTCCTACCTGTATCTCTGGGTAATGGGGTATGTTATACTGACCTACCTGTATCTCTGGGTAATGGGTTATGTTATACTGTCCTACCTGTATCTCTGGGTAATGGGGTATGTTATACGGACCTACCTGTATCTCTGGGTAATGGGGTATGTTATACTGTCCTACCTGTATCTCTGGATAATGGAGTATGTTATACTGTCCTACCTGTATCTCTGGGTAATGGGTTATGTTATACTGTCCTACCTGTATCTCTGGGTAATGGGTTATGTTATACTGTCCTACCTGTATCTCTGGGTAATGGAGTATGTTATACTGTCCTACCTGTATCTCTGGGTAATGGGGTATGTTATACTGTCCTACCTGTATCTCTGGATAATGGGGTATGTTATACTGTCTTACCTGTATCTCTGGGTAATGGGGTATGTTATACTGTCCTACCTGTATCTCTGGGTAATGGGGTATGTTATACTGACCTACCTGTATCTCTGGGTAATGGGTATGTTATACTGTCCTACCTGTATCTCTGGGTAATGGGGTATGTTATACTGTCCTACCTGTATCTCTGGGTAATGGGGTATGTTATACTGTCCTACCTGTATCTCTGGGTAATGGAGTATGTTATACTGTCCTACCTGTATCTCTGGGTAATGGGGTATGTTATACTGTCCTACCTGTATCTCTGGGTAATGGGGTATGTTATACTGTCCTACCTGTATCTCTGGGTAATGGAGTATGTTATACTGTCCTACCTGTATCTCTGGGTAATGGGGTATGTTATACTGTCCTACCTGTATCTCTGGGTAATGGGGTATGTTATACTGTCCTACCTGTATCTCTGGGTAATGGGGTATGTTATACTGTCCTACCTGTATCTCTGGATAATGGGGTATGTTATACTGTCCTACCTGTATCTCTTAATGTATGTTATACTGTCCTACCTGGGTAATGGAGTATGTTATACTGTCCTACCTGTATCTCTGGGTAATGGGGTATGTTATACTGTCCTACCTGTATCTCTGGGTAATGGGGTATGTTATACTGTCCTACCTGTATCTCTGGGTAATGGGGTATGTTATACTGTCCTACCTGTATCTCTGGGTAATGGGGTATGTTATACTGTCCTACCTGTATCTCTGGGTAATGGAGTATGTTATACTGTCCTACCTGTATCTCTGGGTAATGGGGTATGTTATACTGTCCTACCTGTATCTCTGGAAAACTTAATGGAGCAAGTATGTTATACTGTCCTACCTGTATCTCTGGGTAATGGTATTGCTCCCTGTATGTTATACTGTCCTACCTGTATCTCTAAAGGTATAATGGGGTATGTTATACTAGATGAACGCCATCCAGGGGGAGCATTCGCGGATTGCTTCCCACCTCGTTCGGTTCCCGAACGAGGACCTCCCTGGCACCCATTGGAATGTTGGCAACTCGCAACATAGTGTGAAACCGCAAGGGAAGTAATTAAGGAGTGCTTCTCTGTGTGGCCACTGTTCGTATAGGTGAGCGCCGGCCAGGTGGAGCATTAATGTCTGAAAAGAAATGCTTCCCTTGCCTAGTTCCACACAGTGAATGGTGGCATTCTGGGGGGTTCCGGAGATTGGTGGGGACATCCTTTGGGGACAATAGCAGAGGTTGGCGGTCTCTCTGTCACTGGGCCTTCTACAATGAGCCTTCCACAGCAGAACTCCTGAACAAGCTCATCTCTCTGGGTAATGGGAGTACTGTTATACTTGATGCCTACCTGTATCATCCTGGGGTAATGAGGGTAGTGTTATACTAGATCTGTGACTACGTAGCCATGAAAGAGGTCCTACTAGCCCAGTATGCCATAACTCCGGATGCATACTGGCGAAAGTTCAGAGGGACAAGAAAAGGGAAGAAGGACTCCCATACAGAGCTCCCCAGAACTGGGTGGACTTGCAACAAGCCAAGTCCCCCAAAGAGGTGCTCCAGTTGTTCATGATGAAGCACTTCTAGAATGGACTAACCACCAAAGCCCAGGAATGGGTGAGAGATAAGCAGCCCAAGACCCTCGCCGGTGATGCCAAGCGGGCGGACGAGTACGCTGACACCCGACGGTCCCAACATTCAGCCCCCCCAGCTACCAACCAGCCCCAAGACTCCTACCTCAGCCTAACCCTTATTGATCTGTTCGAATAACTGATAAATCACCAAATGACAGACCACCCATATGCGGAGTGTGCCACTTGTTGACCCCATTAACCTCTGCGAACACCTCCAGTAACCACGATAAAATGTGAACATGTAGTGGCGGCCATTTTAAGCCGTGAACACAGACAGCCGTGTTTGGTTGTCGAGTGTTTGTAACTAAAATCAGACACTCGACGGCGCGAACACCTCTGGAACGTCCACCTCCATCGAAGTTTGGCAAAAGGTGTGGGAATTAAAAGGTGTTCAGTGGGAGCAAACTCACGAACAAGAGACACAAACTTGGCATATTCACAAATGGTTATGTTCGGTATTTTATTGTATTTTGTACCTGTGACGAGAGCAATCTCACCACATTGCATTGGAGAAGCCTGGTTGCTCGCCTGTTGCCTTTGGATTATGGCCCCATGTTAAAAGACTTCGTTTCTCCTGCAGAAAAGACTTATTCGTGCTTTTCTGCCCGGTGTTCGGTAGATCCAATCTACCTAACTAACACACGAATGTCTGGACCACCTGGGAGCTGGAGTGTGTCGGCAATTAGCCTCCCAGAAGCTGCGGTTAACCGCAGCTTAATTGACGAATGCTGGGTGGCCGCCATTCGTATACCGAATGCAAGGTCGCGGCCATTTTAAACACGCGAACGCACAGCGGTGTTCGACACCCAACTCATGGAACTGAAAACGGATGCATTTTGGCGCGAACATCGCTGAAGCCGACCGACATCCCTTCTTGTTTGGTAGAAGTGCACGAACGGCCCTGTATTCGGTAGTTGTACCTGACTACACCATACCCCAGATAGGAATCCCGTGGAGCTCAAACAGACCACTGCTTGACCCTTGTCTCGTCCTTGGGGGGGATTTACTGTATGCTGATAGAGACTGATTGCTAGGAGTGTAAGCCGCTTGGGTGCTTTTCCTATTCGTCTGCTAGCAGCTATTCGTATGGTTCCAGTTCTGGAGTTTGGAGTGCTATATTGTATGCAGTTCGGGAGATTGGAGCATTCCCTTATTTGCGGTTCGGGAGTTTGGTGTTCTACAGTAGCTGTGCCTGCATCTCTGGAAGGGGAAGATCGCCTTAACGGTTTTAACCCCTTGTGTGCTGAAACGGTCCGTTACAGTACCCCCAAAGGAGTCTGGCCGATCAGCCTGGTTTCGTGAAACTATTTTAGGTAGGCCTTTTGTGCGCTGTCAGTCTAAAGTTTACCCCGGTGGTGTTTTGGCTGCGTTCAAGGGACCTGAGTGCTTTCAGGGTATGTTGGGTGCTCAGATCCAGGCTATCTGGGGATATAGGACTTGAGGGGGTACTCGCTTATTAAATATATGTGTTGAAGTGTATCGAAAGTGTATCTTGGAGGGGCCCGTTTGGCAGCCTCAGGACTATGGGCCATGCAAAAAGCTCATAAAAGACTTTTTGCTATTCTGTTTGGAAATCAAACAGACGCACGAACCAGGGACCACCTGAGAGCTTATTAAGCCCTATCATCACCTCTTAACGATTCTTACCTCAGCATTCTAATTGTTCGTGTGGTGGCCGCAGTTCACATGGTCGACCACAAGGTGGCGTACATCTTCTTCCCGTGAATGAGGCATCACTGTTTGATCGTTGAGTTCATGGAACTGTTTTCGGATGCTGAAACTCCAGAACACCGCTGGACTTCCATCATAGCCTGCGTTTGATACTTTACATCTTTGAAGATCTCAGTTCGGTGGAATCGTTCGTCGGAATGAGGTGAACAAGCTCCACGGTATAAATATTGACTACGTGTGTGTTTTTTTTTTTTTCATTTGGAAACTACCTCACTAGACCAACCGCAAGCCCTGATTCTCTGGAACTGTTTTGGGCATGGGACCATGCATGTGGTCGGTTAAATAAATGACTTCCATAAAATTCTTGAACCCCTGAACTGATCTGTCTGATTTTTTTTTTTTTTTTGCATATGTTGGTCACCCAGATCAAGGCTATAAGGGGATGTAACATTTGTGGGCATATATTTTTGGGTTTTTGTAAAATGTTTTTTCTGCCTGGAGATAATTGGGCTAATACAGTACACAATTATCTCCCAGGCAGAGGGAAGGGATTGTGTGCTGTGTGTGGGAGTGCCTTACATTTTAACTCTGTTATTATTGGTTTGTAAGTTTATCAGTCCCCAACAAGGTCAATGTGGGCGTACCCTTGCTTGGGAACTTGCATAAAAGGTCAGTGTGGCTACAATTAAACCAGTCTTACTTTTACCCTCAATACAGTCTTGCCTCTTGTTGTTGGGAAATGCTATACCAGCTATAATCCCTGCTCCTGGTATTGCTCTTGGATTACTATACTGGCCATAATCACTAGCTCTTTTAAGAGCTACACCGCCAGACCTATATACTCTCTTGGAGGGGAGGCCTTCCCACTGGGAAGGGATGGTAAAACCCCAGCCAAGCTGCGTGGCTAGGGGGGCTATGGTGCTTATGGTCCTCAACGTCCGCTAGGAAGCATCGATTGGCGGAAGCATGCTCCAGGGTTATAGGGACTTGGCAGCCTCTGGGTAGGTGGGAAAAGACTGGGAAGGGTTCATTGCATCGCGGAGATCAGGAAGCCAGGGACAGTTCCTACCACCAAACAGTTGTTAGCTCCCAGGAAATATTGGCAAGAGCTAATGAAGATAGCTTGCGATATTCCCCTGACCGGGCATTTGGGAATGAGCCGTTCAAAGAATCTGCTCACCAAAAGCTTTTTCTGGCTGGGCATGTCCAAGGATCTGAGGCAGATCTGTGATATCTGCCAGAGGGTAGGGAAGAGGGGCAACCGGCACAAGGCCAAGCTCCATACCCTACCGGTCATTGAGGATCCTTCCGGCAGGGTAGCTGTCGATTTCATAGGTCCCCAGGCCATGCCTAGTCCTTCTGGGAAGAGGTACATTTTGACCATTGTGGACTATGCCACTCGTTACACTGAGGCAGTCGCTGGATTGGATCAGAGGCAGGTTTAACAGTAAAACAGAGCAAGTGTCACCTCGGGATGGCCGAGGTGCAGTACCTGGGGCATTGGGTGGAGTGTGGGGCACAGAAGCCTGAACCGGCCAAGGGAGAACCTGTAGCTAGTTGGCCCCGTCCCTGAACAAAAACCCAGGTACTGGTCTTCTTAGGAACTGCCGGATATTAGAGAATGTTTGTCCCCAATTACAGTGTCATAGCTAAATTTCTCTGACCTGACCTGAAAAAACCTACCCCAACAGGTAGCCTGGACCCCAGAGTGTGAGTCGGTGTTCCGAGCCATCAAGGACACCCTGGTAAATGCCCCTGTACTGACCGCTCCTAATCCCAGGAAACGTTTTCTCGTCCACACAGATGCCTCCATGTTCAGATTGGGAGCAATACTGAGCCAGGTCAGGGACTGTAACGGCACCCTCAGCATAAAAGGGTTAAACCGCCGTTTAGGAGATCTTCCCCTTCCAGAGATGCAGGCACAGCTACTGCAGAACACCAATCCGCCAAACAGGAAACCATACGAATGCTGTAAACAGCCGAATAGGAAAAACCATACGAATAGGTTTACACTCCTAGCAGTCAAACTGGAACAGCATACAATAAATCCCCCCAAGAACGAGACAAAGCTCTGTGTTGAGGGTCAAGCAGTGAACAGACAGAGCTGTGGGTTTATTGTTCTTATATACACATTCTTACACATTAGTACCACCCACAGGGTTTTAGAACACAACCAATAAGCACATACAATACACTCAGACACTCCCACACAAATTCCTCCCCTCTGCACGTGATTCAATTACCTTACAAAATGGGTAATGTAATTTAGCACAAGCAGAAAAATAAAATTTTTCCACATTATTCATAACTTGAAAAGTATGCATCACATGCCGACAGGCTGTCCAGGAGACCGCCCTGGACAAGTGATCCATGCTTGCTTCCCCCGGACATCAGCAGGCTGTTCCGTTAGGACTTGCCTGCGGATGCTGGCCAGTGTTTAAGGGGGAGCTGTGTAGCGGAACCCCCGCTAGACTGTGAACTGCCTTGGTTACCCTGCAATGTGTGTTACTATCCTGACCGCCCTTTCGTGTGTTTTCCCTATCTTGACACTGTGTTTCATTTGTTGTGTTTGTAGAGCTATCTGCTCCCCGTTCATGAGCACCGCCATGAGCGGGACTCTATTTACATCCCGAATGGGGACAACCACAAAATCCCATTTAGAATGTAGTTTTAGAACATTCGCACCTCATATTGAGGTGTCCAAACGAACGCCATCCAGGAGGAGCATTTGCGGATTGCTTCCCTCCTCTTTTGGTTCCCGAGGAACGATGACCTCCCCGGCACCCATTGGAATGTTCACACCAATCAATTAGAGCGTTCACAACTCGCAACATAATGTGAAACCACAAGGGAAGTAATTGAGTGCTTCTCTGGGTGGCCGCCGTTCATATAGGCAAGCGCTGTCCAGGGGGAGCATTCATCTCTGAAAGGAGGCACTGTAACGGACCGTTTTGCACAAAAGGGGAAAAAACCACTTAGACGATAATCCCCCTTTTCAGAGACAGGCACAGCTACGGTATAATCACCAAAACTCACGAACCGCCAATAAGTGAATGCTCCAAACTCCCGAACGGCATACAAGGGAATAAGGTAGCACTTCAAATAAGCGAACAGGAACCATACGAATAGCTGCTAGTAGGCGAACAGGAAAAGCAGACGAACAGCTTACACTCCTGGCAATCAGTCTCTAACAGCATACAGTGAATCCCCCCAAGAACGAGACAAGGCTCCGTGTTGAGGGTCAAGCAGTGGTCTGTTTAATGAGGGCTACCTGCCCAGCTTTTATGCAGGTCTCCCACCTGGTGGACACTCCCTAGGGGACCAAATGGGAGACTGTGACAAGGGACAGACAAGTATACAAAAAGGACACACAGTCACAGTATATTCCCACAATGCATCCTGGCTTCCTCCCCTCTGCCCTGGGAGATAATTGGGAAGTAACTCAATTATCTCCCAAGACGAAGGCAAAACTCCATTACACACGTGGGAACACAAAACCAGCATAACACTTTAAAATGCACAAAGTAACATTTACTACATAAACCACAGACATGTAACATATCCCCAGATAGCTAAGGTCTGAGTGCACATTATTAGGTGAATGGCACTCAGACTACACGAATACAGTTCAATCGCCATGGAGCCAAAGTCTTTACAGTCAGTTTCATACGAATGGGCTCCATGGGATTCCTATCTGGGGTATAAGATTTCACACAAAAATACCGAACACCGGGTCATTCGTGTGCTTTCACCGAACGAGAAGGGAGGTTGGCGGCTTCAGCGGTGTTCGCGCAAAACTGTGTCCGATTTTTAGTTCCATAAAAATAGAGGCGAACACCGCTGTTCATTCGTATGGTTTAAAATGGCCGCGACCTCGTGTTCGGGATACGAACGGCGGCCACCCAGCGTTCATCAATTAAGCTGCGGTTAACGCAGCTTCAGGGAGGTTAATTGCCGGCACACTCCAGCTCCCAGGTGGTCCAGTCATTCGTACGGTTGTTCGGTAGATTGAAACTACCGAACAACCGGCAGAAAAGCACGAATACAGCTTTTCTGCATGCAAAAATAAAGTCTTTTAAAAGGGGCCATAGTCCAAAGGCAGCAGGCGAGCAACCAGGCTTCTCCAATGCAATGTGGCGAGATTGGTCTTGTCACATCTCTCCCCTTTTCCAAACAGACTAACAGGGTATCTGACCTCCTGCCGGTCAGTGCCCTTGTTAGTCCAGCAGCCCACCCACAACAAATAATCACAGCACAGCCCACCCGCAATAAATGGTTACTACACCTGGGTAGAAGAAGCTTGTCCATGTCCAGGTGCCTCGCGGCTGTGCTGGGTACGGGTATACGCTGACTTGGTGGGTTGCTGCGTGGGCAGAGACCAGCGGCACTCACTGTTGCCAGCGCTACTGGGAGGGTAGCTGGTGGAAGCCTGGTTGTTGGAGGGGAGACCGACTGTCTCCCCTTTAAATCAGCTCTGCTGCTGCTGCTCTGACTGTCTCCCCTTTAGATGCACAGTCCTGCTGCTGGAGACCGACCGTCTCCCCTTTGGTTACCCATCTCTGCTGCTGGAGGGGGAGACCGACTGTCTCCCCTTTGGCTAAACAGCCCTGTCGCTGGGGAGAGGGGGTAACAGGCTCCTCTCCCAATATAACACTCTGCCGCTGGGGAAAGGAGACTGAGCTCTCTATTCCCTGCCCATTAATGATCTGCCGCTGGGGAGAGGTGGTAGCAAGCTCCTCTCCCATACCTACTTTCATCCTCTGTGGAGGGAGACCGACTGTCTCCGCTCCCAATACAGTGTCCTGCTGCTGGGGAAAGGAGACTGGGCTCTCTATTCCCGGTAGGACACTCTGCCGCTGGGGAATGGAGACTGGGCTCCCTATTCCCCGCGTATCACACTGCCGCTGGGGAATGGAGACTGGGCTCCCAATTCCCTGCAATATCTCCCGCTGGGGAATGGAGCTCGGGCTCCCAATTCCCTGCAATATCTCCCGCTGGGGAATGGAGACTGGGCTCCCAATTCCCTGCAATTCCTTCTGCTGCTGGGGGACAGGAGCAACTATCTCTGTCCCCTGTAACTCAGCCTGCCGCTGGGGAATGGAGCTCGGGCTCCCAATTCCCTGCAATATCTCCCGCTGGGGAATGGAGACTGGGCTCCCAATTCCCTGCAATTCCTTCTGCTGCTGGGGGACAGGAGCAACTATCTCTGTCCCCTGTAACTCAGCCTGCCGCTGGGGAATGGAGCTCAGGCTCCCAATTCCCTGCAATATCCCACCGCTGCCACCAATGTAACGGACCGTTTTGCACAAAAGGGGAAAAAACCACTTAGACGATAATCCCCCTTTTCAGAGACAGGCACAGCTACGGTATAATCACCAAAACTCACGAACCGCCAATAAGTGAATGCTCCAAACTCCCGAACGGCATACAAGGGAATAAGGTAGCACTTCAAATAAACGAACAGGAACCATACGAATAGCTGCTAGCAGGCGAACAGGAAAAGCTTCCAAGCGGCTTACACTCCTGGCAATCAGTCCTTAGCAGCATACAGTAAATCCCCCCAAAGACGAGACAAGGCTCCGTGTTGAGGGTCAAGCAGTGGTCTGTTTAATGAGGGCTACCTGCCCAGCTTTTATGCAGGTCTCCCACCTGGTGGACACTCCCCTAGGGGACCAAATGGAGACTGTGACAAGGGACAGACAAGTATACAAAAAGGACACACAGTCACAGTATATTCCCACAATGCATCCTGGCTTCCTCCCCTCTGCCCTGGGAGATAATTGGGAAGTAACTCAATTATCTCCCAAGACAAAGGCAAAACTCCATTACACACGTGGGAACACAAAACCAGCATAACACTTTAAAATGCACAAAGTAACATTTACTACATAAACCACAGACATGTAACATATCCCCAGATAGCTAAGGTCTGAGTGCACATTATTAGGTGAATGGCACTCAGACTACACGAATACAGTTCAATCGCCATGGAGCCAAAGTCTTTACAGTCAGTTTCATACGAATGGGCTCCATGGGATTCCTATCTGGGGTATAAGATTTCACACAAAAATACCGAACACCGGGTCATTCGTGTGCTTTCACCGAACGAGAAGGGAGGTCGGCGGCTTCAGCGGTGTTCGCGCAAAACTGTGTCCGATTTTAGTTCCATAAAAATAGAGGCGAACACCGCTGTTCATTCGTATGGTTTAAAATGGCCGCGACCTCGTGTTCGGGATACGAACGGCGGCCACCCAGCGTTCATCAATTAAGCTGCGGTTAACCGCAGCTTCAGGGAGGTTAATTGCCGGCACACTCCAGCTCCCAGGTGGTCCAGTCATTCGTACGGTTGTTCGGTAGATTGAAACTACCGAACAACCGGCAGAAAAGCACGAATACAGCTTTTCTGCATGCAAAAATAAAGTCTTTTTAAAAGGGGCCATAGTCCAAAGGCAGCAGGCGAGCAACCAGGCTTCTCCAATGCAATGTGGCGAGATTGGTCTTGTCACAGGCACTACCCTTGCCTGGTTCCACACAGGGAACCTGCGAACGGTGGCTGTTCATGGCCGTTACCGTTCTGGGGGTCCCTGAGATTGGTGGGGACATACTTTGAGGACAATGGCGGGCTCTCTGTCACTGGGAGGTAAAGAGGTGGGAAGATTCCCGTGCTACGACCCCCAGATACAGAGAATTCTCAGTGGGCACCTGGGAGGGGACACTGAGTGGCGGGAACAGGGGACATAGAGATTGGGGTTTTTCCAGTGGGGGAGGACCCTGGGAGGGGACAATGTCTTCAGGTGTGTTCCACCCCTTGCATGGGGAAAGTATAAAGCTGCGTGTGGCCAATAAAGTTGCTGTTGTACCCCTTGAACCGTGTGTCATCCAGTTACTGGGAGGGAAATGGGTCTGCTTAATAGCGGAGGTAACCAGCCGGGTTACCCATGGTCTGCTACAATTCTGTATAATCCAATCCCATACATTCTGTATCTGACCCCCACCCGTCCTCATTTAATTAAATCCCACACATTCTGTATCTTTGTCGTGTCCCCACTAGATTATTTATTGCTGCCTTCCTAATGTGCCCTACCACTAAGAGTGCCACTGGGGCACCTGCTGCTAACTATACGTGGCAGTGTTGGCATCTGCTTACCCACACCACCAGGTATCCACATCACTAGAGAGCGCACAAGGGACTTGTGCAGGAAGAACACAGTGATGAGTGTCTTTGCTTATGAGTGTGTCTTTTTGTGTGACTTTGGACTGTGATTGTGTGTGTGCTTATGCATGTCTTTCTTTACTGTTGTGTGTGTGTGTGTGTGTGTGTGTCTGTGTTTCTGAGTGTGAGTTACCCCATCCCCAGTGTAATTATTAGGGCCCCATAGTTTTGACTGTATCTTATATAATGTTCCTAGAGTCACAACTCCTCATGCTGTGTTGCAGATCTGTGTACTCACATACGTTCTAAATCAGAGCCTCAGGATCAGCACTCTCTACCACAAACTTGACTGTCAATCTTCCTGACTCTTCAGTGTTTCCTGTCTGTGTTTCCCCTGGGTGTCTCCCTCGCTCCCGATTTGGGCTTCATCATATCTCTTCTTTACTTCCAGGATGCCTGTCAGAGTCCTATGAGGACATTGAATTTGTGGGCAATGTGTTGTCCTTTGGTCCAGTTGGCAGTCTGGATGAGTGTCAGTTGGCATGCACACGTAACCCAGGTTGCCAATTCTACACGTACTACTCCTCAACCAATACAGAGTCGGGCATACAGTAAGTATAAGTCTGTAAGAGTAATATTTACTCATTAACGTCATTGTAAATGCAGGAATATCATGGATGATGCCCAGTGTGTAGCCAGATGTTTGTGTGCATGCAAAATGTCTGCTAATAGACCCAATTTGGGGCTTTTGTCCTGTTATCCTTGGCTTGCTGTCTAGTGCTCGGCATTCAGGAACCCAGGGAAGTGTACCAGCCAGCACAATGTGAGATAGAGCTTCAGCAGCGAGGAGTAAGGCTAGTCAGATAAGCTGTCCCCATCTTTCCAGGCAGGACTTCATATTTTGGGCAGTACTGGCTTTATTGACATGTCTCCATAGAACATGTACCTCTTGTCCATTTTCTTGGAATTGCGGCTCCCCACTCCCACCTTCCTGGAATTGTTTTGGCTTTACAAGTTGGTCACCCTGGCAGTCCCAGCTATGCTCCAAGAATGGTTGTGGCGAAACCAACCTCGCCACTGGGCATTGGAGAAGCCTGTGTGCTTGCCTCCAGCCTGCTGACTATGGCCCCTGGGAGATTTGGCCCTTTAAATACAGTATTCAGGCATATTGTATTTTATTATGCTGCTGATGGCCCTTTAAGAACCATCTGGGGACATACTGTGACTTTTGGGAACAATGCCCCTTTAAGACGGTGTCCCCAGACTGTTAATATACTGTGTTCCTGGCTTTCTCCCACTTGGTTCAGTAAATGCGGCTTACTGAACCAGGTACCACACAGGCGGACCACCCAGAAGTGGAAGTGTGCAGGCAATTTACCACCCAGGCTGGGAGCCTGCTGTAGGTAAATTGCCGAACGCTGGGGGGCTGCCATTCGACAAACGAACACGTGGCGGCAGTCATGTTTTTTTTATTCAATTCATGGAACTGAAATCGGCTACACAGTTCAACGAACACCGCTGAGCCTTACCTTCTCCCACAATGATTGTGCAGCCACAGAGACTAAGCTTAGTAGTTTTTTCAGCCTGAAATAGACCGACCGCACAGCCTAAATCTATGGAACTGTTTTGGGCATGAAAATGTGCTTGCGGTCAGTCAAAAAGGGACCTCCAGCTAACTTTTTAACCCCTGGATGGACTTGGCTGAATTTTGGTTCGAATATGTAATTTTTATGTTTGTGGCATGTATATTTTGGAAGTTATTAATATTTTTTTAAAACTGTATTTCTCTGGTTAATTATATTAACCATTGTGTTCAGTAATCATATCACAGGCAGAGGGGAGGATTTTGTGTGGGAGTGTCTGTGTGTATTGTACGGATTGATTGGTTGTATTTCAAAACCCTGTGGGCTGTACTATGTTTGTGAATAAAAGAGGCTGTGTGTGCCAGTACAGTCAGTTCTACTTCACCCTCAACTTGGAGTCCTGCTACAAGAGATTGCTATGCTCTGCATATTCCCTTGCTATAATCACTCCTAAGCTCTTTTAAGAGCTCGTTCCTGCTTCACTCTGAAGTAAGAGAGGTTCGGCCTGCGGTGGTGTCGGCTAGAGTGCTTGGAATCCTTTAAGAAGCGCTAGGTGCATCCATCAATGGAGGTACCCAGTCAGGGTGCCAGGTGATCCGTTACAATGGTATTTCCAGATCCATCACTGCCAGTATCGTGAGTCTGATATGTGGGTAGAACAGCAGAATTGGCAATCACCTATGTGATTTTTTTTCTTTTTCTTTTGTTTTGTAGTGTCTAGTGAAAAGCTCTGCATTTTTCTGTTTGGTGGATTTGTGGACAGAAGTTCCTGGACTGGAATGAATGGAGAGGGAAACACAGCACCAGTGTTTTATCAACCAAATTCTATTGCCCCAAATATTAACAACTATATTCTAGGGAGACTGTGAGATCTATAACAGTGGTTATTGTGGCTTGAGTCCATTGGCGCTGTCCCTCCAATCTGTGTTTAAACCATCCCATCTCATTGAATTGATTATGGTGCCTGGAGTCTCCTATGGCTGTCATTCCATTCAGTTTTAAATTATCCCTCTCATTGAAGTGGTTATAGTTCCTGGGTATGGTGTGATATACACCTGTGGTGTATGGTGGGTGTTACTTTGAAGGAGGATGGTAGGTGTATAATAGAAGGGAGTTATTTGCAGGAGGAGGACAGTAGGTGTATAATAAAGGGAGGAGGAGGACGGTATGTGTATAATAGAGGGGAATTATTTGGAGGAGGAGGACAGTAGGTGTATAATAGAGGGGAGTTATTTGGAGGAGGAGGACAGTAGGTGTATAATAGAGGGAAGAGGAGGACGGTATAATAGAGGGGGGAGGAGGAGGATGATAGGTGTTTAATGGAGGGGAGTTATTTAGAGGAGGATGGTAGGTGTAGAATAGAGAGGAGTTATTTGGAGGAGGACGACGGTAGGTGTATAATAGAGGGGAGTGATTTGGAGGAGGAGGACGGTAGGTGTATAATAGAGGGGGGAGGAGGAGGACGGTAGGTGTATAATAGAGGGGGGGGAGGAGGAGGGGCCGGTAGAGTGTATAATAGGGGAGGAGGAGGAGGACAGTAGGTGTACAATAGGGGAGGGAGGAGGGACAGTAGGTGTATAATAGAGGGGGGAGGAGGAGGACGGTAGGTGTATAATAGAGGGGGGAGGAGAAGGACGGTAGGTGTATAATAGAGGGGGGAGGAGGAGGACGGTAGGTGTATAATAGAGCGGAGTTATTTAGAGGAGGAGGATGGTAGGTGTATAATAGATGGTAGGGTATGTGTGATATTTCAGTGGTGCTGATGTGTTGTATTGAGATTAGTTAATATCACAGTGATGTAATGTCTCTACCTTAGTAACTTCCCTCTGTATCTCACAGACCTCGCTGTTACCTGCAGTATTTTACAAACCAGCCGTCTCCAGCCATGATTGCAGCAACACCTGGAGCACAATCTGGATTCAGCCAGAAAGACTGCTGCACAGGTGGAGCGTGTAAGTCATATGGTGTAATATATGGTGTGCAGCGTGTCATATCTAATATCTAGTGTGTAATATATGGTGTGCAGCGTGTCCTATCTAATATCTTGTATGTAATATATGGTATGCAGCGTGTCCTATCTAATATCAAGTGTGTAATATATGGTGTGCAGCGTGTCATACCTAATATCTTGTATGTAATATATCATGTGCAGCGTGTCATATCTAATATCTTGTATGTAATATATGGTGTGCAGCGTGTCATATCTAATATCTTGTATGTAATATATTGTGTGCAGCGTGTCATATCTAATATCTAGTGTGTAATATATGGTGTGCAGCGTGTCCTATCTAATATCTTGTATGTAATATATGGTGTGCAGCGTGTCATATCTAATATCTTGTATGTAATATATGGTGTGCAGCGTGTCCTATCTAATATCTTGTATGTAATATATGGTGTGCAGCGTGTCATATCTAATATCTTGTATGTAATATATAGTGTGCAGCGTGTCATATCTAATATCTTGTATGTAATATATGGTGTGCAGCGTCATATCTAATATCTAGTGTGTAATATATGGTGTGCAGCGTGTCATATCTAATATCTAGTGTGTAATATATGGTGTGCAGCGTGTCCTATCTAATATCTTGTATGTAATATATGGTGTGCAGCGTGTCATATCTAATATCTAGTGTGTAATATATGGTGTGCAGCGTGTCCTATCTAATATCTTGTATGTAATATATGGTGTGCAGCGTGTCCTATCTAATATCTTGTATGTAATATATGGTGTGCAGCGTCATATCTAATATCTAGTGTGTAATATATGGTGTGCAGCGTGTCCTATCTAATATATTGTGTGTAATATATGGTGTGCAGCGTGTCCTATCTAATATCTTGTATGTAATATATGGTGTGCAGCGTGTCCTATCTAATATCTTGTATGTAATATACAGTGTGCAGCGTGTCATATCTAATATCTTGTATGTAATATATGGTGTGCAGCGTGTCATATCTAATATCTTGTATGTAATATATGGTGTGCAGCGTGTCCTATCTAATATCTTGTAAGTAATATATGGTATGCAGCGTGTCCTATCTAATATCAAGTGTGTAATATATGGTGTGCAGCGTGTCATATCTAATATCTTGTATGTAATATATGGTGTGCAGCGTGTCCTATCTAATATCTTGTATGTAATATATGGTATGCAGCGTGTCCTATCTAATATCTAGTGTGTAATATATGGTGTGCAGCGTGTCATATCTAATATCTTGTATGTAATATATGGCATGCAGCGTGTCATATCTAATATCTTGTATGTAATATATGGTATGCAGCGTGTCCTATCTAATATCTAGTGTGTAATATATGGTGTGCAGCGTGTCCTATCTAATATCTTGTATGTAATATATGGCATGCAGCGTGTCATATCTAATATCTTGTATGTAATATATGGTGTGCAGCGTGTCCTATCTAATATCTTGTATGTAATATATGGTGTGCAGCGTGTCCTATCTAATGGCTGCCATTCGACAAACGAACACGTGGCGGCAGTCATGTTTTTTTTATTCAATTCATGGAACTGAAATCGGCTACACAGTTCAACGAACACCGCTGAGCCTTACCTTCTCCCACAATGATTGTGCAGCCACAGAGACTAAGCTTAGTAGTTTTTTCAGCCTGAAATAGACCGACCGCACAGCCTAAATCTATGGAACTGTTTTGGGCATGAAAATGTGCTTGCGGTCAGTCAAAAAGGGACCTCCAGCTAACTTTTTAACCCCTGGATGGACTTGGCTGAATTTTGGTTCGAATATGTAATTTTTATGTTTGTGGCATGTATATTTTGGAAGTTATTAATATTTTTTTAAAACTGTATTTCTCTGGTTAATTATATTAACCATTGTGTTCAGTAATCATATCACAGGCAGAGGGGAGGATTTTGTGTGGGAGTGTCTGTGTGTATTGTACGGATTGATTGGTTGTATTTCAAAACCCTGTGGGCTGTACTATGTTTGTG
>OW240917.1:1771052-1790344 GCA_933207985.1 Pelobates cultripes
GCCCAGCAGTGTTTGTCAATGATTTCAAGGAACTAAAAATGGACACTATTTCTCACGAACACAGCTGAAGCCGCCGACCACCCTTCTTCTCTTCATCCAGCATATGAACGCTGGCCCGTTCGGTACTTTCCTGCACGATTGGACTTACCCCAGATAGCTATGCCATGGAGCCCATTCGTATAACGAAAGACTATGTGAAAGATTTTGGCTCCATGGCGATTGAACTGTATGTATGTGAGCGCCATTCGGTAATAATGTGCGATCAGATCTAAGCTATCTGGGGATACGTTAATTGTACCTAGTGCATTCTGTAGTTTTCATGTTATATATTTTTATGTGTTATTACTGCCACATATAAAATTGAGTTTTGCCTCTATCTAGATAATTGAATTACTTCCCAATTATCGCCAGGATAGAGAGGAGGGTTCTTCACAGCTAAAGGGGAGTGTTTATGCCTGTAATACTGTGATTGGTTACTGTATTATTATTGTCCCAGTTTTCCACCAGGTCCTCTAGGGGAGTGTCCACCTGGTGGAAGACCTGCATAAATACCAGGCAGGTAGCCCCATTAAACCAGATCTCTGCTGACCCTCAATACAGAGCTTGGTCTCGTAATTGGGGGGGATTTATTCGTATGGATTTACTGTTCGGATGTTTGGAGTGGAGCGTGTTCATATGATTCCTGTTAGACTAGTTGGAGTGTTCGTTAGCTGCCTTCGTATTCGGGAAAGGAACATCCTAAATGGCATTAACTCCTTCTATACTCGGAGGTGCCGTTACAGTTACCATGTCACTAAATCCACTATCTAAACTAAGCCAACCCAACCATGTTATCATCTCACCAAAACCACTATCCAAACTAAGCCCACCATGTTACAATGTCACCAAAACTACAGTTCCAGTTATGCCCACCTTCATATCATGTCACCAAATTTGCTATGTGAGCTTAAACCTCTGTGCTATCATGTTACCAAACCCTCTACCTTAATAACTCAACCCATCACACCCATTGTGTAGAGCTTGTAGGAATATAGAAGGAATAGGTAATGCTATATGATTACATGTGAGGTTTAGATGGGATTGTAACGGAGCTCCTGTACTACAGCTGAGAGTACCTTGGCAAAATTTGCTTCCTAGCTGCAACCAGGGACCTTGAAGCGCTTCAGACCCAGTTGCCACAGCTTGACTGGGGACTCTGTACAGCTTTGCCACCCTGGACCAAGCTGCTGTGGTTATAGCTCTTTGCAGCAGTCACAGCTCTCTGCAGTGATTTGTAGCTCTGTAGACCCTGTCTCATGTGAAGCAGTGATTATAGATAGTTTCCCCCACACATTAACAGACACTGAATGTAGGGGAGTAGAGAGCAGCTTTATTAAACACACCTATTTTAAGCACAGAATTATGGATTCACATAACAGGGGGTTGTACATGCAATGGACCTTGTAGCAGAATGGGTTCGCTATATAAGACTTATTCCTCTCTGTTCAGCTGTCCGTACTCCCCTGTTTGTTTCCTGAATGAAAGATGTGTGGTCCACCCTTTTATACCCCCAGACACCGACCACCCCTGGCTTGTTAATGTCAAAGGATCAATCAGCTCAAGTGCTTTCCCTGGATGGCTGCCATTCCTAACACTCTTACTCTAGTGAATGACGGCCATTTTTTCTCCTGAATTCAGGCAGTGGAACATGGTCGGAGAATGCGTAGAACTCTTTGCCAGCTATGCAATCCCACGAATGCCAGGGAGAACTGTACACTGCCCTTCAGCTCCCAGACAAGTTATGAGAGAACGCCATTCGGGAGAAAGGAACTACCGACTGGTAGTTTGCTCCCTAAAAGCCAGGGGGAGCATTCGTCAGTCAGAACTTTACCCGAATGGTGATTCCATTCTCCCAAAAGCTTGGGCGCACAAATCCAGGCTATTCGAGGCTATAAGACTTGTGGGGTTCCTGTTTGTTTTGGGGGTATTTTGTATATTTTTGTATTGTTTCCTGTAACTGAGAGATAATTGAGTTATCTTTCTTGTGACTCAATTATCTCCCAGACACAGAGATGCCTGGGAGGGGTTTTGTGACAGAACCATCTGTCTGTTTATTGCTGGTGGATTCGTCTGTTTTGCCCCGTTCGTGTAAATGGCTGGTTCCTATAGCCCAGCCATACGAATGACCGTTTTTCCCGAACAAAACTACCGAACGGATGGCCACCCAAGAGAGAAGTGTGCTGCTGGTTAACCTATTGATCCCAATCAGGGCCGCCATCAGGGGGTGACAACCGTGACCGTTGTCACGGGCCCTATGTGTGCAGCCGCAGGGTGGGGCCCAAGCAGCACACAGCTTCTCCTCCTGTCTTCTCTCTTCTCATAACTCTCGCGAGACCCGGTTACCATGGCAACGCTCCGCGGGTCTCGCGAGAGTTATTAGAAGAGGAGACGCTGTGTGCTGCCTGGGCCCCCTCTGCGGTCCGTAACAGGGAGCCGGGGGGGCCCCCCCACCGGACCACCACGAATGGAATCTCCCCCCTCCATGGACACAGGTAAGCAGTGAGGGGGGAGAAACATTTAATTAAATTAATTAAAAATTAATGTTAAAATGCCCCTTCCTCCCCCTCCCCCCCCAGATTGCACATTTACACAATACACACTGCATACACTAACACAACACACACACACTGCATACACTAACACAACACACACTGCATACACTAACACAGCACACACTGCATACACTAACACAACACACACTGCATACACTAACACAACACACACTACATACACTAACACAACACACACTGCATACACTAACACAACACACACTGCATACACCAATACAAAACACACACACTGCATACACTAACAACACACACACACTGCATACACTAATACAACACACACTCTGCATACACTAATACAACACACACGCTGCATACACTAACACACACACTGCATACACTAATACAACATACACTCTGTATACACTACACACTAACACACTCACTGCATCCACTATACTGACACACACTCTGTTTCGCCACACATTAACACACTCTGCATTCACTACACTAACACACACTCTGCATCCGCTACACACTAACACACTCTCTGCATTCACTACACTAACACACACCCTGCATCCACTACACACTAACACACTCTCTGCATTCACTAAACTAACACACACTCTGCATCCTACACACTAACCCACTCTGCATTCACTACACATTAACACACCTGCATTCACTACACTAACACACACCTGCATCCACTACACACCAACACACTCTGCATCTCACTACACTAACACACACCTGCATCCGCTACACACTAACACACTCTCTGCATTCACTACACATTAACACACTCTCTGCATTCACTACACTAACACACACTCTGCATCCGCTACACACTAACACACACTCTGCATCCGCTACACACTAACACACTCTGTATTTACTACACTAACACATACTCTGCATCCGCTACAACTAACACACACTCTGCATTCACTACACTAACACACACACTCTGCATCTACTACACACTAACACACTCTCTGCATTCACTACACTATCACACACTCTGCATCCGCTACACACTAACCCACTCTCTGCATTCACTACATATTAACACACTCTGCATTCACTACACTAACACACACACTCTGCATCCACTACACACTAACACACTCTCTGCATTCACTACACTAACACACACTCTGCATCTGCTACACACTAACACACTCTCTGCATTCACTACACATTAACACACTCTCTGCATTCACTACACTAACACACTCTGCATCCGCTACACACTAACACACACTCTGCATCCGCTACACACTAACACACTCTCTGCATTTACTACACTAACACATACTCTGCATCCGCTACAACTAACACACTCTCTGAATTCACTACACATTAACACACTCTGCATTCACTACACTAACTCACACACTCTGCATCCGCTACACACTAACACACTATCTGCATTCACTACAAATTAACACATTCTGCATTCACTACACTAACACACACTCTGCATTCACTACACATTAACACACACTCTGCATTCACTACACATTAACACACACTCTGCATTCACTACAAATTTACACACACTCTGCATTCACTGCACTAACACACACACTACATTCATTACACTGACACACTCTGCATTCACTACATACTAACACACACTCTGCATTCACTAAACTATGCATACACTCTGGATTCACTATACTGACACACACTCTGCATTCACTACACTAACATACACTCTGCATTAACTGTACACACAGCATCCACTACACAAACATCCTGTATTCACAGTACACACACTACATCCACCACACATTGAAACACTCTGCATTCACTATACACAGACACTGCGTCTAATACATGCACTACATCCACTACAGACACTGCACCCACTAAACACATTTCATCTAGTACATACAAACACTACATCCACTACACAAACACACACTACATCACTGTACACACAGTATATCCACTGCTCAAACACACTCTGCGTTCACTATACACACTGCATCCGCTACACAAACACACACTCTGCATTCACTGTACAAACAGTATCTAATACACACAAACACTACATCCATTACAAATATTCTAATTCACTTCCACTATACACACCACATTCAGTCCTGCATCATTGTCAGCGGACCAGGTAGGGCATGGGCGGGCCCGGGAGTGAGGGGGGGCCCAGACCTTGTGCTTTGTCAGGGGCCCCAAAATTTCTGATGGCGGCCCTGATCCCAATTAGAACGTTGTGGTTAACCGCAGACACTTCTCAATTAAACCGAATTCAGGGTGGTCGTCGTTCGTATGTCGACCACGAGGCAGCGGCCATTTTAAAACACGCGAAATGGAACTAAAAACTGACACTTTTTCTGCGGAACGCCTGACTGCCTCCACGAAAGCATACGAATACCGTGTAAGAACTTTGACTCCATGGCGTTTGAACTATGTGTGTGGGATCTGAGCGCTATTCGCTAATAATATGCACTCAGATCCAGGCTATCTGGGGATATGTGATGCGAATGGGAAATGTTCGGTTTATGTGAAGTTATGTATTTTTATGTCTTTTCTGATTTTATATTTAAAATGGCGACTGGCTTTGTCCTGGAGATAATTGTCCTTAATTATCTCCAGGGCAGAGGGGAGGAAACCATATTGCATTGTGGGTAAAAGCTGTGACTGTGTGTCTGGAATGTCCCCATATCTGTCTGTCATTTCAGTCTCCCATTTGGTCCCCTAGGTGGGAGACCTGCATAAATACGGACAGGTAGCCCACAGTAAAGCCAGATCCTGTTTGACCCGCAGTGCGGAGCTTCTGTCTCGTTATTGGGGGGATTTCTTCTTTGCGTTTAGAGACTGCTGGATGGAACCAAAAGCTGCTTGGTGGATGTTATTGTTCGGCGGCTAGCAGCAGTTCGTGTATTGCCGTTCGGGAGTTTGGAGCCGTTCACGGAGCCCGGTCGGGAGATTGCCGCTTCCCCTGAGCTTGGTTCGTGCACTACAGTTTATGCGAACGGAGATTATTGGTATTGCGGAAGGGAAAGGTCGACTAAACGGCGGTTTCGCTTAAAGACACCAGGGGTGTCTTAACAATTGGTGGTAGCAGTGGGATGAATCCCACAGCACAAAAGGTCAGCTACAAGACATGCAGTATGAGGAATTAAGGTGGGCTACCCTTAAGGATATATTGGAACGCCGAGGACGGTCAGCAAGCAATTTGAAAAAGAGAGGAATTATTGCTTTACTACTGGAGATAGATGCAGCACCGGGAATGGAGAGAGCTAATGTGCCCAGTACTTTGGATTTAACACCCGAGGAAATACAATTTAACCGGGCAGTGCAAATAAGGCTGGCACATTTTGGCCCCAACCCCTCAGCTGACATCGTGGAGCGTGTGCAGGCAGCAGTAATGGCACACCAGGCGCTCCGGGAAAGAGGAGCTGCAGCAGCAGAGGTACCCAATAACAATTTTGCAAGAAAAAAGGTACCCTTTGCTGCATTTAAAAATTTTGTGGAAACAGAGGGAGAGATTGATGGCTTCCTGGCGGACTTCGAGAGGCAGTGTGCCCTACACAAGGTATCCTCTCTGGGAAATTATCCGGCCGACCCAGTGCAAGCAGCTCATCAGGGTAATCGCCAGCAACACCGGCAAACCGTGAAGCTGAATGGCAGAGTGGTAAATGGGCTGAGAGACACAGGAGCCACCATGACACTGCTCCAAAAGAACTTAGTCTTGGAACACCAACACACTGGAGACACTGTGGCAGTGAGGGTAGCAGGAGGCGCCGTGTTCCGCTTATCTGTTGCCCGGGTACATTTGGATTGGGGAGTGGGTGCTAGACACGTGGATGTGGGGGTTATGAAAAACTTGCCCGCTGATGTTCTCCTTGGGAATGATTTGGCCCCGTTGGTTTCAGCCTATGCCCCGATGAGCCCTGTGGACGTTGACCCAGTGATTACTCGTGCTCAGACCCGTGCTGCTGGAACCGGCCCACCTGCTGATGAATCCCACAGCACAAAAGGTCAGCTACAAGACATGCAGTATGAGGAATTAAGGCGTGCTACCCTTAAGACTCTCTTCCCCGACTGGTACTCTAGATCAGGTCCCCTTAAGCTGGGATTCCCCAGAGGAGTTTGGGAGGGAAACCCGGGCAGACCCGAATCTCCAGAAATACCGAGACAGAGTAGATGCTGGAGAGGAAGGAGTAGATGGGGAGCGGTATGAGTGGGTGGGGGACAGGTTATATAGGATCCCTAAGCCTTCCCAGAAGAGTGTTGCCCCTCCGCTGAATCGACAGTTAGTGGTACCTGCAAAGTACCGGCAGAAGATTGTGCGGATAGGGCATGATGTTCTGTTAGCTGGACATCTAGGGTCCCGCCGCACAGCCTATAGGATCTCTCAGAACTTCTTTTGGCCAAACTTTAACCAGGCTGTGCGGATGTATTGCAGTACGTGTGACACGTGTCAACGGGTAGGAAAGCAGGGGGACCACCCTAAGGCTAGGCTCTTATCGATGCCTATTATAGGGGAGCCCTTTGGCCGCATAGCTGTTGACATTGTGGGTCCACTGGCCAGGGCTAGTCCATCAGGTAAGAAATACGTTCTTACCGTGGTGGACTATGCCACTCGCTATCCAGAGGCAATAGCGCTGTCTAATATATAGGCAGAGACGGTTGCTGATGCCCTGGTTAGAATTTTTAGGGTCGGTGTGACGAGAGCAATCTCGCCACATTGCATTGGAGAAGTCTGGTTGCTTCCCTGTTGCCTTTGGATTATGGCCCCATGTTAAAAGGCTTGATTTTCCCATGCAAAGACAAGAAAGCCGGGTCATTCGGTGCTTGCCCTGTTTGAGCAGTGATACCCCAGATAGCTATGCCATGGAGCCCATTCGTATAATGAAAGACTATGGGAAAGACTTTGGCTCCATGGCAATTGAACTGTATGTGTGTGCTCTGAGCGCCATTCAGTAATAATGTGCGCTTAGACCTAAGCTATCTGGGGATATGTTGCATGTCTGTAATTTATGTCATAAATGTAACCTTGTGTATTTTATTGTATCTTACTGTGTTTTTGTTGCCATGTGTTCAATGGAGTTTTGCCTCTGTCTTTGGAGATAATTGAATTACTTCTAATAATCTCCAGGATAGAAGACTCTGTGGAACTGGTTTTGGGCAGAAAAGCCATGCTTCCTGTGGTCACAAAGGACTACGATCTATCTTTTGAACCACTGGACCAATTTGTATGATTTTGACGTATGTTTGGAGTATGCTGATTCTGAAAATGTAAGTTTTATGTGAATGTGATGCATACTTTTCAAGTTATGAATAATGTGGAAAAAATTTATTTCGCTGCTTGTTATAATTACATTACCCATTGTGTAAGGTAATTGAATCACATGCAGAGGGGAGGAATTTGTGTGGGAGTGTCTGAGTGTATTGTATGTGTTTATTGGTTGTGTTCCAAAACCCTGTGGGTGGTACTAATGTGTAAGAATGTGTACATAATAAACCCACAGCTCTGTCTGTTCACTGCTTGACCCTCAACACGGAGCTTTGTCTCCCTCTTGGGGGGATTTATTGTATGCTGTTCCAGTTTGACTGCTAGGAGTGTAAACCTATTCGTATGGTTTTTCCTATTCGGCTGCTTACAGCATTCATATGGTTTCCTGTTCGGCGGATTGGTGTTCTGCAGTATTAATGTGCCTGCATCTCTGGAAGGGGACGATCGCCTAAACGGTTTTTACCCCTTATGTGCAAAACGGTCCGTTACAGTCAGGTTCCCTAAGGAGATCCTCTCCGTCCAGGGAACCCAATTCACCGCTGTGCTCACCCAGCAGCTGTGGAAGGTGTGTGGCATTAAGCCGTTACTTAGCTCACCCTACCACCCACGGACTAACGGTCTCTGCGAGCACTTTAACAGTACCCTCAAACAGATGCTGAGGACCTTTACAGATACTTGCAGAGACTGGGAGAGGTTCCTGCCTCATCTGTTATTTTCGTACAGAGAGGTGCCCCAGGAATCTACTGGGTTCTACCCCTTTGAGTTGCTGTATGGGAGAGGGGTCCGCGGACCCCTAGATCTCATTCGAGGCCACTGGGAGGGGGAGACGGAGCAGGAGGGGACCCCCATAGTGCTATATGTTCTGGAACTCCGGGACCGCATGGAGAAACTGTCCCTGATGGTAAGGGAGAATCTCCAGGCGGCCCAGGGGAGACAGAAGAGATGGTATGATCAGGGTGCCCGACAGCAGGTCTTCCAGGTTGGGCAAAAGGTATTGGTGCTCAAACCTGTGAAGGCCAACAAGATGCAAGCATCTTGGCAGGGCCCGTACAAGGTAGTAGCGCAGATCTGCGATACTACTTACTTGATAGCCAGCTGTGCAGATGAGAGGGTCCAGCGATCCTTTCATGTGAACATGCTGAAAGAGTACCAGGAAAGACCTGAGAACATTGCAGCGGTATGTGCCCCAGCTGCAGATGATTCTGAGAATCTACCCCTTCCAGATTTGTTAGAAAGGGATTCCCAGACTGACCTTACTACCCTTGTACAGCTAGGGGACAGGTTGAACTCCACAGAAAGGATACAGGTGCAGCAGTTGTTGTGGGAGAAGCAGGCGACGTTCTCCCAGGAGCCAGGTTATACCACCCTAGCTGTACTGTATTTTTAGGGTCGGTGTGACGAGACCCTGGACAGACCCCCTTACGACAGCCCCCCTATCGTATCCCTGAAGCAGTCCGTGAAGGAATGCGGAAGGAGATACAGGAGATGACCCAACTTGGGGTCATCGAGCACTCCGACAGCCCTTGGGCTTCACCAGTAGTCCTGGTGCCCAAGAAAGATGGGACCACCCGGTTCTGTGTGGACTACAGGCGGCTCAACGAGCGGACCACCACTGACGCCTACCCAATGCCCCGGGTAGACGAATTACTGGATCGTATTGCCAGGGGGCGCTATCTGACCACCATAGACCTGTGTAAGGGCTACTGGCAGATCCCCCTGGGCGAGGATGCTATCCCTAAGTCGGCATTCATCATCCCATTTGGCCTGTACCAATTTAAGGTCATGTTTTGGGATGAAAAATGCACCGGCTACCTTCCAACGGATGGTGGATAGAGTCCTGGATGGCTTCCAAGAATTTGCCTGTGCATACTTGGACGACATTGCGATCTACAGTGGGTCCTGGGAGGAACACCTGGTACATGTAGGGGTAGTGCTGGATAAAATTCGGGCCGCTGGCCTGACATTGAAGCCAGAGAAATACCATCTAGGTATGGCTGAAGTCACCGAGTGGGGTGTGGGAGCCAGAGACCAGAGCCAGCCAAGGTAGACCACACCTACCACTAAGACCCAGGTATTGGCCTTCTTGGGGATGGCTGGGTTCTACAGACGTTTTGTCCCTGACTACAGCACTATTGCTAAGCCCCTGACAGACCTGACCAAGAAGAACTTGCCTAAGCGGGTCCTGTGGAAGCACTGAAACAGGCTCTTGTGAATGCCCCTGTTTTGGCTGCCCCAGTCCCTAACAAACGTTTTCTCGTCCATACAGATGCTTCCATGTATGGACTGGGGGCTGTGCTGAGCCAAGTCGGGGAAGATGGAGGAGAGCACCCTGTCGCATATCTGAGCCGAAAGTTGTTACCCAGAGAAGCGAGTTATGCGGCAGTGGAGAAGGAGTGCTTGGCCTTGGTCTGGGCATTGAAAAAGTTAAGTCCCTACTTATATGGGCAAGAGTTTTCCCTGGTTACTGATTATAACCCACTCGTTTGGCTTAACCGGGTCTCAGGAGACAATGGGAGACTACTGAGATGGAGCTTGGCATTGCAGCCCTACAATTTTACCATCAGCTACAGACCCGGTAAGCTGAACGGGAATGCAGATGGGTTATTCCGACAAACTGACGTCTCCAACACCTCCTAGTCCTTGTCATCCCCAAGTTGACCCGCCAAAGGGTCAAGCCGGGTCTGCCGGAGTGTCCCACAAGGAGGGAGCCGTGTGACAGAAGCATCTGTCTGTTTATTGCTGGTGGATTCATCTGTTTTGCCCCGTTCGTGTAAATGGCTGGTTCCTATAGCCCAGCCATACGAATGACCATTTTTCCCGAACAAAACTACCGAACGGATGGCCATCCAGGAGAGAAGTGTGCTGCTGGTTAACCTATTGATCCCAATTAGAACGTTGTGGTTAACCATAGACACTTCTCAATTAAACCGAATTCAGGGTGGTCGTCGTTCGTATGTTGACCACGAAGCAGCGGCCATTTTAAAACACACGAAATGGAACTAAAAACTGACACTTTTTCTGCCGAACACCGCTGAAACAACGGAACGCCTGACTGCCTCCACGAAAGCATACGAATACCGGCCGTTCGGGAGTTTTGTAGCATACGAAAGGACTTAACCCAGATAGCCTTCCCATGGAGCCATTCGTATACCGAAAGACTGTAAGAACTTTGACTCCATGGCGTTTGAACTATGTGTGTGGGATCTGAGCGCTATTCGCTAATAATATGCACTCAGATCCAGGCTATCTGGGGATATGTGATGCGAATGGGAAATGTTCGGATTATGTGAAGTTATGTATTTTTATGTCTTTTCTGATTTTATATTTAAAATGGCAACTGGCTTTGTCCTGGAGATAATTGAGTTACTTGGTAATTATCTCCAGGGCAGAGGGGAGGAAACCATATTGCATTGTGGGTAAAAGCTGTGACTGTGTGTCTGGAATGTCCCCATATCTGTCTGTCATTCCAGTCTCCCATTTGGTCCCCTAGGGGAGTGTCCACCAAGTGGGAGACCTGCATAAATACTGGGCAGGTAGCCCACAGTAAAGCCAGATCCTGTTTGACCTTCAATGCGGAGCTTCTGTCTCGTTATTTGGGGGATTTCTTCTTTACGCTTAGAGACTGCTGGATGGAACCGAAAGCCGCTTGGTGGATGTTATTGTTCGGTGGCTTGCAGCAGTTTGTGGATTGCCGTTCGGGAGTTTGGAGCCGTTCACGGATCCCGGTCGGGAGATTGCCGCTTCCCCTGAGCTTGGTTCGTGCACTACAGTTTATGCGAACGGAGATTATTGGTATTGCGGAAGGGGAAGGTCGACTAAACGGCGGTTTCGTTTAAAGACACCAGGGGTGTCTTAACAGGTTTGTACTATTTTCTATGGAGTCCCCATGCTGGGATATACAGAATAAGAGAACAAAATCTGTCCTGAATAGTAGAAATCCTAAATAAACTAAACACTTAAATTATAACGTTTTATAGATATAGTTAAAAAAGGTTCAGTAACCTTAAAACTCAAGATACAGAGGTTTGGGAAAAATATACAAAGGATAAATACAAGCAAGAGAGAGTGCATAGTGGTGAATACCTTAAACAAAGCTAATAAGACTGATAGATATTAAGTGACTGAAAGTAGTAACTATCTGAAAGTATCTAATATAGTTGTAACAACATACTGGGGGTCTGTGCATAAAATCCTGAGTGTGGCATAATAAACCTCAGTTGACTCCCAGAACTATGTGTCGTCTAGTTACTGGGCAGCACTTCTTACAGCTTTGAGGAATTAGTGGAGATACCTAGTTAGGGTATCGGAGCTCCGCTACAGCCCTTGACATAGCCCCAATCCCGGTACCCTCTATCTGGGGTCTGGATTGCATCACTCCCAGCTAACCAGATAGACTCCCTGCTGTGCCTTCCAAGACCAACAGGCAATATGTACAAAAAGTTTTTTAATTTCTGACCATGTGGTGATAGGGGTCTGTGACAGTGATATAAGTCACACCATGTGTCGTTGTGGCCTAATGGGTAATACGTGGATTGACCTATAGCAGATAATGATATGTAAAGGACAAATGGTGCTACAGGATTAAATGTGAGATGGGTGACATTATGTGATGGACATATATCATAGGTAAGAAATGGGTGGAGCTATCTGTGTTATGTGTAAGACTGTGTGAGTACCATGGCCATGGAGGTCATGGGAAGCAAGATGTATAGCAGACATTGATAGCAAGAGGTGTTCAATTTTAATGACTGATGGGTGAGACAATCTAGGTGACCATTGCAGGATTGGTTATAAATCGATATATATATTTTCTTTTAATCATCTTAGGTGTTCAGGGCTGCACATCCCTTCTCTATCCAAACATTGGATTTTCTGGCACAGATGTTGGGCAGGTATTGGTCTCCGATGCTGAGAGTTGCCGTATTTCCTGTACTCAGAGTCCAGATTGCAAATACTTCACCTTCTATGGTGGTGACTGGAATGTCATAGAAGACAGGTAATTAAAATTCTTTCTCAGATACAGCCTGCAGTAATGTCACATTTACTGTGCTGCCATACACTGTCCCCATGATGCAGGAAAACTCTTACAGTCATTAAAAGTCACAAACAAAAATTCCTTCCAAGTGACATTTTGTTCATTCCTCAGGTACACATGTCATATGAAATCGAGTTTTACTGGATCACCAGACTTCATTTCTTTGGCTCCTAATGCAACATCTGGCTTTCCTATTAATGCAACAAGTGAGTAGCAGGTGCACAGTAAGACTACGACTGCCAGCTATGAAAGTCTATGACCAACTGCACTATAGGACTACAAGCATTGAGACTATGACCAACTGCACTATAGGACTACAAGCATTGAGACTATGACCAACTGCACTATAGGACTACAAGCATTGAGACTATGACCAACTGCACTATAGGACTACAAGCATTGAGACTATGACCAACTGCACTATGCAAGCTACTATGACCAACTGCACTATACTACAAGCATTGAGACTATGACCAACTGCACTATAGGACTACAAGCATTGAGACTATGACCAACTGCACTATAGGACTACAAGCATTGAGACTATGACCAACTGCACTATAGGACTACAAGCATTGAGACTATGACCAACTGCACTATAGGACTACAAGCATTGAGACTATGACCAACTGCACTATAGGACTACAAGCATTGAGACTATGACCAACTGCACTATAGGACTACAAGCATTGAGACTATGACCAACTGCACTATAGGACTACAAGCATTGAGACTATGACCAACTGCACTATAGGACTACAAGCCTTGAGACTATGACCAGCTGCACTATATGACTACAAGCATTGAGACTATGACCAGATGCATTGTAAAAGTACAACTACAAGCACTGAGAGACTGACTGGATGCACTGTAAGAAAAGGACTATGAGCATTGATGGACTATGACTGAGTGCATTGTAAGACTATGACTACAAGCATTGAGAGATGTGGACTGCGAGCATTGAGAGATGTGGGCCGCGTGCACTGCGAGCACTGAGAGCATTGATAGACTATGACCTGGCGCATTATGACACTAGGACTGAATGTAATGTGAAACTGCATGAATGAATGAATGATGTAAATGGGGTAATTCTCCCTCATCTCTTCTTTCTCAGCTTACGTGGACTGCTCAATGCTTCTCCTGAAGGATTCCATGTTTACCGGTACTCTAGTTGGATATATGATGGCCCCCGATGCTTTACAGTGCCAGCATCTGTGTACCCAGAATCCTCTCTGCCAGTTTTTCACACATTTTAGCATTGACTGGATGCTGGATGAGAGGAGGTGAGACATGTGTGTAGGTAGCGGTTATCGTGTGTTGTGAACCATACCAATCCCCAAAATCCATTCAATTCCCCCCAATCAAACTAGGAAACGTATATGTGGTATAAAAAAGGCCACAGCTTTATTTATAAATTAACGAACAAATGTAAATAAACCAACCATAAATAACTTCAGGTGTAAGTATGCTTAGATTCAAACTAGTCCTTGCCAACCGTACCACCGAACCTCTAGGGTACACCCCCCCACCAAGGCATCGGCCCTCCCCCCTCGTCCAAGATACCTGGCCTTCACTTTGGCCTTCCAACTCCACATGCCAACCCCTGGCCACCTTTCCTGGCACGGAGGGCACGCCCAAATACCCAAACATTTTCCGAGGTCAGGGGAGGGACCCGACCCAGCATCTTTCTTTTCCCGTACTCCTCTTCCCAATAGGTTCGGCAAGGACCATACCCGCCACTAGCCCCCAGCTGCATTTACGCCTAAATCAGCGGGCGCGACCCCCAAGCAACGCCATGGCCTGCTCCAACGCATCCTGTAGCGCTAAATTAAATAAGTCCAAGCCTACGTCAGTTAGATGGACCCTGTCCGGGCGAAAATAGATTGCTGCCTCGCGCTCAAAAATACGGTGTCGCACTGTTAAGCCCCCGACGCCGAGAACAAATTTAGAAACCCACTTATTAATCTTCACCCTGCAGCGCTCAATAGCACCCTGATCGCGTGCGCACTTCCAATAATTCCTGGAAACGATATCCGACCATATTAAGCAAAGTTGTGGAAAAAGCACACGCAAGCGCACCAAATCTCGCCTGATTAGTTCCCCCAGCCCCCACGCAGGCAGCGACCCCAGATCGTTTCCCCCCAGATGCACCACCAAAACATCCGGGGCTCCTAATAAAGTGGATAACTGCACGACCTCCGGCAATAGCTGACCCCATCTCATGCCCCGGAACCCGAACTACCGGACCTCCGCCAGCTCCCGAGGTATTCCGAGCCGTGTCCCACCCGGGCGTACCCCTGCCCGCAGGTGAGCCCAGTAGATGTAAGAATGACCGATCAGCCAGATCCGTCGGCCAGGCCCTGTGGAGAAAACACAAGGGGGAAACCGATCAGACGTGTGGGCCGTACATAGGACCGAAACCTCCCCGATTCCCATCTGCCAATCCTCTGAATGGCCTGGTCCGAAAAACCTAAATGGGAGGCTTCAGTTGCGGCCCCAATCTGAAAAGAATGTCCCCCAAAGTCTGCACTCGAAATACCCAGTTGGTCGAGTGCCAACCGAAAGACCCGGAGAAATTGGAACCGAAAATGGAAGGAGCCATCCCCATGAATTAATAGAGGGCCCTCAACGTCTGGGCGACCAAGACAATAAGACTGAAAGGATGCGACAGGGCAGACAGCCGAACCCGGAATGGCGCGGAGGGTAACCCATGCCCCCTTGCCGAAGATGTCGGTTTTGGACCTCCGCACCAAAAAACGCACTGAATCCGACACAACAGACACATCGTTGAACAACAAGCCCCCTGGGATCCGTTTGCTAGGGCTCACAAGCTCACCGATTCGAAGAGCGCCAAACAAACGTGCCTCCAAATTGGAAAAACAAACCCTGGGTAAGACCGACGCAATACCTACTAGCAGAGCGCCAGAAACCGGCCTCCGAGAATCCCGCAGGTGTGGGCCCTTACGCCAGCCGCGCATCGCAAGCCGAACCATGCAGTCCTTGGTAACGTCAGGCACCTTAGTCAAGAACCAGAAACTAAGACCCGATAGCTTCCCTGAGACCGTAGCCGGAGAACACCCGCTAGCCTCCCAGAACCTGAGCAACCGTAACATCCCTTGAACCCTTGCCGAAGTCGAAGCGAACCCACCTAGGTCCTGTTCTAAAGCGACCCAGTCCCCCCATGCCTTACCGTACCGAACCCAAGTTGCCTCAGACACCGAAGACCGAATCCATTCCCTTATCCGCTCAGGCCAAGGGACCATAACTCTCTGGGACAGGGGAGGCCTTCCGTATCTGCTTCCGGCGCGGCCAAACGAAACACCTGCCAGTGGAAACGAGAAAGAGCATCAGCCGTGGTATTCTCCACACCAGGGATATGCACAGCGCGGCAAGTCACGTTAAAAGACAGGTATTGTAAAACCAAGCGCCGCAAGAGCCGAACCACCGGAGGGGAGGAGGCCGTTAACCTATTAATGGCCTGGACAATGCCCAGGTTGTCACAGTGGAACACAACACGCCTGTTCTTGATCTCTGGCCCCCAAAGATGGATAGCCACCACAATGGGGAAGAGTTCCAAGAAAGCCATGTTCTTGGTCAGGCCAGAGGTGAACCACGAATCGGGCCAAGGCTCCGCACACCATTGCCTTCCCATAATAGCCCCAAAGCCCGAAGACCCCGCGGCATCCATAAACAGGTGCAGCACCGAGTTCGTCACCTCGGGCTGCTGCCAGTAGGACCTGCCGTTGTACCCATCCAAAAAGACTGCCCATACTGCCAAGTCCTCCCTGAGCGCCTTGGTCAAGCGGACGAAGTGAGACGGCCTCAAAATCCCAGCCGTAGCAGCCGCCAGGCGGCGGTTGAACACTCTGCCCATCGGCATAATCCGACAGGCAAAGTTCAATTTGCCCAATAGGGATTGAAGTCGTTGCAACGTAATCTTCCGCAAAGCGCTCGCCACTCGCACCACCTCCCGAAGATCAGACAATTTATCCAATGGAAGCCGACATTCACCAACAACAGAATCAATCTCGATCCCGAGAAAGCACAGGCACGTAGAAGGGCCAATTGTTTTGTCTGGTGCCAGCGGCACCCCGAACTCGCAAGCAACATCCGCCACTGCTTGCAGGAGTTGCGCGCATGTCGGGGAGCGCGCAGGGCCAACACATAAAAAGTCGTCTAGGTAGTGAAGCAAGGAATTGTAACCGGATTCCGCTCTAACTACCCATTCCATGAAGGAACTAAAACATTCGAAATAAAAACAGGATATTGCACAACCCATCGGGAGGCACATATCCACGTAATAATGACCTTCGAATATACAACCCAGGAGGTGGTGGCACTCCGGGTGAACCGGTAGGAGGCGAAAAGCCGACTCAATGTCAGTTTTCGCCATAAGTGCCCCGGGGCCAGCAGCCCTGACCATATCCACCGCCGCGTCAAAGGACGTGTAGGAAACGCGGCACAATTCAGTGGCAATGTCATCATTCACCGAGCCCCCTTGTGGGTGCGATAAATGGTGAATCAGCCTAAACTTGCCTGGTTCCCTTTTTAGCACCACACCTAGTGGTAAAACCCTCAAGTTGGGGAGTGGAGGTTCCCGAAAGGGGCCCGCCATGCGACCCAACGCTACTTCCTTAGCCAATTTTTCCCTTACCACCCCCGGGTGATCGGCAACTGATCTCAGGTTCCGGCAGAAGCCGGAGACCTGCCGGGCCCGGTGAGGGATCCAAAACCCTTGCCCAAAAACCTCCAATAACAAGGCAGCCGCCTTCTTATTGCTATAACGCTTTAGCCAAGGGCGCATCGCGTCTACGTCCACTGGCGTCCTCTCCCTTAGCGCCCATGGCATCTCCTTTGTCGCCGGTCTTGCCTCGTTTAAAGCATTTTGATGCTGGGTGGGAACCGCCGCACCCGGAACATTCATGCTTGAAGCGGCAGGCTGAACCGAACTTACATTGGCCATCATTATATTGCCAACAGTACCCAGTCTTCCGCTGAGTGGCCGACGCTGAAGATGAGGACCCAGCGCCGGCCCCCCCAAGAAAGGACGAAAGGCCCCCTTGATGCGAAGCTGGGCGGGTCATGATGGCCAACCACAAGCCGATGTCCATTTGATCCCAACTCGTGGACTGGCGAACCGCCAAACGTTGGCGGAACTGTTCATCATACCGCCACCACCCTAGCCCGCCATAAACCCGACAAGCGTTCCATATCATATCCTGGTAGCAAAACAGGGAAGAGCATTTACTGGGAGTCTTTTCACCTATCACGCTAGCCAGGATAGAAAAGGCCCTAATCCAGTTACCAAAAGTTTTCGGAATCTTCCGATACCGAAACTTCTCTTTGTCTTTTTCAGACTCTTTAGCATCCGTATCCACCCGAGGAAGATCTTCCAAAGGGAGGAGGGAAAAAATTTCTACAAATTCCCCTTTTTCTATTTTAGCCCTCAAATCAGGCGTCAGGTGGAAGCCCAGGGGGCCTGACCAGCACATGTACGCTGCCCCATGCGCAGCGGGTGCTACCCCTAAACCCGAGACAACCGCGGTATCCCCCGTAGCACTCACAGAGGGCTCAGATGTCACTAGCGGTGGCGCCGAAGCCAGGGGGGTGGTGACCTGTGTAGAAGTGTCGGGTACCGACGCTGCAACCCCCGCAAAATCACGTCCTGTGGAACTAGCCCAGATCCCCGCTCCAGAGTTACAAGAACATTCTTTATAGCTTGGAGCACCGAACCCCACTCTTGCGACTCGCGTGCGCCAGCGCCCCCGGGATCTAATCCTGCGAAAGCAGAATACTCACCGGCAGGAGCCGAATTCGAGGGTAGCAACGGAACCGCGACTTGCGCACCAGCCTGCGACGGCCCCGAGGGAACTGCGACCGCAGGAAGCACCGCACCAGACACAGCGTCAGGGAACCGGTTCGCGAGCTGACCTGGAAGAATCTGTGAAGACAGGACAGGTGAGAAAAAACCCTGCCCACCCATCCCAGGTGCTGGAGGACGCACAGTAGGGGGGAGCAACCCTGGAATATTAGTAGATGGGACAGGGGAACCAGAGAGTGGGACAGGGGAACCAGAGAGTGGGACAGCCATGACTGAAGTAGCCCCAGAGGGGGCAGCATGGGCCCTAGGTAATAGGATGCAAGGGGGTAGGATGGGCGGATGAGGGTGGTGGGAGTGCAGGAGAGGCAAGCCCAGGGGAGACAGAGAGGGGAGGAGGAGAAGGGGGGGGGGCTGTGTGAAGTGAAAGACGGGCCTGGCACTGGGCCCCGACCCCCCGAACCCCCCAACCCCCGCCTGAAATCCCCAGTGGCCTGCGGCCTACTCACCACGTTTGAAGAAGGGCCGACTGCAGGCCCAACCTGTGCGCGCTCTGCCCGAGATCCGCTGGGGGCAGAGCGCACATCAGGTGCCCGGCGCGCCGGCCGGGCTGGATTAGCT
>OW240917.1:1790444-1810250 GCA_933207985.1 Pelobates cultripes
GGGGGCGGCGCTCCTGGCGGCGCCCCTTCCCAAGGGGCGCCCTAGGCGGCTGCCTAGTCCGCCTAACAGGTAGCGCCGGCCCTGCACCCTATAACTGTTCCCCAAAAAGCCGACAACCCACCGGCTACACACACGAGAGCACTTGTACCTACCAGCTGCGAGCGGCAACCGAGGGAAGCCAGCGAAAGGAACTTGCCACAGTCACATACTCTCCCCGACCCTCCCCACGTGGAGTAAAGACACAACTGCGACGTGGAGGGTATGTTATATGGAGACCAACACACAACATCACAGTCCTCAAACCGGCCCAGAATATGATGGACTTATGCCCAAGTCACCAGAGGCACTCCAGAAGGGGCATCGGATGAAGCCAAACCGGGAGGGAGACCCTTCCAACTACCCCAGGAGAAGACGACTACAACCATTACCCATGGCTCCTAATAAACTGTTTTGCTTTTCTTGTTTATCTTCCTTACTGCTCTTTTATTTTTCATAACTCAAGACAAAGTTAATAATTAGTCAGCCAGTTAGCACACCCCTACTCAGTACCCTTGAGGGCTCAAGCCCATGTGAATAGCACAGCATGTTAACCCCTCATGTATCACTCCCTACCCAATAGAGGTTACTCTCAGGCACACAGCCTATACAACCGAAACCAAGACAGGTTAACACGCCACACACCTCTCTCAGGACAAGATAGAGAACTTAACACTATTTGTCATACTCAAAAATGTCTACACACCCTAGCCTGAAAACACACATTTGTCTTACTCGTCATTTAAATTTGTAAATCAGCGATAGCACCTGTATGTTGAATAAACTCACATAAACCTACACGCATGCATCCCCTCTATATCTTGTTACCCAATCCTTCACCTTGTAACTTGTTAGAATGTTTAAGCGTATTAATAATATAAAAATATGCAAACGTCTTTCATGCCACTGTTATCACTGCATTGTCAAAGTTTACTCTGTTGTGGGGTCAGTGAATCGACTTGTAAACAACTGCACAACAAAATAAAGAATAAAAAAAAAAAAAGGGACTATCTGACACTATGCTAGATGAGATTGCTGCCAAAGATCTACCCAAGAAACTTAACAAGTTCATCACATTTGTTATGGAAATTGATAATAGACTAAGAACCAGAGAGACTAGAAATAAGACCAGATGTTTGATTATGCCTTTAACACCCCGTCTCTTCGAACCTGTTGTTCCTGACCTTCCTATACAGTCTGAACCTGAACCCATGCAGTTGGGGGTCACTAGACTGTCAGAGGCCGAGAAACAATATAGGAGAAACAAAGGTCTATGTTTATACTGCGGTAGTAATGGACATATGAGAAACAATTGTCCCATTTGTCCAAAGAAACTACCGCACCTAAGCGCCTTAAGGAGACAGGTCTTAGGTGTAATGGAGACGACCTCTGAAAAGAATAAATATAGACTTCTCATTGATATTTCAATTATTCTTGACAAAAATAACTATTCATGCAAAGCCCTGATGGACTCAGGGGCTGCTGGAAATTTCATTGATGTCCACTATGTCAAGGATAATATAATAGACAATCACCCCTTGCTGTTGAAGCTATTGATGGGAGACCGCTCTCACAACCATCAATTACTCACGAAACCTTACCCATTAGTGCCTTACATAAGGAAGAGATTATATTTCAGGTGATTGCATCGCTTTCTTGTCCTATTATATAATGCTTTCCATGGCTTAGCAAGCATTACCCTCATATTGACTGGGCTAATGGGGAAATATTAGAATGGGGTAAGGAGTGTAATGAAAGGTGTATATTGAATGTCACCAAAAGAGTGGGCACTATTGAATTACCCACTACTACATCTCAAAACCCTGAAATTCCTATACAATACCGAGACATTAAAGAAGTATTAAGCAAAACTGAGTCTAATACTCTACCTCCTCACAGACTATATGACTGTTCCATCCGGCACTATGCCACCTAAGGGAGCAGTCTATGCTCTGGCACCTCAGGAGAGTAGAGTAATGGAGGAATATATTAAAGATTCATTGAATAAAGGCCATATATGAAAATCATCCTCGCCTGCTGGTGCAGGATTCTTTTTTGTATCTAAAAAGGATGGTGAGTTGCGCCCATGTATCGATTACAGGGCATTGAACAAAATCACCATTAAAAACGTCTACCCCATTCCTCTTATTGCTGAATTATTTGACAGATTCCAGGGTGCTAAAGTGTTTACTAAGCTTGATCTTAGAAATGCTTACAATTTAGTGAGAATCAAGGAAAACCACAAGTGGAAGACTGCATGTAATACCAGAAGTGGACACTATGAATATCTAGTGATGCCATTCGGGTTGTGCAATGCTCCAGCGATTTTCCAAGATTTCATTAACGATGTACTCAGGGATTATATTTACTTGTTGTGAAGAAAATAGACTTTTATTTGACATTTTCTTCTTTGTTCGGTATTTTTCCTGTTTATTACATGTATATTGCATACATTGGTTCAGTAGTTTGAAACTACCAAACACCGACCCCCCTCCTGGCTCATTAACTACAAAGGAACCATCTATTAAGTGCTCCCTGGGCGGCCACTGTTCGTATAGCTGAACGCCACGTGGAATAGAAGACGGCGGCCATCTTATTCGCACGAGGGGAGTCAGCGGGACTTGGTCGTCGAGTGTCTGGAACTAAAATCGGACACTCGACCTCCCGAACCACCGCTGAAACTACCGAACGCCGGCTTCCTTTACTTCCTGAACAGCCAGGAGAGCGCCATTCGGTAGGTCTGTGTGAACAGACAAGGGGAGCAATCGCTCCTATGAGCCAGGAAGATCCATTCGGGACTTTGTTCGGTTTTGTACCTGTTTCCGAATTGACCGACCGCACACGCTGAATTCATGAAACTGTTTTGGGCAGGAGCCACGTGTGTGGTTGGTAAAAGGTACCCTCTGTTACGATTGCCCCCGGTCTAGCAGGGGGGTTGATCGCTTGGATGTCCTGGTTCCCGCTGCAGAGAGTCGAACGGAGGTCTTTCGGTATTCGGCTGTAAGTGTAGAATATCCCCAAGCACGATATAAGCATCAATATCCCGGATCCCTACAACATGAGTCGAGGCTGCAAGTTGAGGGTCAAAACCGAACTGGCTTTACTGGCACATAGCATGGCAATTTATGTGATTCCTCAGGTCCAAGGACAGCCCCCTGTGGACCTGATGGAATACAGGTACAGTACAAACAGGTAACCAATCACAGTACACTGTATTATTTGAATTAGTACCTGCCTAGCTAGGAGATAATGAGGCCAACGGTTTTACAATCTAATTATCTCCAAGCGCACAAAAGACCACGTTTTATTATGTCCCAGAAAACTACATAAAAATCCATAACTTGTACATTATTACAGGAAAACCATTCATTCCACCATTCATTTGAAGGCTCGCGTTCGTATAGATAAACCAGGCGAATGCCGCTCTAATCCCACGAACAGAATGTACTGTTTCTGCCGTATAAAGTCCGTTCGGCATTTTGAGATGTTTAGTCTTTGTTGGCGGCCATGTTTTCTGCTGGTTTAGCGAGCAGCGGGACTTCGTGTCTAACTCGTGGAACTAAACTCGGTATCAGTTCCTACGAAGTCCCGCTGTCGGGCTGGTAGTGGGCTCGTTCGGTAAGGGAATGAGGACCACCTGGGAGCAGGGTACTTGACCTGCGGTTAACCGCAGAAACCACAGTTAATGAGCGCCACGCGACCCGCTGTAGGGGGTCGTCGTTCGGTGGATCGTTCGGTATTTTCCCTTCGGCACTTTGGGTGCGAACGTCGATGCCCTCGGGCCTACCAATTACATTGTGGTTAACCGCAAACCGCAGCCATCTGGGTGGTTAATGGCTACCACACTCCGCGAGCCGGGGGGGCCGCCCGTTCGGTAGTTTGCGGGGTGACGGGGTTAAGTGGCGGCACACGCCAGTTTCTGGGGGGTCCCCCGTTCGTACCACGAATGGAGCCTCCCTAAGGGTTCGTGTAATCCATTCGTGTGGTGTTCTGTTTAACTTATGCAGTGGCAAACAGTATCAATCAGTGAGTAAAAACAGCAACATGGTGATCTCCAGTCTTTTGTAACACCCTCCATACTTTTTAAGAACCCCTGAACCGATCTGGGTGAAATTTGGATATGTTTGTCCCCCAGATCGGGGCTATCAGGGGATATGCAATTTGTGGGGATACCTTGTGGGGAAAGGGGTGTTCTAAGTTTCGGGGAAATTGTGTGCTCTCTGCCTGGAGATAATCCCTTAACTTATCTCAATATCTCCCAGGTAGAGAGGAGGCGTGTATTACTGTAATTCTGTACGTTGATTGGCTGTTGTCTTTGTTTGTTGTGGGCGGTCCTTTTGCAGGAGGATTTCTCATAAAAGCCTGTGTGTTGTCAATAAAATCCATTCCTGTTACACCCTTTATGAAGTCTAGGCTCATGTTTGGGGGATATTCTATTTGCTGGGAAGAATCATCTTGGAACTGCATTCATCTATCCTATTCCTCTACTCCCTGCTGCAGCTATAATCACTTATGCTCAGCTGTTGGGAAAAGGAACAGAAGACCGCAGCACCATAACCACTGTTGTATGTCAAAGTTCATGATCAATACTGTATAAATATGACACCCTTTCCATAATACATTTGAAGATCTTTGGAAAAGCAAACTGTGTACGTTTTTGCTCTATCGTTCTTACCTGAATTCAGCCGGCAACGGAGACCAGAGAACGCCTAAGTTGGACCGAGTCACTTAGGATAGAAGTTGCCTTTCAGATGGATCACCCACTGGGTTGAAAGCCATTCAAAGGGTCATTGGTTTTGCCAATTATTACAGAAGGTTTATAAAGGGATTTTCGTCAGTAATAGCCCCCATCACCAATATGACACGCAAGGGGGCTAGTAGTAAGATATGGTCTAAGGAGGCTATTGAAGCCTTTGAAACTCTCAAACAGCGGTTTGCCTCCGCCGACATATTGATACATCCTGATACCTGTAAGCCTTTCATACTGGAGGTTGATGCTTCAGAGATAGGGGTAGGGGCAGTTCCCTCCCAAAGGGAAACTCTGTTACACCTTGTGGTTACTTTTCTAGAAAGTTGTCTCCTGCTGAGCGCAATTACGATATTGGCAATAGAGAATTGTTGGCCATTATTCTAGCTCTCAAGGAGTGGTGACAAAAACCTGGCTTACATAGGAGATGCCAAGCGATCATCTTCTAGACAAGCTAGGTGGTCTCTATTTCTTTCTCGCTTTAATTTTCTTATCACTTATAGACCTGGTTCTAAAAATGTCAAAGCGGACGCCTTGTCCAGGCAGTTTGATACTGAGGCTAAACTAGAGCAAGAAACGTCTCATATCATTCCCCCGGAATGTATTATTGCATCCACTGTCCTTTCATTGTCCTCTCCACTATTGGCACCATCATGAAGGCTCTCTCTCAGGCGCCCTGTGGTATACCTCAGGACAAATTGTTTGTTCTGATGTAGATTAATTTAGAAATAAACAAAAATGTTTAAAAGTCTATCTGTTCCTGTCCAAATCTGAGATGAATAAATTGCGTATACGCAGAAGTAAGTTCACACTGACACATGCAGTTCAGGTTAAAAACACTTCAGGAAATTTATTAGCATCTAGTTAAAAAGCGGGCACGCAGGCCTTTTTATATGCAAAATGACATCATCATTGAATATCAGATAATAACAAATAAACATCATTAATTGGGTTAAATGTTAAGTGGCTATGTCAGTGTCCACCCATTAATATTATTAATTGGCTCAGAGATTTGAGTGACTAGTGAGGCACCCTCCCATCATGGGATGTCGTCGCCATTGCTCTTTAGCACGAGGCTTACTCGGTGGAAAGGGGGGCTTGGGCGTCATTTTACGTAGTTAGTGATGTCAGTCTCGTGGTCTGTTCCAAGGTTCTTTTATGAATAGAACATTTCATTTTGTCACTGTTCTCCTGGCCTTGGATTATACTATGTTGCAAGTCAACGGAGATCCGCTAACTCCGGGGCTAGTTATGTCCTTAGAGAGAGAAAATACAATCTCTTATTCATTATACTGAATACTGTCAGGAAATTCTGTCATGTAAGGTGAACAAAATGGAGTTAGTACAATAATTCAATACAGGTTCTAATAAAGATTTTAATAATTCTACATCAGTCCCCCCTATGAAATGTTAGATTCTAAAAGATAATCTTTATTTGTTAGTATCAGAAGACGTGTTAGCCCAAAGGCACAGAAACCCCGTGACCCGCTAGCTAGGTGTTATTGCAAAGTGCAAAGCTGTCCCTTCGTCTGTCCCTAATTGGCTAACTCATCTGTCCGCTGGGCACTCGAACACTTCACTCCATGGGTATCCCGAGGTGGCTAACCCACCACATCTCCGCACGGTAGACTTCCCAGACAGACAGATGCTGTCCCTAAGCTGGTCCCTTCCTAGAACTCTTGCACTTTATCAATAAACGGGATAGATTGTAGCGGTATACAGGGCGAGTTGACTTTTTGGAAATCTTGGTCATCAACTGTGAGGTGTGCGTAAGTGGGTGCCGCTTGGTCTACAGTCTTCAAGAGGAGCTTTCTCAGACAAGGGAGGACACAACAAACGAGAAGAGCAAAGATAAAAAGGAAAATTAGTATTGCTATACCAATATGCATCAAAGCTTTTTGCCATCCTGTCATCCAACCAAACCATCTCTCCCAGGGATCTTTTATCCCAGAGTTCCTCTTTAGCTCCTCAGAGAGCTCTTTCAATTTTCCTATAGCTAAGGTTACTTTACCATTGGGGCCTGTGTTTTCTGGGATGTAAGTACAACATGTCATGGTGTCAGGCAGAATTTTACATACCCCTCCTTTTTCTGCTAGAATCATATCTAAAGCCATTCTATTTTGGAATGACATTTGGGACGTAGCCTGCAACTGTTCGGCCAAACCCTGAAGGGCATCCCTGGTGTAATTAACAAACCGTTGTTGGTTGTAGTAGATGTAATTTATCCAATTTAAATTCTTGTTTGCAGTGACTATGGTAAAAAGTGATTCAAATCCTGCAGCAACTTCATCCCTGGCTTTAAACTCATTGGGCACCCCCCTAGGTACCCCAATGGCATCAATGTAAATATGAGGGTCAAAACTGCCTTTTACTGGGGCTTCACGCTTTACCTTGGTTGGTGAGTGTTTGGACTCATGAGTATCGGGGTGTGTGTCAGAGATAATATGTATGGGCATGATTGCTTTAGCCAGAGTACACTCCCCCCACCATTCTTTATCCATTCTTGATCTCAGCTGTAGATCCCCACACAACCAGTAAATATCCCCCAATGATCTAGTGTGGAATTGTAGGAGGTTCATAGAGACAGTTCTGTAGGTGGCACAATAACCTTTAGAGAAGTTTCCCACAAATTTACCAATTCCATCATAATTAGCATAACAGGTATAATTACCTTTATAGACGGTAACACCATCTGGGGGTTTGCAATCTTTGACTAGAAGAGGATACTCTACTGTCCATGCTTTACATATGGACCTATTGAAATTGTAGTGATAGGCAAAAAAGACTCAGAACACATTCTTCTATATCTACTGGCAAAGTTGAAGGCACAGTGCCCAGGTGCGGCCGGGCACCACCACACACATAGCATGCGGTTCTGTTATGTTTGTTGGTATTATATTTCATCCATTCTAACCATAGATTAACATCATTGAAACCTGTTTCAGCGGCCATGGTATCTTCAAATGTTGGATTTGCAATGGCCATCATGTCTTTAAAAGATTGGATGTGTGGTTTCAACGGATTTGAGACCATGTGGGTGGTCCCTTTCCACTCAGGAGAGTGGCACATATCTTTAAGGTGGAAATGTCCTAATTTATTATAGGAACCCTTCTTCCAGTACATTCCCATTACATACTGGTCTGCATCCGTTGGGCTGGGATGCTCAATGTTTAAGATTAATTTCATAGGTATGCCTCCTCCGGGCTTTCTCAGAGTCATTCTCTGGAGGAGGGACCTACCGTGATCATCAATTTTAGATAAGACACTTTTTGGTTTGTAACCCCAGGCAGGCCCGGCATTCCATCCCGCCGCCCCCCAATGGTTACAGTTGTGCCCCCATTGTTTGTCAACTACACAAACATAGGGGTCTTTTGAATGAGGGATATCTCTATAGATATTCTGAATCTGTGACGTGGGGAATGGGCATTCTACGATGTCACAGTAGTCAAAAGTATAAGTAGCCACACGGGTACATGATGAATTATACCAGAAGGTGTACCCACTAGCATCCTTGGTGATGGCCACCTGCTGGGCTTTAAGGAGGCCAACTAAGGAGATAATGTACCAGAGGCACATGGTTGCATAGAGTTAGCTTCCTCTGGGGCAGGTGTCTTCTTGCAATGGGAAGCGTGGATCCAGTTAGGCCTTCCGGCCAATTTGACAGAGGTAGGGGAGATCAGGAGAACTTGGAACGGTCCGTCAAATCTTGGTTCCAGGGTGTGTTTTCGCACAAATTTCTTGACCAGAACCCAGTCACCGGGGAGCAGACTGTGGTTGCCTGTGTCAGAATCAGGATCTGGAATTGAAGAGAAAACTTGGGCATGGATTTTGTTTAAAGCATTTGCGAGTTCAGTTACATAATCTACTAAAACATCAGTTTGAAGTTGTAGTTGTTGGGGAAAATAGCAACCTAGCCTAGGTGCAGTCCCAAATAGAATCTCATATAGGGACAATGAGGTAGTATTTTTGTACAAGAGCATTCATTAGATCCTTTGATAAATGTGCAGGTCCGTGTGCCCATTGTACGACTGCTGGGTACAAATTCTTAGGGAGGCAGAACTTGAGGTTGTTGGAGTACACTCCATCCTTCAGAACTGCCCCTTTCTGTTTCCACTTCTGTATTTCTTCAGGGGCAACTGTAGCCTGTTGTTCCCGCAGGATTTTTAGGTCAGTTGGAAGAGTCTGCAGAGTAAATATGGGAGTTTCTTCTTTCCACTTCCTGTGGTTCTTTTGCAGCTTGTTTTGCAGCCTGATCAGCTAGATGGTTGCCCCTTGCTTCATCTGAGTCCAACTTCCCATGTGCTTTTATCTTCAAAATAGCCACTTCTTCTGGGAGTAGGAGGGCGTCCATCAGCTCCTTGATTGCGGAACCGTGCTTGATTGGTGTACCGGCGGTGGTAAGAAATCCTCTTGTTTTCCAAATTAATCCGAAGTCGTGAGCCACGCCCAGTGCATATCTTGAATCCGTGTAGATATTGGCGCGCTTTCCTTCAGAGATCTTGCATGCTGAAGTCAGGGCTTGCAATTCAGCTTCTTGTGCAGACATAGTTGATGGTAAAGATGATGATTTGATAATTTCATCTGTTGTGGTTACGGCATATCCTGTATGGTATCTTCCTTCTTCATCAGCATATCTTGAGCCGCCCACAAACAGGGTGAGATCGGGATCTACCAATGGGTCTTCATGCACAGTTGGTAGATGTGTTGTTTCCATTTTCATCTGTTCAAAACAGTCATGAGGTGTATCTGGGTCGTAGTCATTCACTATGGTTAAATCTTGGAACTCATTCTCCAGGAAATGACGCGGCCATGCTTTTAGGTGGTCAGTTGTTGGATATTTGACAACACCATTTTCCTGTAGCTGTGATTCGTCCATAGTGGCCCATGCTTTTGCCATAGGCCCAAGATCATTCCATGATATTGTTTTCAACTTGGTCACAGGGACATGTGGAATGGCAGTGACCCAATGACGGTACAAATGCTTGAGTTCCGGAGGTAGATGAATCAAGACCATACTGTTGCCTTCAGAATCACAGTAGAAGTCTTGTGCAGTGAATTTTACTTCGACCAGATGATAGAGTTCATCTTCATAGCAGGTTTCAGGAGTGATGTTTGATTTGTACCACATGGTACAGAAGGCATATCCTGCTCCGTCATGAAGGAGTGCTTGTCCATCATGAAAGGATAGGTTGGGATGCATTTCCTTCTTGATGGTGCCAGTGAGAAGAAAAACATAAGTTTCGGCCATGATGAATCCGTAGTATACACCCCCCTCAGGGAGTGGCAGAAGAGTGGACGGATTGAGAACTTGACATCTTTGAAGGGTAATGTTGTCAGGCAACAAAAGATGACATTGAAGGCGAAGATGCCTAGCAGGAGTAACATGCTTAAGCTGGACCTGGTTGACTATGGCAGAAATGTCATGAGGGGCCAAGACAACCAGGGGGTGGCCAAGGACAAGATCTCCAGTTCTTTCAATGAGCTCTCTGGCAGCAAAGACGGCCCGAAGGCAAGAGGGACGTCCTCTGGCCACAATATCCAGTTGGCAGGAGAAAAATCCAATAGGCCCTTGGCGGCCTCCAGGACCATGGGCCTGAGTGAGCACTCCTGTTGCATGGCCTTGTCTTTCAGAAACAAACAATTTGCATGCCACTGAGAAGGCTGTCAATTTGGTGTCTTGAGCAGATGTGGGTGAGGAAAGTAAAGATGCTTGACGTACCTGATCTTCTGTAGCAACAGCAAATCCAGTATGGTACCTTTCCTCTTCATCCGCAAACAGAGTGGAGTCAGGATCTGGCAAAGCTACTGCATGCCTTGTTGAGAGGTGTCTTATTTCTTCTTTCATCTGTTCAAAGCAACTATGAGGAGTAGTAGAAGAGATATCCTCACCTATTTCTGTGTGAGATTGAGGGTATTTGTCTTTCCATTTACAGTTCTCTTGCTGCCCCCCCCTCTGTAGAGAGCTGATATCGATTTTTAGTGTTTCATGTTTTATTGAGTCAGGTTCCTTTTATGAGATTTCTGGGGACTTAGTGAAGAAAACATGAGGTGCAGCCACCTTCCAGTGATGATACAGGTGTCTTATTTCCATGGGAATCTGGGTCAGGACCGCACTATTTCCTTGAGAGTGCCCAAAACAGTCTGAATAATAATTTTTTTTTTTTTATATATTTTTTTTGTTAGTGTGGTATTCCCCCCTGGGAAGTGGTGGAAGAGGGGCCAGAGCAACATTTTTCTTTTTTTTTTTTTTTTTCAAAATATAATGTTGTCAGGTAGGGGACAAGGTGGAGTAGAGAGAGGAGTAGGAGGAGGAGAAGGTGGAGTAGGAGGGAGGAGTAGGAGGAGTAGAAGGTGAAGTAGAGGGAGGAGTAGGAGGAGGAGAAGGTGGAGTAGGAGGGAGGAGTAGGAGGAGTAGAAGGTGAAGTAGAGGGAGGAGTAGGAGGAGGAGAAGGTGGAGTAGAGGGAGGAGGGAAGAAGGTAGGAGGAGTAGGAAGAGGATGAAGTAGGAGGAGGAGGAGTAGGAGGAGGGAGGAGGAGGGTGGAGTAGAGGAGAGGAGAAAGAGGAGGAGAAGGAGGAGGAGAGAGAAGTAGAAGGAGGAGAAGGTGGAGTAGGAGGAGGAGTAGGAGGAGGAGAAGGTGGAGTAGAGGGAGGAGAAGGTGGAGTAGAAGGTGAAGTAGAGGGAGGAGTAGGAGGAGGAGAAGGTGGAGTAGAGGGAGGAGAAGGTGGAGTAGAAGGAGGAATAGGAGGAGGAGGAGGATGAAGAATAAGAGGAGGAGGGAGGAGTAGGAGGAGGAGAAGGTGGAGTAGGAGGAGGGGAAGGTGGAGTGGGAGGGAGGAATAGGAGGAGTGGAAGGTGAAGTAGAGGGAGGAGTAGGAGGAGGAGAAGGTGGAGTAGAGGAGAGGAGAAAGAGGAGGAGAAGGAGGAGTAGAGAGAAGTAGAAGGAGGAGAAGGTGGAGTAGGAGGAGGAGTAGGAGTAGGCAGGGGTGGGCAGGTAAGGGAGCAGACAGGTCTCCATATGGAGGCGTGGGTATGTAGCAGTGGAGGATACATCAGAAATCAGAATTAAGTAGAAATGCAATGGAGGCTGCAAATAGCACATGTACAACAACTGTTAACTGGCCCTATGCTTTTCCTAGAGAAAAATAATAAAAGGCTAACAAGCACATCTGTCTGTACAGGCCTCGAACGCTTCACTCCGTGGGTATCCCGCAGTGGCTAGTCCACTACATCTCCCACACCAGACTTTTGCTCGTAGAGACAGACGCTATCCCTGACTCTCTCTTTTTTTTTTTTTTTCAACCTATCATAAAATATAACTCTTACTTACATCACAAATATACATTATCGCAATTTTATGTCTCGCAAAAGGGATAAAACTTACTTTACTCTTCACTGATAATGTATTAAAACTTACAAAATAGACAAATAACTGTTTTTCTGCGAGATAAATGAAAAAGATAATGGAGGTTTTGTTAAGCTTTACATTTAGCAATACATTAATTTATCCTTTCTGGTTTCCAGTTTCTGGCTGTTAATGACAATGTACAATGTAATAGAGCAGCAGGAAAAGCTAGCAGAATGCTTGGTTGTATAGGGAGAGGTATTAGCAGTAGGAAGAGGGAAGTGCTCATGCCATTGTACAGAACACTGGTGAGACCTCACTTGGAGTACTGTATACAGTACTGGAGACCATATCCTTAGAAGGACATGGATACCTTAGAGAAAGTTCAAAGAAGGGCTGCTAAACTGGTTCATGGATTGTAGGATAAAACTTACCAGGAAAGGTTAAAGGATCTTATCATGTATAGCCTAGTGGAAAGACGAGACAGGGGAAATATGATAAAAACATTTAAATACACAAAGGGAATCAACACCGTTAAAGTGGAGTCTATATTTAAAAGAAGGAAAACTACCATAACAAGAGGGCATAGTCTCAAAAATAGAGGGACAAAGGTTTAAATAAAAATACTATCAGGAAGTATTACATTACTGAGAGGGTAGTGGATGCATGGAATAGCCTTCCAGCTGAAGTGATAGAGGTTAACACAGTAAAGGAGTGTTTAAGCATGCGTGGGATAGGCATAAGGCTAAGCACTTGCTGCTAGTAACAGATCTAGAATCAATACACTATAATGCCCAAAGTCTCGACTTCTATGCATATATAATAATAAAATATCTGGGCTTACATTAAAAAAAAAAAAAATATGTTAGTCAGTCTTTAATCTTGGTGGTTAACATTATCCAATAAAGACAGATTGGAACACCCTCCCCCCTTATCCATTTGTTAGTAGTTAGGCTCATAATGTTTTCTGGTTCTTTTCAATTAGATCAAAACATCTTGAGACCAATCTTTAATTGTATTACCATTTGTTCAAGAAATCTTTGTTTATTAGAAATTTCTTTTAGCATGTTATCAATTTTTTGTACACAAAGTTAATACATATTGTTACTTAACACGTGAATCGGTATATATATATCCTTTCTACATATTAACCATCACTTGTCACAGACACTTTTCTGATATAGGGAAACATTAGCAGGATTATTTTAGTAATTGTAACTTTCTTGTTCATAATATGTGGGAATTTAAGGAAGACAGCATGTCTTAAGATAGGATGAGCATGATAGGAGTAGATCTCGTCAGCCATGGATGGCCAGAACTGACACGATATATGGGCAGATATGACCTCACTAAGGGCAGAGTGAAGGCACTTAAGGACAACCTTCTTTTGTTCTAGGGGCCATTTTCCTTTAGGGCATACTAAGTCTCTCTGGAGGCGTGGGTTTATATGAGAAGTAACATTCTGTTCGGCAAAATGAAAATCTGAACTGTGGACAGACTTGACGGATTAAATAAGACAGTTGTGAATATTATACATCTAACAGCCCACAAAGCTGTCTCTAGAAACATATACTAACTTAATAACTTCTATTCCTGCATCAGATTCACTCCCTAACCATCCTATCAATTTCTATTGAGATAACAAAATACACAATTAGAATATTTTCTAGCAAAAATTTCATTGCTAAAATCTTATCAGTAGCTTCTGAATAACTCTACAGAACACCGAAGAGACAGACCTAAATCGCAAGCATGTCACCACCCCCCTCCGCCCCCTCCCCCCCGCGTCTCACAGAAGCGAGGGGAGGGGGGGGTGTTTTAGCAGAGGGGGATTTGAGTGGAACAAGAGAGAGACTGCCTGCCAGCACGAATTTAACCATGTCAACGCTGTACAGTAACAAGACAGAAGGACAATTACATTACAAAGCAAAAACACAACATTTCATTTAAACCCCCACCCTCTACCAGGGTAATGGCTAACACAAAATACAAAAACCCCACAGCGTTTTAAGATTGGGGTGGGATGGTGACCATGGTCAGCTACATTTCGGTCATTACTGACAGGATGATGGAAGTGGTCACCTCCTGGAACCCCCGACAGGGCACTGGCTGGGATAACTTCCCAGTAACACAATTATTATGATATACATACAGTTCTTAACCCTTTATGATTTATCTCTTCCTCTACCCAACCCTCCTGCTGGATAGCCTTTCTACTCTGTACCATGCTTCAGCAGTACGCAATAAATCATTATCTGTAAGCTTGCCTTTCTTCTCTGTCAGTAATCTACGCCAGCTTTCTGGCTGTAATCTACCACATGAAGGCACAGCAATTTTACACACTTTAGCAATCTTTGCAACATTTTTAACCAGTTCTTCACCTTCTCTATCTTCAACTAAATCACACGCGAGCCAGCCCCTAGCGGGCTTACTCGTTTCCTGTCCCATATCCCCCTATACAAAGTATAGGTAAAGGAAAATGAAACAGAACGTCTACAATGCTCGACTGCCACTAGGAAGGGTGGGTCCCTCCCAGTGCGTCTTCCCAAAACGTAGACCAGTCACTGAATCCGTGTACCCTCGATGGTAACCACGGATTGGAGCGGGGTGAGAAGTGTGTGACCAATCACTTCTCTTTCAAGAGAAATAGGAGTGGATAGTGTAAATAGTACAGGAAGTAGAGGAAAAGTAAACAGTGAAAGTAGAGACAGACCCAGGAGTTTGAATGACTCCACACTTAAGACAACATTTAATACAACATTTCAATTGAAATACAGTGCATGCATCAACAGTAATCCCTTTCCTTTACTCTTGTGGCCACCAAGACCACCTCCCTCAATCTCGTAGTGTCCCCGCTCGGAGAACAACTTTCGTAAGTTTCACTACCAGCGGCCAAGGATAACGACTAACACCGGCCCGAAATCCATATGCCTCCCTCGTTACAGCAGTCCACTAAGTGTGGCCACCTCTATCCTCACTCCCGTAGTGCTCCCTATGGACCCACCCACAAGTCACACTACCCCGTGGTGATGGAGACAACAATGCCTGCCCGAATCCACACACCACAAATAAATTGGAATGCCACCAGCCTCAGCGCTCGAAGCTGGAGGGTACCATAACCTCTGCAAGCAGAGCAACGTACACAATGAGGCTAGCTAGAATATCAAAGTGACGTAACCGGGAAACCCCAGGAGGCAAGTCCCCTCCACAGAATCCCCCAACCCTTCTTTTTCCTTACTACTGTTAGCTAGACAGTACCTAAAAGAAGTAAACAGGAAAACAGGACCCCTTTGGAAAATCCCCACAGGTCCACCCCCCCTTTTTTCCCAACAGTCTGGGCCAAGTGACTCCTAAAAAGGGGTAAAAACAGGCAACAGAAGACCCCCAGGCAACCACCCACGGGTCCACCCCCCTTTATCTCTAAAGAGGGAAAGAACAAAACATATACCACTAGCACACCCAGGCAACAGATAGACTAAATGCAGGTAAACAAATGGGTAACAAGACACCGGGCAAGATATTACCTGTCTTTGATGCCCTCCCGGGAAGCAGTCACAGACACGTGGACGGGTCAATCAAAGGGGCTGGAACATACCGGTGGCTCCTGCAGAAGTCTCTACCGTGTACTCAGAGGTGATCAGTCTCTCTTCCTTCCCCCCTGATTCCTCCGTCCAACAGCGTCTTCCTTAGGACGGCTTACCGGCGGAGGCCATAGCCCGATGCCCCACGTTGGATGGACGCCAGATTGATGTAGATTAATTTAGAAATAAACAAAAATGTTTAAAAGTCTATCTGTTCCTGTCCAAATCTGAGATGAATAAATTGCGTATACGCAGAAGTAAGTTCACACTGACACATGCAGTTCAGGTTAAAAACACTTCAGGAAATTTATTAGCATCTAGTTAAAAAGCGGGCACGCAGGCCTTTTTATATGCAAAATGACATCATCATTGAATATCAGATAATAACAAATAAACATCATTAATTGGGTTAAATGTTAAGTGGCTATGTCAGTGTCCACCCATTAATATTATTAATTGGCTCAGAGATTTGAGTGACTAGTGAGGCACCCTCCCATCATGGGATGTCGTCGCCATTGCTCTTTAGCACGAGGCTTACTCGGTGGAAAGGGGGGCTTGGGCGTCATTTTACGTAGTTAGTGATGTCAGTCTCGTGGTCTGTTCCAAGGTTCTTTTATGAATAGAACATTTCATTTTGTCGCTGTTCTCCTGGCCTTGGATTATACTATGTTGCAAGTCAACGGAGATCCGCTAACTCCGGGGCTAGTTATGTCCTTAGAGAGAGAAAATACAATCTCTTATTCATTATACTGAATACTGTCAGGAAATTCTGTCATGTAAGGTGAACAAAATGGAGTTAGTACAATAATTCAATACAGGTTCTAATAAAGATTTTAATAATTCTACATCACTACACCATGTATAAAGTGGAATTATGAGGGAAAAAATGGGGTTCTTTGTTAAACTCATTTGCATACTCCTTGCATACGCCTGTCATCAATGTTTCGACCCTCCAGGGTCTCTATCAAGATAATGACTGTGTAATATAGTGCACGTATAAAATAAGACTTTAGTGCATAACTTACCCCATCTGGGTGATTAAAATCCTGATTCCCGTGCAGTGCTAGCAGGACATTTATATATATATATATATATAAAAGTAGAGAGTATATATATGTATATTTACAGCTCCTCCTCTTTTTCCCTCTATTGGTTGCTTCTTCTCATTGAACTATGAACCAAATGGTGCAAAAATGCAGCTGTCAGGGTACTGCAAACTTTATACATAATATTTATATTTTGGAATACACTGATTGGACAACTTTTAACTCCCTTTGGTCCTAATCATTTGGAAAAACAAAAAGAGGTTTCTTTTTAATTGTTTGATAGATGTATGTTAAAGGCACACTATAGGCACCCTGACCACTTCATGTCAATAAAGTGGTCTGGGTGCCATCTCCCTGTAGTTTTAACCCCGAAATGTAACACATTGTCATTCTGCCAGGAAGGTAACATTGCAGTGTTTGTTTACATCATTCATCTAGTGGCTGTCTCCCTGACAACCACTAGTGTTTTTTTCCACTAAGTAGATCTGTTAAACTTACTTATTTCAATGAGATGTTCTCATAGACACCATATGATTGCCTGAGTACAATGTTTTGCTGCGCATTCACACTAGCCTCCCAATGTTTCACTGATGATCAGAGCCAAATAGGCGGAGCGGCAGGACAAAGGCCGAAAGGTACTTATCTTAAATCTGACCTTTCAAACTCTCACAGGCTCTCATCCGCTTACAAAAATGTGGTTAATGACATTTACTGTCCACACAGGAAAAGTTGTGCCGAGCAACAACCAAATCCACAGAAGGGTTAATGCTGAGCAGCAATTATGCAAATGAGATCTGGTAACTGCCTTTGGGGTCAAAGGCCGGCTACAGCTTATCAGACCTAGAGGAGGGGTATTTAGGCCCAGTTCTCATCCTGCTCAGTGCCCTATCGTGGTTTCCCTTGTGGTTGTCCGAGAGCGCGTTATTGATTCTGGTTATTCTGGTTATTTGACTCTGGCATTGTTTTTGACTTCCCTGTTTTCTGGCATCCCTGACTCCTGGCTTTTCCTTATAGTTGTGTCTCTTTCTGATTCCCTTGACCTCGGCTATTCCTGACTATTCTTTGGTACGTTAGTCCGGCCATTCTAAGGTCCGGTATACGTTACCTATCAGTCCTCTGTGTTACACAGTTCTACGTGCTGGATCATTCTGTAATCCTGATATTACGACATGGCCATAGATCCTGTAGAATTGTGTAAGCACATAGCTGCTTGCGAAAGGAAACTGGAGGATAATGATCACCGCTTGGATCAATTTGCCCAGGCTTTCAGTACGCTTCTTACTCGTACAGCACATCTGCAACCTGTGGCTGCTCCTACTGTGTCATCTCTGCCTTGTGTACCTCTGCCTATAGTATACAAGGTACCAACTATCTCTCTATCTCCTCCTCTGCATTTTGATGGTAATTTCCAAGAATGCCGGGGATTCCTTAACCAAATAGTTCATTTTGAGGCCTCACCGGGATCTTTTCCCACAGACAAAGCTAAAATTGGTTACCTGATAAATCAATTAAAAGGTAAAGCTTTAGCTTGGGCCAAACCATTATGGGAGAGTAATAGGAGTGTGGCACACAATTACCAGGAGTTTATTACAGAATTTAAACTTATGTTTGAACCATTAGGCAGGGAGGAAGACGCCTCTACTGCCCTGATGCATATCAGACAAGGGAACCGGTCTATCTCGGGGTATGCCATAGAATTTCGTACCCTAGCTTTCGAGGTAGACTGGACTAATAGTGGGTTAATCTCTGCATTTAAAAAGGGACTATCTGAAACTATGCTAGATGAGATTGCCGCCAAAGACTTACCCAAAAAACTTAATGAATTTATCACTTTTGTCATGAAAATTGATAATAGATTGAGAACCAGAGAAGCTACTAGAAACAAGACCAGACACATGAATATGCCTTTAGCACCCCACTTCTCCAAACCTATTGTTGCTGAATTTCCTGTACAGTCCGAACCTGAACCCATGGAGTTGGGGGTCACTAGACTGTCGGCAGCAGAAAGACAATATAGGAGAAAAGAAGGCCTATGTCTATACTGCGGTAGAAAAGGACATATGAGAAACATACGTCCGGAAAACTACCGCACCTTAAGGGGACAGGTCTTAGGTGTAATGGAAATGTCCTCTGGAATGGATAAAAATAGGTTTCTCCTTGATATTACTATTGCCTTTGAAAATAAGAACTTTTAATGCAAGGCCCTGATGGATTCAGGTGCCGCTGGAAACTTCATTGACGTTCAATTTGTTAAAGGTAATACTATACCTATCAAGGAGAGACTATCACCCCTAGCTGTTGAAGCTATTGATGGGAGACCACTCTCACAACCATTGATTACACACGAAACCTTACCCATTAATATGTCCATTGGTGCCTTACATAAGGAAGAGATTACATTGCATCCCCTTCCTGTCCAATCATATTAGGCTTTCCATGGCTTAACAAGCATAACCCTCATATTGACTGGGCTAATGGGGAAATATTAGAATGGGGTAAGGATTGTTATGAAAGGTGTATATTGAATCTTGTCAAAAGAGTGGGCACTATTGGATTACCCACTAGTACACCTCAAAACCCGGAAATCCCTATACAGTACCAAGACATTAAAGAAGTATTCAGCAAAACTCAGTCGAATACTCTACCTCCTCACAGACCTTATGACTATTCTATTAATTTACTACGTGACGCTATGCCACCTAAGGGAGCAGTCTATGCTCTGTCACCTCAGGAGAGTAGAGTAATGGAGGAATATATTAAGGATTCATTGAATAAAGGCCACATACGAAAATCATCCTCACCTGCTGGGACAGGATTCTTTTTTGTATCTAAAGAGGACGGTGAGTTGCGCCCATGTATCGATTACAGGGTATTGAACAAAATCACCATTAAGAACGCCTACCCCATTCCTCTTATTGCTGAATTATTTAATAGTATTTACTAAGCTTGATCTTAGAAGTGCTTACAATTTAGTGAGAATCAAGGAAAACCACGAGTGGAAGACTGCATTTAATACCAGAAGTGGACACTTTGAATATCTAGTGATGCCATT
>OW240917.1:1810350-1850903 GCA_933207985.1 Pelobates cultripes
CAGAAAAGCACAAATAAATCTTTTCTGCAGGTAAAAAATATGTCTTTTAACATGGGGCCATAGTCTAAAGGCAACAGGCGAGCAACTAGGCTTCTCCAATGCAATGTGGCGAGATTGCTCTCGTCACATGTACCGATTGCAAACAAGCGGTTTGAGCAAGTAAACATGAAAAGTATTAGGTATACATAAGGACGCTGGAAGGGCAAGAGAATAAAAAACAGGGTTGATTCTCCTAATCGCACGAAAAGGACCAAGGACCTGCGGAGCAAACTTCATGCTGGGAACCTTCAACCTGATGTTGCATGAGGATAACCAAACCCGATCACCCACCTGGTAAACTGGATTGGCACTCCACCATTAATCCGCATGAAACTTAAAGCGAGCAGCCGCAGTTTCAAGAGCGGAGTGAACCTTAGTCCAGTTATCACAAATAGAGGTAAGGTGATCATCCAGAGTAAGGATAGCCGTTTCAGAAAACACAGCAGGGAGAACAGCAGGATGATGACCTGTATTGACAAAAAATGGACTATGCCCAAATGAGTCATGGGTAGCATTATTCCTTGCAAATTCTGCCCAGGGCAAGAATTCAGCCCAGTTAGACTGTGTACTATTCACAGTGATTGGTTAGCTCTTTCAGCCGTACCATTAGTTTGGGGATGGTAAGCAGAGGAAAATGACAATTCAATGCTCAACTGTTTATTCAATGCCCTCCAGAACCGTGACACAAATTGGGAACCCCTGTGAGACACAATATTTTGAAGAATACCATGTAGTCTGACAATATCGCATTTAAATATGTGCACCAGGTCCTGAGATGATGGCAATTTTTTAAGTGGAGTAAAGTGTGCCATTTCGGAAAAACAGTCAACTACCATGAGGATGGTTGTATACCCACTGGAAGTAGGCAGTTCAACAATTAAATCCCTCAAGAAATGAGACCATGAGATACTGGGTATAGGAAGTGGCTGTAACAATCCACATGGAAGTTTATGAGGAACCTTCGAAACTGCACAGACTGAGCAGGCTTCTACATAATCTTTAATATCCCTCCTGAGTGACTCCCACCAAAATGACCTGGAAATGATGGCTAACAGTTTTCTATTACCAATGTCATAGTTACGCTCGGCAGGACAATTTTTCCACATTATTCATAACTTGAAAAGTATGCATCACATTCACATAAATTTTCAGAATCAGCATACTCCAAATACAAACATATGTCAAAATCATACAAATTGGTCCAGTGGTTCAAAAGATAGATCGTAGTCCTTTGTGACCACAGGAAGCATGGCTTTTCTGCCCAAAACCAGGTCCACAGAGTCTTCTATCCTGGAGATAATTGTGAAGTAATCCAATTATCTCAAAAGACAGAGGCAAAACTCCATTGAACACATGGCAGCAAAAAGACAGTAAAATACAATAAAATACACAAGGTTACATTTATGACAAAAAATACAGACATGCAACATATGCCCAGATAGCTTAGGTCTGAGCGCACATTATTACTGAATGGCACTCAGAGCACACACATACAGTTCAATTGCCATGGAGCCAAAGTCTTTCATTATACGAATGGGCTCCATGGCATAGCTATCTGGGGTATCACTGCTCAAACAGGGTAAGCACCAAATGACCTGGCTTTCTTGTCTTTGCAGGGGAAAATCAAGCCTTTTAACATGGGGCCATAATCCAAAGGCAACAGGCGAGCAACCAGGCTTCTCCAATGCAATGTGGCGAGATTGCTCTCGTCACAGGATGCAAATGGGCATCCTGACTCTCTCTCTGAGAAAGAACAGCCCCGACCCCTGTCTCGGAGGCATCAACCTCAAGTAGGAAAGATTTACTAGTGTCAGGATGTCTTAATATGTCAGCCATGCGAACATTTGTTTAAGAAGCTCAAAAACCTCTTTAGGCCATATAGTACAATTAGTCCCCTTGCGTGTCATATGTGCCTCCTCTCTCTTGGATAGTGAGTGTCACAGTTCTCCCTGTGCCATCCAGGCGGCTAGGCGTGGTCACCCCATAGGTGTCTTGAAGGGGATTTGATGCTGGGCCCTTCGGTATCCTGTGCCTGCTTTCCTGCCACTGAGCCACCACTGAACGTGTTCTATTTAGTTTGATTCTAGCCCTGTTTACCTTGCCTTGTCTGCAGTACTAGGGGGCTGGAATTCTCCTGTGGCTACTACCTGTCACTTCAAGTTCACCTGAGGCAACTTGCAAATTAGCTGCTCATTAGCCAGGTATATAACACTGCCTCTTCCTGAGGGCAGGGTCAGTTTATTGTTTCCGGTTTCCTGTTCCTGTTGCCTATTTTCCCGGATTTCCAGACTGACTTGGCTTGTGACCTCTCCTTTTGGATATTTCGTTATTGTCTGTTCATTGCCTGCCCTGATTTGCCCTTGTCAGTTTCTATGTACCTGGTTATTGTTCCTGCCAAACCCCCGTGCACAGATTCACGGCCCAGGTGGCTTCTTACCTGGTTAGCGAAATCTTGGACAATTAACATGAACATTTCAAAATCAGTACTTTTCCCGTAACTAGGATTTTAGATAAACTTTATTTCCGAGAATCGGAGATACAATTCCATATTTATTCTTGATTCAAATTAACCCTTATATGAACAGTTAGGATAGATAGTGAGATGGATATTTGTATCTACAAGCGTGGGCTGTGATTATCTGCAAGGGTGAGCTACCATCTCTGCACTATGGACTCCAACCAAGGTAAGCCTTACAGCGAGACCCTACCCCTATCCGACCTGCTCATCCCTTCCCCTAGGAGCATGGAGTAGGTCAGCCTAGGGGAGAAACTGAGACCGATAGAAAAGGAAGAAGTCTCCCAACTACTCCAGGGATATAGTGAGATGTTCTCTGCTCTTCCCAGGTACACCTGTGTGGCAGTCCACAGAGGAGAGACCAAGGGACAAACCCCTCTACGGCAGCAGCCTTATTGTATCCCTGAAGCAGTTAAAAATAGGGGTCATAGAACCTTCCCAGAGTCCATGGGCCTCCCCAGTAGTGCTAGTACCGAAGACCAGAATGGCCAGGGGAAATTACTTGACTACCATAGACTTGTGTAAAGGTTATTGGCAAATCCCTCTCAAGCAGGAGGCCATTCCCAAGTCAGCATTCATCACCCTGTTCGGGCTTTACCAGTTTAAGGTTATGCCATTCAGGATGAAGAATCCCCCAATTACTTTTCAGCGAATGGCCAACAGACTCTTGGAGAGATTTCAGGATTTTACATGTGCGTTTCTAGATGATATAGCGATCTGCAGCCGCACATGGAAAGACCATCTCAAACACATTTCTGTGGTACTCGAGAGAATTCAGGCAGCAAGGCTTACATTGAAGCCTGAAAAATGCCATGTCAGTATGGTCGACGTACAGTATCTTGACCATAGGGTGGGCTCAGGCCAACAATGCCCTGAACAAGCCAAAGTCAAGGCTATTGTGAACTGGCCTCAACCCCGGACTAAGACCCAAGTATTAGCTTTTCTTGGGATGGCAGGCTACTACCGCAAGTTTGTACCTAAGTAGAGCTCCCTGGCGAAACCCCTCACCAAGAAGTCCCTCCCCGGATAAGTAGTATGGTCCCCAGAGTGCGAGGTCGCCTTCCAGAAACTAAGGACTGCACTAAGCAAAGCACCTGTGTTGGCTGCCCTGAACCACACTAAAAAGTTCCTTGTCCACACAGATGCCTCCATGTTTTGGATGGGAGCCGTGCTAAGCCAAGTGGGAAACAATGGAATGGAACACCCTGTAGCATATCTCAGCCGAAAGCTTTTACCCAGAGAGGTTAGTGTGGTGGGACCGCTGCCTAACTGTGAATTGCCATTTCCTATGTGAGGATGTGCTCTCCTGGAATGTGTGTTTCTCCTTTTTAAATTTTCCCCCTTTCTGTAATTTTCACATTAAATCATGCAAATTACTTTTTAACCACACGGGTGTGCTCCGGCACACAGGGAGCCCCGTGAGCCGGACCACCTCAATACTCCATTTAGAATGTGTGGTTAGAATGTTCACACCTCACTAACAAGGTGTGAAAACCACAGACCGCAAGGGAAACAAGCAGCGCATGCTTCCCAGTAACATATTCGTCTGCTGGGGAGGGAGACCGACTGTCTCCTCACCTGGTGAGATAGACTGCCGCTGGGGAGTAGGACTGACTGGCTGTAGTTGGGGATCTGGACCAGCTGCCCAGCATCCCTGTAGGGCCAGTGGAGAGAGCCCGGTCCCATCTCCACCTACCATCTGGGGGTCTTTGCAGGACCAGTCTGTGATGTCCTCCCAACTGGGCCTGGATCTGCCACCTTGCTCTCCTGCGGTACCTCCAGGGTATGTTAGGACTGACTGGAGCTGAGCAGGTATTCGTAATCTTGCTCCAGATCCCATTCCCGGGTGACCAGATGGATCAGGTCTGGTTCAAGGTCGGTCGCGTTAGGGAGATCCAGCATGGCTTCACTGTAGTCATGGATGTCACAGAAGCGGGACTCTGTAGAACTCTCGAAGTCTGGGTCGGCAAATATTTCCCAGAACAGACCAGGGCCATCGTAATCCTTGCCCTCAGGGACTTCGTAATTGGCCATCTCGGGAACACGCTGGACCACGTACCACCGTAGGGCCTGGTACGTGTCGTCGAGGTACAGTTCCCTCCACACTAGTATCTCTAGTTTCTTCACCCACTCCCCCCGGGGTTGCTCACCAAGAAGAGGTATCCCCATTGCCACTCAGGCCTGTACTCGCTGTTGCCTGCTTGGAAGACGTTCATCTCGCCAACGCTGTACTCTCCAGTGCTTCGTTCCACAGCTCCTTTCTGGCCTCCTCTCGGTAGTCCAACATGACTGCCTCTGATACTGGCCCATCTTGTCTGTCCAGGCGGTTCTGTACCCTCCAGTAAAACTCCTCCTCCAATTTGAGCGCTGTCCAGGGACTAGCTGACTCCATATCGTTCTAGGTAAGTGTGGAAAAACTAGCCACTTAAGACTGTATTTCCATTCATGTGATAATGTAGCTTTAAGGCTATCTGAACTGTGCATGTTCCTTATTCTGTATTTGATGCGAACGAGAGCATTCATACAGTAGTTTCACAAACAGTGAATTTCAACACTGTTCGTGAAACGAACAAACTACCGAATGGGAGACCACACACAGGAGAATCGCAACAATGTAGCTTTCAGCAGTTAATAGATGTTCAGGGTGGCCCCCGGTCGGATACCGACCTTTCGGCGGTCGGCCATCTTGGATCCTTTGTTATGCCAGCGGTGTTTGGTCGTTGAGTGCCTGTAACTAAAATTGGCTACTCGACGGCACGAATACCGCTGGACTTCCAGGTCGTTTGGGAGCACCGGTCTTTCGGTATTTTATCTCTGCATGTAGATTCGTGACTTTGGTGAAGAATGTGTGTTCAAGTGTAATTCGTGCGGCGTTCGGCTAATTGTGCTGGGATCTGAGCGTTACTTTCACGAAGTATGCGCTCAGACCGCAGCTATCTGCCGAACGGTCATTCGGTATAATAGCACGAATAATGGTAAAGTTATATATTTTTATGAAAAAAGACAGTTCTGCTGCACGGAGGATTAATCCACTTAACTGGATATTCTAGTGGGAGTGTCCCTCTCGTACAGCAGTGCATGGTGGGAGAAATGTTTGGGTTGTTAAGTTCCCCATGTAGTCCCTTGTTGTACAACCCCTGTAAAGTCAGTAAGGAAACCCCTTGCATTGGGAACCATATAAATAATGTGACCTGTGATTAAAACCTCAGTTGACTCCCATGTGTCGTCTAGTTCTTGGGAAGGAAAGATTGATATAACGCTACCAGGATTATTGTATGCTGTGTGGCGAGGTCACTGGTTTTTGGAGGGGCCTGTTTGCCAGCCTCCTGCCCTGCGACTATAGCCCTGGGATGTATTGCCCTTCTAGGAACTGAGGACGGGACATAATTGATTTTTATATTGCTGTTTCTGGCCCTTTAATTCCCAGAGAGAGGATTTGTACTTTTAAACTGGCACTTCGGATGCAGTCGAAGTCGTCGAAGTGGCCGCCATTCGAAAACCGAACACGTGGCGGCGGCCATTTTAACTCATTCGAACGCGGTCAGCAGTGTGTTCAGCCAAATCTATGGAACGGTTTTCAGCTACCCAATTGCACGAACACCGCTGACCCGTACCTTCTACTCCACTTCGACACCGCGGCTGGAGACTAAGTCCCGTTCGAAGATTCGAACACTCGTTCGAATGGACTTAGTCATTTTCTCAGTGTAAAATAGACCGACCGCACAGCCCAATGAAAAGTTGGGTAAAAAGTATGTTTTAAACTGTACGGCTAATTGTGTTACCTCTCAGGTTGAGGGGAGGGAATCTGTGGGTTGTAACCATTGTTTGGTTGGCTAATGTATAATTGTCTGTGGGCGTCTCCCTTGCATGGGAGAATTGCATAAAAGCAGAGTGTGTGTCATTAAACCAGAATTCTACTTCACCTTCAATCTAGAGTCCTGTATCTTATTGGGGCAATTGCTATATCACTAAAAGGGATTGCTATGCTCTGCATACTCCCTTAGCTAATCACTACTAAGCTGTTTTAAGAGCTTGTTCCTGCTTCACTCTCTTGGAGGAGAGGTTCACCCACTGGAACCTGGAGCCTTGTCCTAGGTCCAGGGTGGATAGGAGGCGGCAAGACCCCAACCAAGCTGCGACTGTTAGTGGGGTCTGCGGTGGTTGTGGTGCCTTCTGTAAGCGCTAGGAGCATCCTTCAACGGAGGTACCCAGTCGGGGTGCCAGGCGCTCCGTTACATGCTGTAATTGTTTTACCTGGATTATTATATGCTGTTCCTGTCTACCAGCGGAGATATTGTGGATTATACTACCTCTCCGCTAAAATTCGTGGCAAGCGAAGGGATTTCAAACACACAGCAAACCAGCGTTCAGCAATAATCACACGAATAAAGAAGAGAAGCAGCAGTTCAACGCACAAACCATTCGGATAAAACCAGTGTTCGGTAAATATGTCAAAATATACGAACAACTGGTGAATGGAGTCGAACTATGCAACATTGAAATGGGCTACGCTGAAAGAATTATTGGAAGCAAGGGGAAAAAGCACCAGTAATAAAACCAAAGCGACCCTTGTGGCAGAAATCATGGAGGGAGACAGAGAAACCACTGCAGCAGCTCCACGGGAAGCAGAACCCAGCGAATTTGACATGGAGATACTGTCCCGACTGATGGCGGACGTACCTGGTGGTCAGACTCCAAGCAAATCAGCGAGCCGTTGAAAGAGCAACAACGCCTGTCAGCAGTACCCCGGGGAAAGCCAAGATTCCCTATCAGGCCTTTAAGAGCTATACAGAAGCTGACGGTGATGTAGATGACTACCTGCAAGATTTTGAAAGGTTGTGCCAACTACACGACATCAGCGCGGCGGATCGGATGCCTCTACTAGCAGGGAGACTATTCAGACGCGCAGCGGAGGCGTACCGGGCCGTACCAGATGAGGACAGTAGAGACTATGTTAAAGTGAAACAAGCAATTTTAGCCAGGTATGCGATTACCTCAGAGGCATACCGGCTAAAATTTCAGGACATTAAGAAACCGAACAAAGACACACACACAGAGTGGGCACACCGCCTGCAGCGAGCCGCAAAAGGGTGGTTGGAAGCCACCCAAGTTAACACTCTGGAGGTCCTGTTCCAGCTAATGGTCATGGAACAGTTCTTCGACGGGATACCCCCCATCTACAAAATTGGGTAAGAGACCGAAAACCACGCACGCTACAAGAGGTAGCCAAACTGGCAGATGAGTTCCAAGATACCAGGAGGGACCAACGCACGCAACACCGACCGGTCTATGCACCTAAAACACCGGTACCATCCGTGACCTCAAACATCCAGCCACGACCAGGGGTAAGCCAAAATACCTACACCCCCAAGAACCCTATCCGTCCTCCGATCCGTTGCCACACCTGCAACCAGCAGGGGCATTTACAGCGAGATTGCCCCCGCAACCGACCCAGGCCAAGCTGGAATAATGCAACATCCAACAACCAAGCAGCCGTGCACTGTGTACAAGCAGAACAGTACGGAGCACACAAGGCAGCCACTCCAATGGAAGAACCTTTGGGGGCCCTACCTTTGGTAAACCCCATTCAGGCCGCCTGGGATAACCGGCAGGGACACCGACAAGTACACATGTAGGGGAAGAAGGTACAAGGTCTACGAGACTTTGGGGCCACCTTAACGCTAGTCCGAAATCATCTGGTGCCAAAGAATAATCTAACTGGGGACTGCGTCGCTGTACGGGTGGCAGGGGGAGCGATTTACAAAGTTCCCACTGCCAAGGTGCATTTGAATTGGGGAGCGGGGCACGGGAATGTGGGAGTGGGGATGATGCAGGATTTACCCGCTGACGTCATCTTGAGCAACGACCCGGGGGAAGGGACTTCAGCTTTTGTTCCCCAACCCACCATTCAGGAAGCGTACCCAGTCGTGACCCGGCAGCAGGCCCGCACCACAGCTCCACCTAACCACTCTGAGACTCAGGTAAGCAATGAAAATCCCATACCCTCTGTCATGCCCTGGGTGACCACCCTAGAATTTGGTTCCGAAGTGGCCTTAGATCCCTCCCTACAGATATATAAAGACCGTATAGAGAAGGACCAGGCAGGGCTAGAAGGGGAAAGGTACACCTGGGACAAGGGGCTACTGTACCGCCACGCAGAGAAAGTAGTAGCTGGATCTATACCTCTATCCATTAAACTGCTAATTGTGCCTCGGAAATATAGACTAGAATTGTTACACATCGCCCATGATATTCCCCTGTCTGGGCACTTAGGAATCAGCCGCACTAAGCACAGGCTGACCCAGAACTACTTCTGGCCAGGTATCTCCCAGGATGTTAGACGATATTGTGAGACCTAGGATACCTGCCAGAGGGTAGGGAAGAGGGGCGACCGATACAAAGCCGGGCTCCGTTCCCTACCCTTAATTTAGGAACCCTTCAGTAGGGTGGCGGCGGATATAATAGGACCCCCCCTGGAAATGGATAACAGTGAAAGACCCAGCATCACAGACAGGACACCCGAGGAGACAAGCTTTGACCGGGCAGTCCGCATAAGGCTGGCACATTTTGGCCCCAACCCCTCAGCAGATATAATTGAAGGTGTCATAGCAGCTGTGGAGGCGAATCAGCAACACCTTCAGCAAAGAGGTACTGCAGCAGCTGAAATACCCACTGCACCAGAAAAGAGAAAAGTACCTTTTGCTGCTTTTAAGAATTTCAGTGAAGCTGATGGGGAGATTGATGGGTACCTGGCCGATTTTGAAAGGCAGTGTTCCCTGCACCGGGTACCCACAGATGAATGGGTCGCTATCTTGTATGGGTAGTTATCAGGTCGGGCCAGTGAAGCATTTCGGGCCATACCAGACGAGGACATTGTAAATTATGGACTGGTAAAGGAAGCACTACTAGCCAGATACGCAGTCACACCCGAGGCGTATCGCAGGAGATTTCGGGAAACCCACAAACAAGCAGGCGACTCTCACGTTGGGTGGGCTTGCCGAGTGCACCGCAAGGCGACTCACTGGCTGGCTGGATGTCAAGCGGTGTCTGGAGAGAAAGTGTTACAGCTATTCTTATTGGAGCATTTTTATGAGAAAATGGCCACAAGGGTCAGAGAATGGGTACGGGATAGGAAACCCCTTACCAGGGCAGAAGCAGCTCGCTTGACGGACGAGTACACCGATGCCCGAAAGTACTGACCCTAGCTCTGGAGATAATTAAGTCTGATAAAATAATAACTTAATTATCTCCAGGCAGAAAAATCACCTTTTTCCCCAATAACTGGGACACCCCTTTATACTTGGCGTATCCCCACAAATAACATTTCCCCTGATAGCCCTGATCTGGGTGACCAACATATCCGAATTTCACCCAGATCGGTTCAGAAACATAGAAACATAGAATGTGACGGCAGATAAGAACCATTCGGCCCATCTAGTCTGCCCAATTTTCTAAAAATTTTCATTAGTCCCTAGCCTTATCTTATAGTTAGGATAGCCTTATGCCTATCCCATGCATGCTTAAACTCCTTTACTGTGTTAACCTCTACCACTTCAGCTGGAAGGCTATTCCATGCATCCACTACCCTCTCAGTAAAGTAATACTTCCTGATATTATTTTTAAACCTTTGTCCCTCTAATTTAAGACTATGTCCTCTTGTTGTGGTAGTTTTTCTTCTTTTAAATATAGTCTCCTCCTTTACTGTGTTGATTCCCTTTATATATTTAAATGTTTCTATCATATCCCCCCTGTCTCGTCTTTCCTCCAAGCTATACATGTTAAGATCCTTTAACCTTTCCTGGTAAGTTTTATCCCGCAATCCATGAACCAGTTTAGTAGCCCTTCTCTGAACCCTCTCTAAGGTATCAATATCCTTCTGAAGATACGGTCTCCAGTACTGTGTACAATACTCCAAGTGAGGTCTCACCAGTGTTCTGTACAATGGCATGAGCACTTCCCTCTTTCTACTGCTAATACCTCTCCCTATACAACCAAGCATTCTGCTAGCATTTCCTGCTGCTCTATTACATTGTCTGCCTGCCTTTAAGTCATCAGAAAAAATCACCCCTAAATCCCTTTCCTCATATGTTGAGGTTAGAACTCTATCAAATATTCTGTACTCTGCCCTTGGGTTTTTACGTCCAAGATGCATTATCTTGCACTTATCCACATTAAATGTCAGTTGCCACAATTCTGACCATTTTTCTAGTTTACCTAAATCATTTGTCATTTGGCTTATCCCTCCTGGAACATCAACCCTGTTACATATCTTAGTATCATCAGCAAAAAGACATACCTTACCATCAAGACCTTCTGCAATATCACTAATAAAAATATTAAAGAGAATGGGTCCAAGTACAGATCCCTGAGGTACCTCACTGGTTCAGGGGTTCGCAAAAAACTATGGAGGTCTTCTGTGACTGGCTCACCCTGGGCTATATGCCCAAAACAGTTCCATGAGTTTGGTGGGTTTTGCCGGTCACTTTAGAAAGAGGGGAAAAAAACTAACAAACTACCGAATGGATCCCCCTAGCGCTCTTCTAGCTATTCGGTAAGTAGAGTTCCAGCGTTTGTTTGAGACCGGTGTTCAGGAAGTCGAGTGTCCGATTTCAGTTCCATACACACGACGACCAAGTCCCGCTGACTTTGTTCGCATGAACAAAGATGGCCGCGTTTTTCTCTTCCACGTGGCGTTCGGCAGTACGAACGCTGGCCGCACAGACAGAGGCATCAATTGAGGCAGTCTTTGATGTTTAACGAGCCGGGGGGTGGTCTTTGTTCGGTAGTTACATCTACCGAATGCAATAGGCAGAAATAGTGTACTAAAAGGGGGGTTTCTTCACACCTGCAGACCCGGTAAGCGCAATGGTAATGCCGATGGGTTGTCACGGCAGACTGACCCTACTCCAGCATTTCAGTCCGGACATCCCCAAGTTGACCGGTTGAAGGATCAAACCGGGTCTGCCGGAGTGTCCCAAAAAGGGGGAGCCGTGTGACAGATTTCTCTGTCTTGAACTTATCGTTTATTCACTGGTTTAATTCATGTTTTCCCGTTCATGTGGACTCTCTACCATTCCCTTTTTTTACTACCAAATAAAACTCCCGAACGGCCGGCCACCCAGAAGAGAAGTGTGCTGCTGGTTAACCTCTTGGCCCCATTCGAACGTTGAGGTTAACCGCAGACACCTTTTAATTGATGCCTGTAGCTGGGTGACCGCCATTCGTATCCCGAACACGAGGTCGCCATTTTAAATCCGCAAACGCTCAGCGGTGTTCGATGGTAAACCCATGGAACTCAAAATTTACACTTTTTGGCCCGAACACCGCTGAGGCTGCCGACCTCCCTTCTCCCTGTATTTGGTATTTTGTCCACGAATAAGCCGTACCCCAGATAGCCATCCCATGGAGTCTATTCGTATGGAGAACAGACTTTGTGAACACTTTGACTCCACGGCGATTGGACTGTGTGCACAGGATCTGAGCGCTATTCGGTACTTTTGTGCGCTCAGATCCCAGCTATCTCGGGACACGTTGAATGCCTGTATTATGTCCAGTTATTGTAAATTTATATATTTTTATGCATTTTGTTATAGTAATTTAAAATGGCGTTTGGTCTCTGTCCAGGGAGATAATTGAATTACTTCACAATTATCTCCCAGGCAGAGCAGAGGGTCTTGGGTAATTAAAGGGGCATGGCTACATGTGTAACACTGTGATTGGTTGTTGTAATGTCCTTGTCACAGTCTCTCATCTGGTCCCCTAGGGGAGTGTCCACCAGGTGGGAGACCTGCATAAATACCGGACAGGTAGCCCTCAGTAAAACAGATTCCTGCTGACCTTCAATACGGAGCTTTGTCTCGTCATTGGTGGGATTATTCGTATGGATTATGCTTGTTCGACTATTTGGGAGACTGAGTGATTTGTGTGATTGTTGTTCGGCTGTTTTTGGAGACCAACGGGTTTGTATGATTGCTGTTCGGCAGTTTGGAGCGCTCAGTAGCTACCTCTGCATTCGCTAAGGGAACGTCCTATACGGCAGTAACCCCTCTCTTACCGGGGGAGCCGTTACAACGTACTTTTCCCATATATGAAATACACCCTACCCTTACCTCGTGTGTTACTTTCCTACTCCCTCTAGAATAGAAGCTGGTTTGAGTAGGGCACCCAACACCCTCTGTTCTTGTGCATCCAACTCGTCTAGTTACATAGACTTGTCTGTTGGTCGCCCATAATACTACTACTACTACTACTAATACTATTATCATAATATAAATAGTAATACTACTAATACTAGTAATACTAATAATATTAATACTACTAATTAGAATATAAATAATACTGAAGTTGCACCATATCTCTGGGGTTCCGAGCAGTCTTTCCATGTCTTACCTTTAGGAAGCCCCCCGATAGCAGGGCTCGTGTAATGCTCACAATGCTTTCCTTGCTGGGGAAGGTTGGCGGCGAAACTGGGAGTTCAATCCGGTGCATGAGCTCCAACAGGTCCTGTCGGAGTGACTCAGCCTGACGCAGAGACTGCGGGCACAGGGCACAGCGGGTGCACCAACCCTCTCCGTCTGTGGAAGAAGCAAATTACAGACCATTTACAGCAATTACAGCACACGCTACAATCAGCAGAGCAATCAGACAGAGCTGCATCACTTACGCTCTTTATAAAGGTTAAAGATCTGGATTAGGGTCATGTGGTCACCCTCGGGAACCTGCAGCTCACGGCGAGCAAGCATGACATCATCGTTATGAGGCAGTGGCAGGAAACAACGTGGAGCGACTTTTCAAAAAAGGTAGAAAAAAACAATAGAGAGAATTACACATCTTGTCTGCCCAATTTTCTAAATACTTTCATTAGTCCCTGGCCTTATCTTATAGTTAGGATAGCCTTATGCCTATCCCACGCATGCTTAACTCCTTTACTGTGTTAATCTCTACCACTTCAGCTGGAAGGCTGTTCCATGCATCCACTACCCTCTCAGTAAAGTAATACTTCCTGATATTATTTTTAAACCTTTGTCCCTCTAATTTAAGACTATGTCCTCTTGTTGTGGTAGTTTTTCTTCTTTTAAATATAGTCTCCTCCTTTACTGTGTTGATTCCCTTTATGTATTTAAATGTTTCTATCATATCCCCCCTGTCTCGTCTTTCCTCCAAGCTATACATGTTAAGATCCTTTAACCTTTCCTGGTAAGTTTTATCCCGCAATCCATGAACCAGTTTAGTAGCCCTTCTCTAAAACCCTCTCTAAGGTATCAATATCCTTCTTAAGATACGGTCTCCAGTACTGTGTACTGTGACAGAACCATCTGTCTGCTGGATTTTTGCCCGTTCGTCTGTTTGTCCCCGTTCGTATGAATGGCTGGTTTCTATAGCCCAGCCATTCGAATGACTCTTTTTCCCGAACAAATCTGCCGAACGAACGGCCACCCAAGTGAGGAGTGTGCTGCAGGTTAACGAAGTGATCACCATTATAACGTTGTGGTTAACCGCAGACACTTCTCAATTAAACCGAACTCAGGGTGGTCGTCGTTCGTATGTCGACCACGAGGCAGCGGCCATTTTAAATCATGCGAACGCTCAGCGGTGTTTGGCTCTATTTCTATGGAACGGAAAACGGACACTTTTTCTGTCGAACACCGCTGAAACAAGGGAACGCCTGGCTGCCTCCACGAAAGCATGCGAACACCGGCTGTTCGGGAGATTGAGAGCATACGAAAGACTTAACCCAGATAGCCCTCCCATGGAGTCATTCGTATACCGAAAGACTGTAAGAACTTTGACTCCATGGCGATTGAACTATGTGTGTGGGATCTGAGCGCTATTCGCCAATAATATGCACTCAGATCCAGGCTATCTGGGGACATGTAATACGAATGGGAAATGTTCAGTTTTCATGTAGTTATGCATTTTTATGTCTTTTATTATTTTATGTTTAAAATGGCGACTGTCCTTGTCCTGGAGTTAATTGAGTTACTTGGTAATTAACTCCAGGACAGAGGGGAGGGAATCAGAATGCACTGTGGGTAAGAGATGTGACTGTGTGTCAGAAATGTCCTTCTATCTGTCTGTAATTTAAGTCTTCCATTTGGTCCCCTAGGGGAGTGTCCACCAGGTGGGAGACCTGCATAAATATGGGCAGGTAGCCCACAGTAAAACCAGATCTTATTTGACCCTCAATGCGGAGCTTCTGTCTCGTTATTGGGGGGATTTCTTCTTCACGTTTAGAGACTGCTGGATGGAACGAAAGCCGCTTTGGGGATATTATTGTTCGACGGTTCCTAGCAGTTCGTATATTGCCGTTCGGGAGTTTGGAGCCGTTCGTGGATTTCGATCGGGAGATTGCCGCTTCCCCTGCATTTGGTTCGTGGGTTACAGAGTAAGCGAACAGAGACTGTACTGCAGCCGGGGAAGATTTACTAAACGGCGGTTTGGCTTAAAGACACGGGAGGTGTCTTAACAATTGGTGGCAAGCGACGGGATGAATCCTACAGCATTGGAGGTCAGCTACGAGACATGCAGTACGAGGAATTAAGGCGTGCTACACTTAAGGACATATTGGAACGCCGAGGAAGGTCAGCAAGCAATTTAAAGAAACGGGAGATTATTGCTTTGCTAATGGAGATGGATGCAGCAACGGGAATGGAAAGAGTCAACGTGCCCAGTACCTTGGATTTAACACCCGAGGAAATACAATTCAACCGGGCAGTACAAATAAGGCTGGCACATTTTGGCCCCAACCCCTCAGCTGACATCGTGGTTCGTGTGCAGGCAGCAGTTGCAGCACAACAGGCGGACCCGGGAAAGAGGAGCTGCAGCAGCAGAGGTACCGTATGACAATAATGTGGTTGCCAGAAAGAAGGTACCTTTTGCTGCATTTAAAAATTTTGTGGAAACAGAGGGAGAGATTGATGGATTTTTGGCAGACTTTGAGAGGCAGTGTGCGCTACATCAGGTACCTGCAGATGAATGGGTCACCATCCTCTCTGGGAAATTATCTGGCCGGGCTAGTGAAGCTTTTCGGGCCATCCCAGAGGAGGAGATCACCAGCTACCGGGCTGTGAAAGAGGCGCTCCTAGCCAGGTATGCAGTGACCCCAGAGGCGTACAGGCGGAGGTTTAGAGAAACCAACAAGCTGGTTGGGGACTCTTATGTGGAATGGGCCTGCAGAGTCCATCGTACCGCAGCCCACTGGATGGCTGGATGCCAAGCGGTAACTGGGGAGGAGGTGTTACAAGTGTTCCTGCTGGAGCACTGCTTTGATAGACTACCTGCTGGGGTCCGGGAATGGGTCAGAGACAGAAAACCCTCTACCCTACCCGAGGCTGCCCGTCTGGCAGACGAATACACGGATGCCCGCAAGTTGGATGGTACAGCTGCTAAAGCCCCTGCCAGACTGGAGTATCGACCAGCAGTAACACCCGCTCCTGCAGTCTACCAACCCCCAGTACACCGTACCCCAGCGCACCACCAGCTAACAATTATATGCAACCAGCCCGATTTAATGCCCGGGAGTACTCCCAACCCATCCGGTGCTATGGGTGCAAGCAGTTGGGGCACAAGCGTCCTGAGTGCCCCCTGAACAGTGCCAACCAGGCTCAGTCCTGGAGGAGACCAGTTAATGGAAACCAGCGCCCACCTCAGCCTGCTGCTCACTGCCTAGAGCAGGAGGAATTTTGGGGCATTCTACACGAGGCAGACCCAGTGCAAGCAGCTCACCAGGATAATCGCCAGCAACATCGGCAAACTGTGAAGCTGAATGGCAGAGTGGTGAATGGGCTGAGAGACACAGGAGCCACGATGACACTGCTCCAAAAGAACTTGGTCTCAGAGCATCAGCACACTGGGGACACTGTGGCAGTAAGGGTAGCAGGGGGTGCCGTGTTTCGCTTACCTGTTGCCCGAGTACATTTGGATTGGGGAGTTGGCGCTAGGCATGTGGATGTGGGGGTGATGAAGGACTTGCCCGCAGATGTTCTTTTGGGAAACGATTTGGCCCCTTTGGTTTCAGCCTATGCTCCGATGGGCCCTGCAGCGTGAACCCAGTGACCACCCGTGCCCAGACCCGTGCTGCCGGAACCAGCCCACTTGCTGACGAGACCCAGGTAAGATCTCCTTCCCCGACTGGTACCCCAGATCAGGTTCCCTTAAGCTGGGATTCCCCAGAGGAGTTTGGGAGGGAAACCCGGGCAGATCCGACCCTCCAAAGATACAAGGACAGGGCAGATGCTGGGGAGGAAGGAATAGATGGGGAACGGTATGAGTGGGTGGGGGACAGGTTGTATAGGATCCCTAAACCTTCCCAGAAGAGTGTTGCCACTCCGCCGAATCGCCAGTTAGTGGTACCTGCAAAGTACCGGCAGGAGATTCTGCGGATAGGGCATGATGTTCCTTTAGCTGGACATCTAGGGTCCCGCCGCACAGCCTATAGGATTTCACAGAACTTCTTTTGGCCAAACTTTAACCAGGCTGTGCGGATGTACTGCAGCACGTGTGACACATGTCAACGGGTAGGAAAGCGGGGGAGCCTATTATAGGGGAGCCCTTTGCCCGCATAGCCGTTGACATTGTGGGTCCACTGGCCAGGGCTAGTCCATCCGGTAAGAAGTATGTTCTTACAGTGGTGGACTATGCCACTCGCTATCCAGAGGCAGTAGCGCTGTCTAACATAGAGGCAGAGACGGTTGCTGATGCCCTGGTTAGAATTTTTACTAGGGTCGGGTTCCCTAAGGAGATCCTCTCCGACCAGGGAACCCAATTCACCGCTGTGCTCACCCAGCAACTGTGGAAGGTGTGCGGCATTAAGCCGTTACTTAGCTCACCCTACCACCCACAGACTAACGGTCTCTGCGAGCGCTTTAACGGTACCCTCAAACAGATGCTGAGGACCTTTACAGACACTTGCAGAGACTGGGAGAGATTCCTGCCTCATCTATTATTTTCTTATAGAGAGGTGCCCCAGGAATCTACTGGGTTCTCCCCCTTTGAGCTGCTGTATGGGAGAAGGGTCCGCGGACCCCTAGATCTCATTAGAGGCCACTGGGAGGGGGAGACGGAGCAGGAAGGGACCCCCATAGTACCATATGTTCTGGAACTCCGGGACCGCATGGAGAAACTGTCCCTGATGGTAAGGGAGAATCTCCAGGCGGCCAGGGGAGACAGAAGAGATGGTACGATCAGGGTGCCCGACAGCGGGTCTTCCAGGTTGGGCAAAAGGTATTGGTGCTTAAACCTGTGAAGGCCAACAAGATGCAAGCATCTTGGCAGGGCCCGTACAAGGTAGTGGCGCAGATCTGCGACACTACTTACTTGATAGCCAGCTGTGCAGATGAGAGGATCCAGCGGTCCTTTCATGTGAACATGCTGAAAGAGTACCAGGAGAGACCTGAGAATATTGCAGCAGTATGTGCCCCAGCTGCAGATGATTCTGAGAACTTACCCCTTCCAGATCTATTAGAAAGGGATTCCCAGACTGACCTTACTACCCTTGTACAGCTAGGGGACCGGTTGAACCCCACAGAAAGGGTACAGGCGCAGCAGTTGTTATGGGAGAAGCAGGCGACGTTCTCCCAGGAACCAGGTTATACCACCCTAGCTGTGCATAAGGTAGAGACCCCTGGACAGACCCCGTTACGACAGCCCCCCTACCGTATCCCTGAAGCAGTCCGTGAAGGAATGCGGAAGGAGATACAGGAGATGACCCAACTTGGGGTTATCGAGCACTCCGACAGCCCTTGGGCCTCGCCTGTAGTCCTGGTGCCAAAGAAAGATGGGACCACCCGGTTCTGTGTGGACTACAGGCGACTCAACGAGCGGACCACCACTGACGCCTACCCAATGCCCCGGGTAGACGAATTACTGGATCGTATTGCCAGGGGGCGATATCTGACCACCATAGACCTGTGTAAGGGCTACTGGCAGATCCCCCTGGCCGAGGATGCTATCCCCAAGTCGGCATTTGTCACCCCATTTGGCCTGTACCAATTTAAGGTCATGCCTTTTGGGATGAAAAATGCACCGGCTACCTTCCAACGGATGGTGGATAGACTCCTGGATGGCTTCCAAGAATTTGCCTGTGCATACTTGGACGACATTGCGATCTACAGTGGGTCCTGGGAGGAACACCTGGTACATGTAGGGGTAGTGCTGGATAAGATTAGGGCCGCTGGCCTGACATTGAAGCCAGAAAAGTGTCATCTAGGTATGGCTGAAGTACAGTACCTGGGTCACAGAGTGGGGTGTGGGAGCCAGAGACCGGAGCCAGCCAAGGTAGAGGCAGTGGCTAACTGGCCCACACCTACTACTAAGACCCAGGTATTGGCCTTCTTGGGGACGGCAGGGTACTACAGACGTTTTGTCCCTGACTACAGCGCTATCGCTAAGCCCCTGACAGATCTGACCAAGAAAAACTTGCCTAAGCAGGTCCTGTGGTCTCCGACTTGTGAAGCTGCGTTCCAGGCACTGAAGCAGGCTCTTGTGAATGCCCCTGTCTTGGCTGCCCCAGTCCCTAACAAACGCTTTCTCGTCCATACAGATGCTTCCATGTATGGACTGGGGGCTGTGCTGAGCCAAGTCGGGGAAGATGGAGGAGAGCACCCTGTCGCATATCTCAGCAGAAAGTTGTTACCCAGAGAAGTGAGTTATGCGGCAGTGGAGAAGGAGTGTTTGGCTTTGGTCTGGGCATTGAAAAAGTTAAGCCCCTATTTGTATGGGCAAGAGTTTTCCCTTGTGACTGCTAACAACCCACTCGTTTGGCTTAACCGGGTCTCAGGAGACAATGGGAGACTGCTGAGATGGAGCTTGGCACTACAGCCCTACAATTTTACTATCAGCTACAGACCCGATAAGCTAAACGGAAATGCAGATGGGTTGTCACGACAAACAGACGTTTCCATCACCTCGTAGTCCGGTCATCCCCAAGTTGACCCGCCACAGGGTCAAGCCGGGTCTGCCGGAGTGTCCCACAAGGAGGGAGCCGTGTGACAGAACCATCTGTCTGCTGGATTTTTGCCCGTTCGTCTGTTTGTCCCCGTTCGTATGAATGGCTGGTTTCTATAGCCCAGCCATTCGAATGACTCTTTTTCCCGAACAAATCTGCCGAACGAACGGCCACCCAAGTGAGGAGTGTGCTGCAGGTTAACGAAGTGATCACCATTATAACGTTGTGGTTAACCGCAGACACTTCTCAATTAAACCGAACTCAGGGTGGTCGTCGTTCGTATGTCGACCACGAGGCAGCGGCCATTTTAAATCATGCGAACGCTCAGCGGTGTTTGGCTCTATTTCTATGGAACGGAAAACGGACACTTTTTCTGTCGAACACCGCTGAAACAAGGGAACGCCTGGCTGCCTCCACGAAAGCATGCGAACACCGGCTGTTCGGGAGATTGAGAGCATACGAAAGACTTAACCCAGATAGCCCTCCCATGGAGTCATTCGTATACCGAAAGACTGTAAGAACTTTGACTCCATGGCGATTGAACTATGTGTGTGGGATCTGAGCGCTATTCGCCAATAATATGCACTCAGATCCAGGCTATCTGGGGACATGTAATACGAATGGGAAATGTTCAGTTTTCATGTAGTTATGCATTTTTATGTCTTTTATTATTTTATGTTTAAAATGGCGACTGTCCTTGTCCTGGAGTTAATTGAGTTACTTGGTAATTAACTCCAGGACAGAGGGGAGGGAATCAGAATGCACTGTGGGTAAGAGATGTGACTGTGTGTCAGAAATGTCCTTCTATCTGTCTGTAATTTAAGTCTTCCATTTGGTCCCCTAGGGGAGTGTCCACCAGGTGGGAGACCTGCATAAATACGGGCAGGTAGCCCACAGTAAAACCAGATCTTATTTGACCCTCAATGCGGAGCTTCTGTCTCGTTATTGGGGGGATTTCTTCTTCACGTTTAGAGACTGCTGGATGGAACGAAAGCCGCTTTGGGGATATTATTGTTCGACGGTTCCTAGCAGTTCGTATATTGCCGTTCGGGAGTTTGGAGCCGTTCGTGGATTTCGATCGGGAGATTGCCGCTTCCCCTGCATTTGGTTCGTGGGTTACAGAGTAAGCGAACAGAGACTGTACTGCAGCCGGGGAAGATTTACTAAACGGCGGTTTGACTTAAAGACACGGGAGGTGTCTTAACATGTACAATACTCCAAGTGAGGTCTCACCAGTGTTCTGTACAATGGCATGAGCACTTCCCTCTTTCTACTGCTAATACCTCTTCATATACAACCAAGCATTCTGCTAGCATATCCTGCTGCTCTATTACATTGTCTGCCTACCTTTAAGTCATCAGAAATAATCACCCCTAAATCCCTTTCCTCATATGTTGAGGTTAGGACTCTATCAAATATTTTGTACTCTGCCCTTGGGTTTTTACGTCCAAGATGCATTATCTTGCACTTATCCACATTAAATGTCAGTTGCCACAATTCTGACCATTTTTCTAGTTTACCTAAATCATTTGCCATTTGGCTTATCCCTCCTGGAACATCAACCCTGTTACATATCTTAGTATCATCAGCAAAAAGACATACCTTACCATCAAGACCTTCTGCAATATCACTAATAAAAATATTAAAGAGAATGGGTCCAAGTACAGATCCCTGAGGTACCCCACTGGTGACAAGTCCAAGCTTCGAATATATTCCATTAACTACAACCCTCTGTTGCCTGTCACTCAGCCACTGCCTTACCCATTCAACAATATTGGAATCCAAACTTAAAGATTGCAGTTTATTGATAAGCCTTCTATGTGCAACAGTGTCAAAAGCCTTACTGAAATCTAGGTAAGCAATGTCTACTGCACCACCCTGATCTATAATTTTAGTTACCCAATCAAAAAAATCAATAAGATTAGTTTGGCATGATCTCCCTGAAGTAAACCCATGTTGTCTCTGATCTTGAAATCCATGTGTTTTTAGATGTTCATCAATCCTATCCTTTAACATGGTTTCCATCACTTTCCCCACTACTGAAGTAAGGCTTACTGGCCTATAGTTGCCCGACTCCTCCCTATTACCTTGTAAATGGGCACAACATTCGCTAACTTCCAATCTTCTGGGACGGCTTCAGAGAAACCCTCACAAAATGGGAATCCAATAAACATCATGCAGTGCCCGGTCAATCATAATGTACAACAAACCCCCTAAAACCACATGTAACCCCCTATAATACAACACACCCTCAATAAACTACATGTAACCACCTGTAATACCATACAACATGTGACAAAACCCCGGTTTTGTAAATACCAGGACCCTTTTATTTTGTATGCTGTTCGTGCATTTAGCACTATTCTATTCCCTTTTATTAAAACCGAACAAACTACCGAACAGACAGGCCACATGCAATGGGAGTAGTTAACCACAACTATTTGATAAACGGCTGGGTGGTAGCCGTTCGTATGGTTGAACACGTGGTGGCAGCCATCTTAAACTGACGAACGCCCAGTGATGTTTGTTCGTCGACCGCATGGAACTATTTTCGGTCACTGTTTTCCATGAACACCGCTGGGACCATCAAACTTCCATCCCTTCGTCTCCGTTTACACAAACACCGCGTCGTTCGGTACATTCATAACCCACGAGCTGGAACGACCACGATAGCTAAATCCGTGGAGCTACTTCTGGACAGATTTCTAACGAACAGTCGGTGAAAAACACTTTCGCCCCATGGCGATTTGACTGTGTTTGTGGGATCTGAGTGCTGTTCGGCTATATTGAGTGCTCAGATCCAAGCTATCTAGGGATATGTCGAATGTGGGGGTTCCGTTGGGTAAAATATAAGTTATGTATCTTAATGTATTTTGTTACCTTTCTCTACCTGGAGATAATTAAGTTTACTACGGCCACTTAATCCAATTATCTCCAGGATAGAGAGGAGGGATTTTATGTGGGAGTGTTTTATATTGTACTGTATGATGATTGGTTACTGTAACTTGTGTTTCAGTCCTCCACAAGGTCCCTGTGGGAGTATCCCTTGCTGGAGGACCTACATAAAAGGCCAAGCTGTGGCCACCATTAAATGTTTTACCCCTTCATGAAGTCTTGGCTCTTGTTTGGGGATTGGGAGCTATAATTCACTACACCTTTGACTACACTTGGATTTCGGGAGATTCTGAACGAATATACTCAGCTGGAGTAGAAAGGATCCGTTACACAACACACCCTCTATAAACTATATGTAACCCCCTATAGTACCATATAACACACCCTCTATAAACTACATGTAATCCCCTATAATACCATATAACACACCCTCTATAAACTACATGTAATCCCCTATAATACCATATAACACCCTCTATAAACTACATGTAACCCCCTATAGTACCATACAACACACCCCCTATAAACTACATGTAACCCCCCTGTGGCGAAACCGACCTCGCCACTGGGCATTGGAGAAGACTGACTGCTCGCCTCCTGCTATGTGACTATGGCCCCTGGGATGTATTGCCCTTTAAAGACATGATTTGGGCATAATCATGTCATAGTGTTGTGCTGTTGCTGGCCCTTTAAGAACCATCTGGGGACATACTGTGGAGTTACTGGGTGGCCACCATTTCCTGTATCAGAAGCACATGGTGAGAACAATGGATGAAGCACATGGTGAGAACAATGGATGGCGGCCATTTTAACTCACAGACACTGTTTGGACTTTTCAACACGGTGCCATCTCGCCAGTATTTGTTGCACAGAGACATCGTGCGGTGGTTTTGGACTATACAGCAGGGGACACATTATACAGTGATTGTTTTTATTTAGCCTGTATATGTTCTGCAGAATCTGCATTAAACTGTATTTTCCAAAGTACTGAACGGATCTGGGTGAATTTTGGATATGTGGTTCACCCAGATCCCCCGGTTCCAAGGATATTTTATGGGGTTATTGCATGTTTTGGGGTCCCTGTGATGTGTTTTATGATACTGTATTTCTCTGCCTGTCATAATTATATTAACCATTGTGTTCAATAATCATATCACAGGCAGAGGGGAGAATTTTGTGTGGGAGTATCTATGTGTATTGTACGGATTGATTGGTTGTATTTCAAAATCCTATGGGCAGTACTATGTTTGTGGATTGTGAATAAAAGAGGCTGTACGTGCCAGTACAGGCAGTTCTACTTCACCCTCAATCTGAGTCCTGTCTCTTATTGGGGGAATCTGCTACAAGGGATTGCTATGCTCTGCATATTCCCTTGCTATAATCACTGAGCTCTTGTAAGAGCTTGTTCCTGCTTCACTCTCTTGGAGGAGAGTTTCACCCACTGGAACCTGGAGCCTTGTCGTAGGTCCAGGGTGGGTAGGAGACGGTGAGACCCCAACCAAGCTGCGGTGGTTCGTGGGGTCTACGGTGGTTGTGGTGTCTGGCGGAGCGCTTGGAGCCCTCTGTAAGCGCTAGGAGCATTCTTCAACGGAGGTACCCAGTCGGGTTACCCATTACACCCCCCCATAATACCATGCAACCCCCCTAATTCCCACATTTGTTACCAGTCAGCATGGAGGCCAGAGTAACCATCTCACTGACACACTGGAATTCACAAGCAGCAAGAAGAGACTTTGAGATTTGGGGATCGAGCGGAATCTCAGACATGATAATTCCAACCTCTGAAAGGTTCCCATCATCATCCAGAGCAGCCAGATAATCCAAGTCCTCCAAGGCTTGCATGAGGATCTCCGGGGCTACAGACACACAGAGGAAAAAAAGACACCGGACTAAGAATGAAAATACACTGAAATACAAATTGCAAAAAAACTCTCCCACTTGGCTGGTCACATACCGGATACATGTACAATCGTAAATATCTGAACAAATTGCGCGAGGTCGTGGTGTTTTATTTAAAGCGGCATACATAACCATAAACTATATAAGTATTAACCAAATAACATATTGCTTCAAACTTATTTATTACACATCACCAAAAGTCCATGCTCTTAGCTTAACCCTGAGGATACCTTTTTGCCCCACCATGACAAGTACCAATAAATGGGTGCATGGAGAGGTCCGTCTATGTCACCCTCCACGTCCACTGAATAGTGACTGGGAGATAAAAAGTTTAAGTAAAGTACAGTGAATTATCTCCCAGACACAGAGCGAGCAGGTCGGTGCACAGGCCACGCAGAGAGAGCCAGAGACGTTCCGCTCCACGGAGAGAGCCAGAGGCATTTCGCTCCACGGAGAGAGCCAGAGACGTTCCGCTCCAGGGAGACAATCGGCCAAGTTCCGCTACACTGAGACAATCGGCCAAAACTCTGCCACAAGGAGATTAGAGGAACATTTAAGGGTCAGGAACACAAAAATGTATTGCTGATTCTATAGTGTTAAAACCACCATCTAGCCCCCCTGAATCCCTCTTGCCTCCCTAAATATAGAAAAACCTTACTTGTATTCCAGTCTGGAGCTGCTGCCTTTGCCTCTGAACTGCATCTGACCTATGACATCAATCAGAAGTGGTGGTCTGAGCCAATCACAATGCTTCCCCATCAGATTGGCTGAGACGGTCAAGGAGGGAGATCAGGGGCAGAGTAAGCACAAGTCAAACACAGCCTTAGCCGAACAGCAACTCCTCATGAATTGAATCAATGCATCACTATGAGGGAAGTTCAGGAACTCAGCCAGCCATACTGAGAGATTGAGCTACCCGACAAATTAAAATCAAAGCCTTTACACAAATCAACATCATTTCAATCTTACCAGGTCGATCAAGAAAGTCACACTGTCCCATGTCCGCAATATCCAGTCTCTTCAATAACAGTACAAGCCGGCTAAGGTTCTCCTGTAGAATACGTGGAGGAGTCACATCTGGCATCTGTGTCTGAAAGTAGCTCTCAGAATATAGCCGGTAACACAGACCTAGATAGACATCACAGAGCAAAGTACAGCCGGTAACACAGACATAGATAGACATCACAGAGCACAGAACAGTCAGTAACACACACCTTGATAGACAACACCGAGCAGAGTATAGCCAGTAACACACACCTAGATGGACATCACCGAGCACAGTACATCCAGTAAGACACATCTAGACAGACATCACCGAGCACAGTACAGCCAGTAACACACACCTAGACAGACATCACCAAGCACAGTACAGCCAGTAACACATACCTAGATGGATATCACAGAGCACAGTACAGCCAGTAACACACACCTAGACAGACATCACCAAGCACAGTACAGCCAGTAACACACACCTAGATAGACATCACAGAGAACAGTACAGCCAGTAACACACACCTAGATAGACATCACAGAGAACAGTACAGCCAGTAACACACACCTAGATAGACATCACAGAACACAGTACAGCCAGTAACACACACCTAGATAGACATGACAGAGAACAGTACAGCCAGTAACACACACCTAGACGGACATCACTGAGCACAGTACAGCCAGTAACACACACCTAGATAGACATCACCGAGCACAGTACAGTCAGTAACACACACCTAGACGGACATCACCGAGCACAGTACAGCCAGTAACACACACCTAGACGGACATCACAGAGCACAGTACAGCCAGTAACACACACCTAGATGGACATCACAGAGCACAGTACAGCCAGTAACACACACCTAGATAGACATCACAGAGCACATTACAGCCAGTAACACACACCTAGATAGACATGACAGAGCACATTACAGCCAGTAACACACACCTAGATAGACATGACAGAGAACAGTACAGCCAGTAACACACACCTAGATAGACATCACCGAGCACAGTACAGCTAGTAACACACATCTAGATAGACATGACAGAGAACAGTACAGCCAGTAACACACACCTAGATGGACATCACAGAGCACAGTACAGTCAGTAACACACACCTAGACGGACATCACCGAGCACAGTACATCCAGTAATAACACACACCCAGACAGACATCACAGAGCACAGTACAGCAAGTCACACACACCTAGATAGACAAGACAGAGCACAGTACATCCAGTAACACACACCTAGATGGACATCACTGAGCACAGTACAGCCAGTAACACACATCTAGATAGACATCACAGAGCACAGTACAGCCAGTAGCAAACACCTAGACAGACATCACAAAGCACAGTACAGCCAGTAACACACACCTAGATAGACATGACAGAGCACAGTACAGCCAGTAACACACACCTAGATAGACATCACAGAGCACAGTACAGCCAGTAACACACACCTAGATGGACATCACAGAGCACAGTACAGCCAGTAACACACACCTAGATGGACATCACAGAGCACAGTACAGCCAGTAACACACACCTAGATAGACATGACAGAGCACATTACAGCCAGTAACACACACCTAGATAGACATGACAGAGCACAGTACAACCAGTAACACACACCTAGATAGACATCACAGAGCACAGTACAGCCAGTAACACACACCTAGATAGACATGACAGAGCACAGTACAGCCAGTAACACACACCTAGATAGACATGACAGAGCACAGTACAACCAGTAACACACACCTAGATAGACATGAGAGAGCACAGTACAGCCAGTAACAGACACCTAGATAGACATCACCGATCACAGTACAGCCAGTAACAGACACCTAGATAGACATCACCGAGCACAGTAGAGCCAGTAACACACACCTAGATGGACATCACAGAGCACAGTACAGCCAGTAACACACACCTAGACGGACACCACTGAGCACAGTACAGCCAGTAACAGACACCTAGATAGACATCACCGAGCACAGTACAGCCAGTAACACACACCTAGATAGACATCACAGCCAGTAACACACACCTAGATGGAAATCACAGAGTACAGTACAGCTAGTAACACACACCTAGACAGACATCACAGAGCACAGTACAGCCAGTAACACACACCTAGATAGACATCACAGAGAACAGTACAGCCAGTAACACACACCTAGATAGACATCACAGAACACAGTACAGCCAGTAACACACACCTAGATAGACATGACAGAGAACAGTACAGCCAGTAACACACACCTAGACGGACATCACCGAGCACAGTACAGCCAGTAACACACACCTAGATAGACATCACCGAGCACAGTACAGTCAGTAACACACACCTAGACGGACATCACCGAGCACAGTACAGCCAGTAACACACACCTAGATGGACATCACAGAGCACAGTACAGCCAGTAACACACACCTAGATGGACATCACAGAGCACAGTACAGCCAGTAACACACACCTAGATAGACATCACAGAGCACATTACAGCCAGTAACACACACCTAGATAGACATGACAGAGCACATTACAGCCAGTAACACACACCTAGATAGACATGACAGAGAACAGTACAGCCAGTAACACACACCTAGATGGACATCACAGAGCACAGTACAGCCAGTAACACACACCTAGACGGACATCACCGAGCACAGTACAGCCAGTAACACACACCTAGATGGACATCACAGAGCACAGTACAGCCAGTAACACACACCTAGATAGACATCACCGAGCACAGTACAGCCAGTAACACACACCTAGATAGACATCACAGAGCACAGTACAGCCAGTAACACACACCTAGACGGACATCACAGAGCACAGTACAGCTAGTAACACACACCTAGACAGACATCACAGAGCACAGTACAGCCAGTAACAAACACCTAGATAGACATCACAGAGAACAGTACAGCCAGTAACACACACCTAGATAGACATCACCGAGCACAGTACAGCCAGTAACACACACCTAGATAGACATCACCGAGTACAGTACAGTCAGTAACACACACCTAGATAGACATCACAGAGCACAGTACAGTCAGTAACACACACCTAGACGGACATCACCGAGCACAGTACAGCCAGTAACACACACCTAGATGGACATCACCGAGCACAGTACAGCCAGTAACACACACCTAGATGGACATCACAGAGCACAGTACAGCCAGTAACACACACCTAGATAGACATCACCGAGCACAGTACAGTCAGTAACACACACCTAGACAGACATCACAGAGCACAGTACAGCCAGTAACACACACACAGACAGACATCACAGAGCACAGTACATCCAGTAACACACACCTAGACGGACATCACAGAGCACAGTACAGTCAGTAACACACACCTAGATGGACATCACAGAGCACAGTACAGCCAGTAACACACACCTAGACGGACACCACTGAGCACAGTACAGCCAGTAACAGACACCTAGATAGACATCACCGAGCACAGTACAGCCAGTAACACACACCTAGATAGACATCACAGCCAGTAACACACACCTAGATGGAAATCACAGAGTACAGTACAGCTAGTAACACACACCTAGACAGACATCACAGAGCACAGTACAGCCAGTAACACACACCTAGATAGACATCACAGAGAACAGTACAGCCAGTAACACACACCTAGATAGACATCACAGAACACAGTACAGCCAGTAACACACACCTAGATAGACATGACAGAGAACAGTACAGCCAGTAACACACACCTAGACGGACATCACCGAGCACAGTACAGCCAGTAACACACACCTAGATAGACATCACAGAGCACAGTACAGTCAGTAACACACACCTAGACGGACATCACCGAGCACAGTACAGCCAGTAACACACACCTAGATGGACATCACAGAGCACAGTACAGCCAGTAACACACACCTAGATGGACATCACAGAGCACAGTACAGCCAGTAACACACACCTAGATAGACATCACAGAGCACATTACAGCCAGTAACACACACCTAGATAGACATGACAGAGCACATTACAGCCAGTAACACACACCTAGATAGACATGACAGAGAACAGTACAGCCAGTAACACACACCTAGATGGACATCACAGAGCACAGTACAGTCAGTAACACACACCTAGACGGACATCACCGAGCACAGTACAGCCAGTAACACACACCTAGATGGACATCACAGAGCACAGTACAGCCAGTAACACACACCTAGATAGACATCACCGAGCACAGTACAGCCAGTAACACACACCTAGATAGACATCACAGAGCACAGTACAGCCAGTAACACACACCTAGACGGACATCACAGAGCACAGTACAGCTAGTAACACACACCTAGACAGACATCACAGAGCACAGTACAGCCAGTAACAAACACCTAGATAGACATCACAGAGAACAGTACAGCCAGTAACACACACCTAGATAGACATCACCGAGCACAGTACAGCCAGTAACACACACCTAGATAGACATCACCGAGTACAGTACAGTCAGTAACACACACCTAGATAGACATCACAGAGCACAGTACAGTCAGTAACACACACCTAGACGGACATCACCGAGCACAGTACAGCCAGTAACACACACCTAGATGGACATCACCGAGCACAGTACAGCCAGTAACACACACCTAGATGGACATCACAGAGCACAGTACAGCCAGTAACACACACCTAGATAGACATCACCGAGCACAGTACAGTCAGTAACACACACCTAGACAGACATCACAGAGCACAGTACAGCCAGTAACACACACACAGACAGACATCACAGAGCACAGTACATCCAGTAACACACACCTAGACGGACATCACAGAGCACAGTACAGTCAGTAACACACACCTAGATGGACATCACAGAGCACGGTACAGCCAGTAACACACACCTAGATAGACATCACAGAGCACAGTACAACCAGTAACACACACCTAGATAGACATGACAGAGCACATTACAGCCAGTAACACACACCTAGATAGACATGACAGAGAACAGTACAGCCAGTAACACACACCTAGACGGACATCACCGAGCACAGTACAGCCAGTAACACACACCTAGATGGACATCACAGAGCACAGTACAGCCAGTAACACACACACAGACAGACATCACAGAGCACAGTACATCCAGTAACACACACCTAGACGGACATCACAGAGCACAGGACAGTCAGTAACACACACCTAGACGGACATCACCGAGCACAGTACAGTCAGTAACACACACCTAGATGGACATCACAGAGCACGGTACAGCCAGTAACACACACCTAGATAGACATCACAGAGCACAGTACAGCCAGTAACACACACCTAGATAGACATGACAGAGCACATTACAGCCAGTAACACACACCTAGATAGACATGACAGAGAACAGTACAGCCAGTAACACACACCTAGACGGACATCACCGAGCACAGTACAGCCAGTAACACACACCTAGATGGACATAACAGAGCACAGTACAGCCAGTAACACACACCTAGATGGACATGACAGAGCACATTACAGCCAGTAACACACACCTAGATAGAAATGACAGAGAACAGTACAGCCAGTAACACACACCTAGATATACATCACAGAGCACAGTACAGCCAGTAACACACACCTAGATGGACATGACAGAGCACATTACAGCCAGTAACACACATCTAGATAGAAATGACAGAGAACAGTACAGCCAGTAACACACACCTAGACGGACATCACAGAGCACAGGACAGCCAGTAACACACACATAGATAGACATCACAGAGCACAGTACAGCCAGTAACACACACCTAGACGGACACCACTGAGCACAGTACAGCCAGTAACAGACACCTAGATAGACATCACAGAGCACTGTACAGCCAGTAACACACACCTATACAGACATCACAGAGCACAGTACAGCCAGTAACACACACCTAGATAGACATCACAGAGCACAGTACAGCCAGTAACACACACCTAGATGGACATCACCGAGCACAGTACAGCCAGTAACACACATCTAGATGGACATCACCGAGCACAGGACAGCCAGTAACACACACCTAGATAGACATGACAGAGCACAGTACAGCCAGTAACACACACCTAGATGGACATGACAGAGCACAGTACATCCAGTAACACACACCTAGATAGACATGACAGAGCACAGTACAGCCAGTAACACACACCTAGACAGACATCACAGAGCACAGTACAGCCAGTAACACACACCTAGATGGACATCACAGAACACAGTACAGCCAGTAACACACAATTAGACGGACATCACAGAGCACATTACAGCCAGTAACACACACCTAGATAGACATGACAGAGCACATTACAGCCAGTAACACACACCTAGATAGACATGACAGAGAACAGTACAGCCAGTAACACACACCTAGACGGACATCACCGAGCACAGTACAGCCAGTAACACACACCTAGACGGACATCACAGAGCACAGTACAGCCAGTAACACACACACCTAGATGGACATCACAGAGCACAGTACAGCCAGTAACACACAATTAGACGGACATCACCGAGCACAGTACAGCCAGTAACACACACCTAGATCTACATTACCGAGCACAGTACAGCCAGTAACACACACACAGACAGTCATAACAATACACACACTTGGAGATGAGATTTTACTGCTACAGAAATAAAACTTACCGTCATTCGCGCGCGCTCTGATTGTGCGCATTTTAGCTTTAGCTTTACTGATTGGCTGATAAACCACAGAATCTGCACGAATGCGAGGGTTGTAAACCTATGAAAAAAACAAGGTAAAGTAGTAAAATTGGAATATTCCGACTAGAGATTTCCAGTGATGTAAATGTTAAACAACAGATGGAATTAGTATCTTGCGCATCTTTTATTGTACAAACAGAATTTTGCATTGACAAGCTTTTGGGTGATCACACACAGAGCAGACTGTACCCGCAGAGCGAGCAGGGAGACACACACAGAGCAGACTGTACCCGCAGAGCGAGCAAGGAGACACACACAGAGCAGACTGTACCCGCAGAGCGAGCAGGGAGACACACACAGAGCAGACTGTACTCGCAGAGCGAGCAGGGTGACACACACAGAGCAGACTGTACCCGCAGAGCGAGCAGGGAGACACACACAGAGCAGACTGTACCCGCAGAGCGAGCAAGGAGACACACACAGAGCAGACTGTACCCGCAGAGCGAGCAGGGAGACACACACAGAGCAGACTGTACTCGCAGAGCGAGCAGGGAGACACACACAGAGCAGACTGTACCCGCAGAGCGAGCAGGGAGACACACACAGAGCAGACTGTACCCACAGAGCGAGCAGGGAGACACACACAGAGCAGACTGTACCCGCAGAGCGAGCAGGGAGACACACACAGAGCAGACTGTACACGCAGACTGTACGAGCAGGGAGACACACACAGAGCAGACTGTACCCGGAGCAGACACACAGAGAGACTGCAGAGCAGCAGACACACACAGAGCAGACTGTACCCGCAGAGCGAGCAGGGAGACACACACAGAGCAGACTGTACCCGCAGAGCGAGCAGGGAGACACACACAGAGCAGACTGTACCCGCAGAGCGAGCAGGGAGACACACACAGAGCAGACTGTACCCACAGAGCGAGCAGGGAGACACACACAGAGCAGACTGTACCCACAGAGCGAGCAGGGAGACACACACAGAGCAGACTGTACCCGCAGAGCGAGCAGGGAGACACACACAGAGCAGACTGTACCCGCAGAGCGAGCAGGGAGACACACACAGTGCAGACTGTACCCGCAGAGCGAGCAGATCTTTATCTCTGCGGTTAGCTATATTTATTAATAGACCCTGCCCCAATCCCAATTTGTTATAACGTCTGGCACACAATTCCTGCTATTTTTAAATTAGAAATGAACCGGTCTACTGACAGATGGAGCTCAATACTCACAGTTTGAAGCTCACTTCCAGTGTCGATCACATATCGAATTCCTGGCAGAGAGAAGGAAAGCTCGGCCATGTTGTATGCCAGAAAAACGTGTCGTTGATAACCAGATTCATTCTGCTGTGGCTCATACACTGATTGGATGGCACTGCCAGCGCTGGGAAGCAAAGCCAATGGCATCAGACTACCCAGGCTGGGGCTGAGAGAAAGGGCCTCCACCATTACAGCAGCATTGCAACGTACAACCTCCTGAGAACCAAGGAAATTAAACATTTAGAACGCAGCATTGCAGTACAACCAACCCCATCATGAAACCTTCCTGCAATATGTGGCCTCCATGCAAAGACAATCTATTCTACATAGAAAAAGCAGCAGAGCCCCCCATTCGAGGGATACAATATGACATTTCTTCAGAATGCAGAGCACAGTGTGCACCAGCTGTGGCTCTAACAGACAGACATGTCCTCAGCCTACTGGTGCCCATTTACCAGGATGAAGAAACGGATTTGGAAACATTGCGAGTAATTCAGGTTCTTCACACGTAAACAGACATTGTTTAGGGCAGACTGGTGACTGCATTGCTGCGTGAGAAGTAATCCTCTGCTTCTTTTTTTGTTTTTTTCCTTTTTTGTGAGGCATTTTCATGTATCCTTACTTATTATCTGGTGAATAATGACGTATACAATAATATGGCAGACTGATAATACCACTGAATTTAGGGTGAAACTCTTTTTGAATGACTATTTTGTCACAAGGCGTCAGTGAAATTACATAAGGGACGTTGGAACGCCGACGTTACAGGATGCATCAACGTCAAATTAGATTGTGCAGTCGTATTGTAGAAATTGTGTGTCTGGTGTGAAATTACTTCTGGAAGCGTGCACACACCATAACCAATTTGGAAAGGGGCAAATATTTAAAAATAATCAAACACTTGGTTTGGTCTACAATACTGTGTAGTCACTACTTAGCAGATGTGACTCCATTTTGTAACAAAGTGAAAAAACACACAGACACTTTTTTGCTTACTCATTCACTGCATGACCAAACTGAATAGAATTTGGCTAATGTAAACAGTGATTAGAGATAAGGCATTGCTTACACTTAGAACCAAGTCTTTGGAACAAGGGGGGTTGAGAGCCCAAGCCCACACATATATCAATATATGCAAACCGTATAATTATATACAAAATATACCTACATTAATCATTTGAATATATTCATAGATAGTTGTAATTATAACGAAATGTATTCATTGAATTCGAACATTAGCTGAATGTGTGTAAAAGACGTGTATATCATATGTTATCACATATTACTAATACAGACACACTTCGTTATACACAATTGGACACTGTAACTGATAAATCAGACACAGATTACTTTCATCAAGAAGAGATACTCCATACCAGTACTTACATAGTATTACAGAGTTACATAGTTACATAGTTACATAGCTGAAAAGAGACTTGCATCCATCAAGTTCAGCCTTCCTCACATTTGTTTTTTGCTGTTGATCCAAAAGAAGGCAAAAAACCCAGTTTGAAGCACAATTTTGCAACAAGCTAGGAAAAAAATTCCTTCTTGACCCAGAATGGCAGTCAGATTTATCCTTGGATCAAGCAGTTATTACCCTACATTGAAAGATTATATCCTTGAATATTCTGTTCTTGCAAGTATGCATCTAGTAGCCGTTTGAACATCTGTATGGACTCTGATAAAACCACTTCCTCAGGCAGAGAATTCCACATCCTGATTGTTCTTACGGTAAAAAAACCTTTCCTTTGCCTTAGACGAAATCTTCTTTCTTCCAGTCTAAACTCATGGCCTCGTGTCCTATGTAAAGTCCGGTTTGTGAATAGATTTCCACACAATGGTTTGTATTGGCCCGAATATATTTGCATAATGTTATCATATCCCCTCTCAGGCGACGTTTTTCTAAACTAAATAGGTTTAAATTTGTTAACCTTTCTTCATAGCCGATATGTTCCATTCCTTTTATTAATTTTGTAGCCCGCCTCTGCACTTTTTTCTAGTGCCATAATATCCTTCTTTAGAACAGGTGCCCAAAATTGCACAGCATATTCAACATGTGGTCTTACCAGTGATTTATAAAGAGGCAAAATGATATTCTCGTCCCGAGAATGAATGCCCTTTTTCCAGCATGACAATACCTTACTGGCCTACTTAATTTTACTTTTCAAATTCAATGGGACTTCTATAAGAACCTATTTTAAGAGGGAGTCCAGATCCGTCAAAAGCTACTTTATGACATAAAACGGAGACTGATAGTCTATTAAGACGGACCACTACCCCTTTGAAGTATGTAAACCTGATGAAGTAACCAGAAAGATAAGAAAATGTAATGTCATTTTCGTCACAAATTTCAATTAACCCAGTAGACAAAGTGGTAGTTGGAATTAAAAATGAAATTTATTGTGATGCAATAACACCATCTGCTGATCAATTTCCTGATCATTATTCATGGCAGCATTTACTCATGGGTTAGCTCCTCCCCTTAAAGCAGACAGAAAATAGAACTCTGAAACTGATATAAATAGATTCTTCCCCTTCCCATCGGGCAGTCTTTTTTCCTGTCCTTCACGGCAGTTTGGAAGGAGTCTGCTTATGCAGGCCTAGATTTTTTCTTTTATGCTCACCAGGCAATATTTTTTAGGCCGTGCCGGGGTTCAGCCTCCAAGCCCTGAAGACTAGAAGATGAAGTGGCTGGCCTGGGTACCCACTTTAGTGACTGGGGGTCGGACCCAACCTCTCCCTCAGGGGATGAAAATGGTCCACTGCATGCCATCCCTGAAGACCCAGCAACAGGCCAGCTTGGGTACCCCCTCAGGGGATGTATGTGATATACTGCCTACATGAAACCAGGCCAGGGTTCAGCCTCTTATCCTTGAAGACCCAGCAACAGGCCAGCTTGGGTACCCCCTCAGGTAATTTATGTTATATACTGCCTACGTGAAGCCAGCAAACAGCATACAGGTAAGAGTTGCCAGCCTGGGTTCCTACTTCAGCAAGCAGGGGTCTGTCCTATCTATCTCGGAAATGATGACAGTAGTCCACAGCATAGATGAGGCCCAGTTGAGTCTAAGCCCTTATCCCTGAAGACCCAGCAAACAGCACATGAATAAGAGTTTCCAGCCTGGGTACCTCCTTCAGCAAGCAAGAGTCTAACCTATCTCTCTCCCAGAGGGGATGACAACGGTACACTGCATACATGAGGCCCAACAGAGTTGTGACTACCGGGGTAAACCTATCCTATGTATTCAACCTTGTATGGTGATGATGAATGGCATATGGGGTACAGATGGAAGCCTATAGTTTAAACAGTTTAGGCTGTCAGTTGTTCAAATCCCCATTTTGCCGCTGAAACACAGGCCTGCAACGGTTCAGGTAAGTGCATTAGTAATTACATTAAAACTAGTATAGGCACCTGGGTCTCTGTTCTTTCAGTCCCTCCCAGCTGCTCACATTAGGCTTCCTTCTAAAAATAGGTCACATTTAGGAGATTTGTGTGGTGAGCATTTAGGTAAGTTTATAAGGATGTTTGGTGCAAAAGAGTGCTGATAATGCAAGTATGCATTGGGCAAAGTAGTGCTGATAATGCAAAAAGAGTGCTGATAATGCAAGGAGGCATTGTGCAAAGGAGTGCTGATAATGGATATCCTGGCTGTATAAAGTCTGCTGGAATTCCACAGCCTGAAGACAGAAATATCCAAGGTAAGAGAACCTTCTTGGGTGTCTGATTAAGGTACACACATACAACTATATGTAACCACTATACGCTCTATGTATGAGTTACTATGAGGACACAGCCTCAGTATATGTACCCACTATATGCTCTATGTATGAGTTACTATGAGGACACAGCCTCAGTATATGTACCCACTATAGGCTCTATGTAAGAGTTACTGTGAGGACACGGCCTCAGTATATGTATCTATTATATGCTCTATGTATGAGTTACTATGAGGACACAGCCTCAGTATATGTACCCACTATATGCTCTATGTATGAGTTACTATGGAGACACAGCCTCAGTATTTGTACCCACTATATGCTCTATGTATGAGTTACTATGAGGACACAGCCTCAGTATATGTACCCACTATATGCTCTATGTATGAGTTACTATGAGGACACAGCCTCAGTATATGTACCCACTATATACTCTATGTATGAGTCACTATGAGGACACAGCCTCAGTATATATATATCCACTTTATGCTCTATGTATGGCTTACTATGAGGACACGGCCTCAGTATATTTACCCACTATATGCTCTATGTATGAGTTACTATGAGGACACGGCCTCAGTATATGTACCCACTATATGCTCTATGTATGAGTTACTGTGAGGACACGGCCTCAGTATATGTACCCACTATATGCTCTATGTATAAGTTACTGTGAGGACATCGCCTCAGTATATGTACCCTCTATATGCTCTATGTATGAGTTACTGTGAGGACACAGCCTCAGTATTTGTACCCACTATATGCTCTATGTATGAGTTACTGTGAGGACATCGCCTCAGTATATGTACCCACTATATGCTCTATGTATGAGTTACTATGAGGACACAGCCTCAGTATATGTACCCACTATATGCTCTATGTATGAGTTACTATGAGGACACAGCCTCGGTATATGTACCCACTATATGCTCTATGTATGAGTTACTATGAGGACACGGCCTCGGTATATGTATTCACTATATGCTCTATGTATGAGTTACTATGGGGACACGGCCTCAGTATATGTACCCACTATATGCTCTATGTATGAGTTACTGTGAGGACACGGCCTCAGTATATGTACCCACTATATGCTGTATGTATGAGTTACTGTGAGGACACAGCCTCAGTATATGTACCCACTATATGCTCAATGTATGAGTTACTGTGAGGACACAGCCTCAGTATATGTACCCACTATATGCTCTATGTATGAGTTACTATGAGGACACAGCCTCAGTATATGTACCCATTATATGCTCTATGTATGAGTTACTGTGATGACACGGGCTTAGTATATGTACCCACTATATGCTCTATGTATGAGTTACTATGAGGACACAGCCTCAGTATATGTACCCACTATATGCTCTATGTATGAGTTACTATGGAGACACAGCCTCAGTATATGTACCCACTATATGCTGTATGTATGAGTTACTATGAGGACACAGCCTCAGTATATGTACCCACTATATGCTCTGTGTATGAGTTACTATGAGGACACAGCCTCAGTATATGTACCCACTATATGCTCTATGTATGAGTTACTATGGAGACACAGCCTCAGTATATGTACCCACTATATGCTCTGTGTATGAGTTCCTATGAGTACACAGCCTCAGTATATGTACCCACTATATGCTCTATGTATGAGTTACTATGAGGACACAGCCTCAGTATATGTACCCACTATATGCTCTATGTATGAGTTACTATGAGGACACAGCCTCAGTATATGTACCCACTATAGGCTCTATGTATGAGTTACTATGAGGACACAGCCTCAGTATATGTACCCACTATATGCTCTATGTATGAGTTACTATGGAGACACAGCCTCAGTATATGTACCCACTATATGCTCTATGTATGAGTTCCTATGAGGACACAGCCTCAGTATATGTACCCACTATATGCTCTATGTATGAGTTCCTATGAGGACACAGCCTCAGTATATGTACCCACTATGTGCTCTATGTATGAGTTACTATGAGGACATGGCCTCAGTATATGTACCCACTATATGCTCTATGTATGAGTTACTATGAGGACACCGCCTCAGTATATGTACCCACTATATGCTCTATGTATGAGTTACTGTGATGACACGGGCTCAGTATATGTACCCACTATATGCTCTATGTATGAGTTACTATGAGGACACAGCCTCAGTATATGTACCCACTATATGCTCTATGTATGAGTTACTATGGAGACACAGCCTCAGTATATGTACCCACTATATGCTCTATGTATGAGTTACTATGAGGACACAGCCTCAGTATATGTACCCACTATATGCTCTATGTATGAGTTCCTATGAGGACACAGCCTCAGTATATGTACCCACTATATGCTCTATGTATGAGTTCCTATGAGGACACAGCCTCAGTATATGTACCCACTATATGCTCTATGTATGAGTTACTGTGAGGACACAGCCTCAGTATATGTACCCACTATATGCTCTGTGTATGAGTTACTATGAGGACACAGCCTCAGTATATGTACCCACTATATGCTCTATGTATGAGTTACTATGAGGACACATTCTCAGTATATGTACCCACTATATGCTCTATGTATGAGTTACTGTGAGGACACAGCCTCAGTATATGTACCCACTATATGCTCTATGTATGAGTTCCTATGAGGACACAGCCTCAGTATATGTACCCACTATATGCTCTATGTATGAGTTAACGTGAGGACACAGCCTCAGTATATGTACCCACTATATGCTCTATGTATGAGTTACTATGAGGACATGGCCTCATAGTAACCCACTATATATGTACCCACTATATATGTACCCACTATATGCTCTATGTATGAGTTACTGTGAGGACACAGCCTCAGTATATGTACCCACTATATGCTCTATGTATAAGTTACTGTGAGGACACAGCCTCAGTATATGTACCCACTATATGCTCTATGTATGAGTTACTATGGAGACACAGCCTCAGTATATGTACCCACTATATGCTCTATGTATGAGTTACTATGGAGACACAGCCTCAGTATATGTACCCACTATATGCTCTATGTATGAGTTACTATGAGGACACAGCCTCAGTATATGTACCCACTATATGCTCTATGTATGAGTTACTGTAAGGACACAGCCTCAGTATATGTACCCACTATATGCTCTATGTATGAGTTACTATGAGGACACACCCTCAGTATATGTACCCACTATATGCTCTGTGTATGAGTTACTATGAGGACACAACCTCAGTATATGTGCCCACTATATGCTCTATGTATGAGTTACTGTGAGGACACAGCGGCCATTTTAACTCACAGACACTGTTTGGACTTTTCTACATGGTGCCATCTCACCGGTATTTGGTGCACAAAGACATCGTTCAGTAGTTTTAAACTATACAACAGGGGACACATTATACAGTAATTATTTTTCATATAGCCTGTATATGTTCTGCGGAATTTGCATTAAACTGCATGTTCCAAACTACCGAACGGATCTGGGTGAATTTTAAATATGTGTTTCACCCAGATCCCCCGGTTCCGA
>OW240917.1:1851003-1869168 GCA_933207985.1 Pelobates cultripes
CTGTCCCCCTGCAGCGGGACTGTTTATCATAAGGGGAGACAGTCGGTCTCCCCCTCCAACAGCAGCACCGGGTCCAGGGAGAGGAGCATACCACCCCCTCTTCAAAGCTGGGCTCCAACCAGACTACTCCAGCTGAAGTGCTGGCACCAGGGCAGAGTACCGCTGGTCTCAGCAACCCACAGATCCGGAGTACCTGTACCAAACACTGGCGTGATGGAGCCCCTGGACAAAGACTGGCTGCACGTTTCCCCAGGTGCACTAACTTTTCATTGTGGGTGGGCTGCACTACTGACTATATTTTGTGGGTGGGTTGCTGGACTAACCAAAGCACTGACCGACAGGAGTCCAGATACCTTGTTAGTCTTTTTGGGAAAGGGGAGAAATGTGGCGAAACCAACCTCGCCACTGGGCGTAGGAGAAGCCTGTTTGCCTGCCTCCTGCCTGCTGCCTATGGCCCCTGGGAGATCTGGCCCTTTAAATACAGTATTTGGGCATATTGTATTTTATTATGCTGCTGCTGGCCCTTTAAGAACCATCTGGGGACATACTGTGGAGTTACTGGGTGGCCACCATTTCCTGTATCAGAAGCACATGGTGAGAACAATGGATGGCGGCCATTTTAACTCACAGACACTGTTTGGACTTTTCTACACGGTGCCATCTCGCCGGTATTTGGTACACGAAGACATTGTTCAGTAGTTTTAAACTATACAACAGGGGACACATTATAGAGTAATTATTTTGTATATAGCCTGCATATGTTCTGCGGAATCTGCATTAAATCATCATACTTTTTATGGGGTTATTGCATGTTTTGGGGTCCCTGTGATATGTTTTATAATACTGTATTTCTATGCCTGTGATAATTATATTACCCATTGTGTTCAGTAATCATATCACAAGCAGAGGGGAGGATTTTGTCTGGGACTGTCTATGTGTATTGTACGGATTGATTGGTTGTATTTCAAAACCCTGTGGGCAGTACTATGTTTGTGGATTGTGAATAAAAGAGGCTGTATGTGCCAGTACAGTCAGTTCTGCTTGACCTCAAAACTAAGTTTCGTCTCGTTATTGGGGGAATTGGATTGTATGCTGATTACCAGGAGTGTAAGCTGATTGTATGTTTTTCCTGTTCAGCTGCTTACAGCATTCATATGCTTGAGAGCATTCGTATGCTTCTCCGGTTCGGTGGTTGTGGTGTCTGCTGCAGTGCTTGGAGTGCTCAGGAACCGATAGGAGCATCCTTCAACGGAGGTACCAAGTCAGGGTGCCAGGCGATCCATTACAACTAGTATTTCAGTATGGCAAGACACTCATTCTGCAACCAGGAGACGACACAGCGACCCTCTTCACCAGCCTGGGGATCCAGGCTCTGACGCACCTTCCTCCCACGATATGAGGCTTGGAAGAGCTTCAAGGAGATCGCAGGAGAATAAGGTACCCGGGGTGCATAGGTAAAAAAAAATCCCCAATAGATAATTAGAAATAGAGCAAAAAACAAAGGAAGGGTGTGGTTGTACAGGGAGAGGTATTAGCAGTAGAAAGAGGGAAGTGCTCATGCCATTGTACAGAATACTGGTGAGACCTCACTTGGAGTATTGTATGCAGTACTGGAGACCGTATCTTCAGAAGGATATTAATACCTTAGAGAGAGTTCAGAGAAGGGCTACTAAACTGGTTCATGGATTGCGGGATAAAACTTACCAGGAAAGGTTAAAGGATCTTAACATGTATAGCTTGGAGGAAAGACGAGACAGGGGATATGATAGAAACATTTAAATACATAAAGGGAATCAACACAGTAAAGGAGGAGACTATATTTAAAAGAAGAAAACTACCACAACAAGAGGACATAGTCTTAAATTAGAGGGACAAAGGTTTAAAAATAATATCAGGAAGTATTACTTTACTGAGAGGGTAGTGGATGCATGGAATAGACTTCCAGCTGAAGTGGTAGAGGTTAACACAGTAAAGGAGTTTAAGCATGTGTGGGATAGGCATAAGGCTATCCTAACTATAAGATAAGACTAGGGACTAATGAAAGTATTTAGAAAATTGGGCAGACTAGATGGGCCAAATGGTTCTTATCTGCCGTCACATTCTATGTTTCTATGCCTTTAATGTAAGGTATTCTTGCCACATTCGGGGTGCATAGACTAGGCCGTCCAACCACGAGGAGGGGGGCCATCAAGCATTGGGGAGGGGGGACGTGGGGATCTGGGTTCAGGAGATGCGAGACTGGGATACTTGAGGCAAACTTCAGTTAAGGCCTACAATCGAAGGGCCCGCGGCTGCCCACTCCCTCATCATGACACCAAACCACACTTCACAGGGCTAATGGAGGCTTGGGAGGGGATGGAGAGGATCGGGATGGGGAACTCACATCGGGACCGGCCCACACAGACCTCGAAATTGCATACGGATCATGCTGTTATACCCTGGCATGGACACAGGCCACTTCCGTATAGGGCCTGACTGGCCACCCCAGGATTGCAACGGGATGCCCCCATAACAGCACTGTTGAAGCTTAAGTTAACCCCTTAAGGACAGAGCTTCAAAAGATTGTCTTTCACTTAATGACAACAGCATTTTTTTCATTTTTTGCTGTTTGCGTTCAACTGCAATTTGCATTTTACTAATTTGTTGCACCAACACATATTATACATCGCTTTTTAAAGGACAGAAAGGGCTTTAATTTGATGTAACACACATATATATAAATGCTTATTTATTATAAAAAAAATGAAAGTTTTTTTTACAGTTTTTGCAATAATAATGTGTGCATAATTAGTGCAGGTTAAGGAAAGTAATTAAAAATAAATTAATTTAGTTGTTCTGATTTACAGAATATATAATGTGGCTGGGATTTTAAGTTTTTTTTGGTAGTTACAGGTCACAAAGCACAAGGAGTAAAATAAACTTTTAATGTGGAGCGATTTTAGAATTTGGTATGTTTGTCTTGTAAGCTTAATAGCCATAAAAGAAAACAAAATTGCCACACAAAAGTATATATTTATATAAAGTAGACATCACGGGCTATTTACCTAAGGTTGTTTTGACACTTTCTACGTAGCCATTTCACCGCCAACCTCTGCTAAATATTGGAGTAAAATTGTGTTTTTTTGGTTTTTGGCACACAAACTTATAACAGAGAAATTCTCGTGTATATTTTGTAAAGTTGGTGTGTGCTATTCCTGTACAAAGTTTTATTTTGTGTTCAGTTACATCTGCTGAGTAAAAAGGACACCCCCATTCAGTGGCGGATCCAGAGCCTGATCTCGGGAGGGGCACTTGTAGATTATTTAAAGAAATAATCCAGACACAATTACCACTACAGCTCAGTGTAGTGGTTATGGTGTCAATAGTGCCGGGACCCCCTCCCAGAGTAAGTAGTCAAACCGTTTAAGAACAGTTTAACAACTTACCTGAGGTCTGCTGGGAAATGGGGCAGTAGTAGGGCATAGGAGCAGTGGTGTGTGTGAGTGGTGCAGTGTGTGTGTGTGAGGGGGACAGTGTGTGCGCAGTGTGTTTGTGAGGGCGGCAGTGTATGTGTGGGACAGTATGTGTGTGTAACAGTTGAAGTGTGTGTGTGAGTATTGCAGTGTATGTGTGTGTATGGGGCGGCAGTGTATGGGGGCAGTGTGTGTGTATCGGGTAGTGTATGTGTGTAGAGTGTGTGCATGGGGGGCAGTGTGTGTGTATGGGGGTAGTGTATGTGTGTAGAATGTGTGTATGGGGGGTGTGTGTATGGGGACAGTGTGTGTATCGGTAGTGTATGTGTGGGAGTGTGTGTATGGGGCAGTGTGTGTGTATGGGGGCAGTGTGTGTGTATGGGGGCAGTATGGGTGTATGGGGGCAGTATGGGTGTGTATGGGGGCATGTGTGTGTGTATGGGGCAGTGTGTGTGTATGGGGGCAGTGTGGTGTATGGGGCAGTATAGGTGTATGGGGGGCAATGTGTGTGTTTGGGGGCAATGTGTGTATGGGGGCAGTATAGGTGTATGGGGGGCAGTATGGGGATCAGTGTATGTGTGTAAAGTGTTTGTGTGTGATAAAGGTAGGGGGGCTTTTTTTTTTTTAAATATATATTTTTTATTTGAATTTTTAATATAAATATTCTATGTCCCCCCTCCCTTCTTACCTTTACTGGGGAGGAGGGGGGACATATTTCGTTCCCTGGTGGTCCCAGTGGTGATTCCCTGGTGGTCCCAGTGGTTACAGTGAACTCTAGCCCACGCTCCCGGGCTAGAGTTCACTCTCGCGAGATTTGGAGCGTTGCCGTGGTAACCGCGGCAATGCTTCAAATCACACGAGAGGAGGACCCGGAGGAGCCGCAGCCTGAGCTCCCGAGTCCTCTCTCTCCCTCCCTCCGCCGGCTGTCAGCACAGTGCCTGCGGACCAGGGAGGGAGATATGTGATCTCCCCTCCGGTCCGCAGGCACATTGCAGGGCTAGCACCTGCATGTGCTGCTGGCAGGGGAGGGAGATCGGCGGATTTTTCGGGGGGGCAATTGCCCCGTTGCCCCCCCCCCCTGGATCCGCCACTGCCCCCATTGTATGTCTTTGGCACTATTTCGTGAAGTTACAGTGCCATATAGGAGACCTGTCCTTTCCAGTATTCACAGTAAAATTTTGAGAGATGGATTTAATGGGCCTTAGCTTCCATTTGGGGTATTATAGTAGTTTGACTGTTCAAAAAAAAAACCACAAAGGCCTACCATTTGTAAAAGTAGACACATAAGGTGCATATTGTGCCTTAACATACCCCCATTGTTTCACCAATATATGCCAAAGTATGTGGTAAAAAAATTACTTTGTGCATTTTTTACATACGGATTGCATTTTCGCTGGGCGTTTTGTATATTTCATATGTGCCACTAAGTTCAAACCTCCCAAATTATGCTCAGCTAAGTCTTCTGAGTAAAAAGACACCCCCAATGAATGTCTTTGGCACTATTTCGGGAAGCTACAGTGCCATATAGGAGACCAAGCCATATCCGTTTTTACCGAACTTTGAATTTTGACGCTGGGTCTATGTGAAATTTCCAAGCATCTTCGCAGGTTTTAAATTCAAACTACCCCACAAAGGCCTACCATTTCATAATGTAGACACCCCAAGGTGTTTCAAAAGTTATATTTTGAATCTTAGCGTGGGATCATTTTTCCGCTAGCTTGTACCAAGTGTAGTGGTAATAAGCATTTTTTCTGCCTTTTTGACATACAAAGTGAGTTTGCGCAGCATATTTTGCAAACCTTATGTGTGCTATGACTGTATAATACTTCATATGTTGCTCAGCTATGTCGGCTGAGTACAGCAATACCCCCGTATGTACCTTTGCCAGGTATATGTGGATGTTGAAGGGGCGCATTTGAGACGCAGCCATTCAGTTTTTTTCTAACTTTGAAGTTTTACGCTGTGTCCATGTTCCAATTTGGAGTAGTTTAGACGTTGGTTATTGAAACTTCCCCACAAACACATACTATTTATTAAAGAATACACCCTGGGGTAATTCAAAAGGCATATTTTGAACCTTGGCGTGGGATAATTTTTTCTCTAGTTTGTTCCAGGTGAAGTGGTAATGAGCGTTTTTAAAATGTATTTTTTTACTTTTAAAAACTAGTATTTAACCCCTTAAGGACAAAACTTCTGAAATAAAAGGGAATCATCAAATGTCACACATGTCATGTGTCCTTAAGGGGTTAAACTTTTGTTTTGCTTATTAATTTTTTTAAACTTTCCTAAACTTTCTTAACACTTTTTTTTACAGATGTAACATTTTTCTAAGCTTTTTTTTTACCGTTAACCCCTAACTAGCAGTAAGCAGCACTAACAGTAAATTCCCCATTTTCCCATAACTCCCACCCACCCCAGCTAGCAAAATATATAGTTATAAAATATTTAATTAATTAATTAAATAAATTGAACCCCTGAGGGTTAAAAAATAAATAAAAGTTAATCCTCAGGGGTTAAAAAAAATTAGATCACAGTATAATACTGTGATCTGTATTTGATCGCTGTAGGCAGTGATCGACTGGCAGGGAAGGGGTTAATTTTTATTTGGACTAGGTAAAAGGGGGTGTTTTTTTATTTTTTACTTAAACGTTATTAAAACTTTTTTTAAGCTTAATTTTTAACTTTTTAAAGTTTATTTTAAAACTTTTAACGTTAACCCCTAGTTAGCCTAACGCCAAATCCCCCAATTCCCCACTAACTTCCACCCACCCCAGCTAGCTAAATATATAATTTTAAAATATTTTAATTAATAAATTAAATAAATTTAACCTCTGAGGGTTAAAAAAAAGAAGAAAAAAAAAAAAATCAGATCATAGTAAAATGTAATCCCTGCCAATTGATCTGTAGTCAGTGATCAATTGGAAGGGAAGGGGTTAATTTTTTAGTAAAGTGGGTAAAGGGGGGGTGGGACTTTAAATTAACTTTATTTTTTTTTCCTACAGGGGGCAGGATGAGCACTGTTCCGGCTCCCTGCACTTCACACAGAACCAGGAAGTGCAGGGAGCCGGAAGGTAAGTATTGCGGTCAGAGCGAGCACATGTGCTGGGCAGCCTGACCGGGTGCTCCCGCAGAGGCATACCGGAGCACCATTAACCCCGCGATCACCACGAAGGCGATCATTTTACCGCGTGACGGACAATGTCCGTCACTCGTCACTAAGGGTCTCCCCTCTCTGACGGACCTCATCCGTCACCCGTCCTTAAGGGGTTAATGTTTTTACCTGTTATGATTATTATCCCTGGGGATAACAACTGGGTCGAGTCGGACCTCAACAATTTGCACGGTTCATGCTGTTGCACCCCGGTATGCACACAGGCTGCAACACATGGGGACTGGCCAACAACCCTTTTACCCAGATACCCTCTTGAGCGGCACAGATTATGTTGATGTTAATGTTGTTTATTGGTTCTAATCTGTACTTCCATGTGCACATCACTAATAGGTATTGTAGGGCCCCACAATCTTCCTACGGTGAGAGGAGACGGGCTAACCGGCAATGCCGGGACAGCGGGGGGTTCGATCCAGGGCGCGGACACGTTGGGGACATTCCCTTATATTAGCTCACCACCTAAAGGCCTTTTGTATAGGGACAGGCCCGGAACCGTGGCACCCAGTGTAAATACAGGGGGGACAGCCAGATTTCCTTGAACGAATGCCCGTGCTCGATGCCCACAGCTTCGGGACACAAGGAGATCCGTCACAGAACTCCTCCTAGATGACATTGCCAGAGACATCACATGGTCCAAGAGGACCTACAACGAGAAAGCGAACAAGATAGACACCTTGCTGGCTAGATCATTACGGCCGAGACAAAGACAGACTCACATTACAGCACTCAAGCACAAAGACGGCTCCATAAAAAACACCCCGGCCGACATAGCTCAAATCTTTACGGAGTATTATAGAACACTATACAACCACAAGAACAGTAAGCAGCGGCAGAGGAAAGTATGCAAACCTTTCTTCGGGACCTGGATCTCCCGAAATTAAACACGGTAGCTGTGCAATATCTAAACAATAGCATCACCAGCGAAGAAATAGACAAGGCCATAGCTGGACTTACAGGCCACAAGGCCCCAGGCCCCGATGGATTTGATGGGGGAATACTATAAAACTGTCCGGGAAGAACTAGAAAAACTATTCAACGATTTCATGGACGGCGGTAACCCAGAGAAAGGGATGTCCTTAGCAAACATAATCCTACTTCCGAAACCTGGCAGGGACCCTATGCAACCAGCAAACTACAGACCCATCTCCCTCATTAATCACAACATCAAAGATTTTGGCAGACCACCTCAATCCCATATTGAAGACACTGATACATCCAGATCAAGTCGGCTTCAAACCCGAACACCAACTCTTCGAAAACACTAGAAGAAACATAGACCTTATCTGGCAACAAAATGCCGCCAAATCTCCCACTTTGGTGGTATCTATCGACGCAGAGAAAGCATTCGATAGAGTCGAATGGCCCTAACTCTTTAAATTACTGACCTTCCTGGGTTTCCCGGACAAGTATGTAACATCAATACAAGCAATGTACAGCAATGTAACAGCCCAAGTGAAAATAGCTGGCACATGGCCCCAACCTTTTAGCCTAGGTAACGGTACGAGACAGGGAGGTCCACTTTCCCCGCTATTATTCGCGCTAACATTGGAACCTTTTCAATAGACATTACGGAAACACCCTCGCATCCATGGGGTTACAGTGGGGGAACAGGAATTCCTGGTCTCCGCTTATGCTGACGACGTCCTTCTGACACTCACTGGGCCGAAGGAATCGATGGACGCCCTTCAAGAGATCCTAACACAATATGGATCCTTCTCAGGGTACAAAGCTAACCTAGAAAAGTCTAGTGCCCTCCCAATAGGCCTGTCTGCGGAGGACACGGCGGCGGTGGGGGTGATCCACAACATACCCATAGCACAGGGACACATCAAATACCTAGGGATCCAACTACCAGACGATCCGGCCAAACACTACCACCTGAACTATACCCCATTAATATAGACACTAGAGAGACATAGAAAAATGACTAGACATGCCTATTGCCTGGATAGAACATATTGCCCCGTATATTGTTCCTCTTCCAGGCCCTACCCGTCAAAATCACTAAATCCGATTTAGCACTCTTACAAAAGACAATAGGAGACTTCATATGGCAAAATAGACGTCATAGAATATCGAGAAACATTCTATTCAGACAGAAACAAAGGTGGGGACTGGGACTGCCACATTTATATTTCTATTAACTAGCAGCACAACTTTCGCAGGTGGCGATGTGGCACGTCTCGCTAGAGGAAAGGAGATGGGTGGATCTTGAGTCCCTAATGACAGGAGCGGACCTGCCCCAATACCACATGTGAGTACCAAGAGAGGATAGGCTTATCCTACGCACAACCTGCCCGGTGATCCTGAATTCCCTGCGAATATGGGATGCCTCGGCCCACAAATTCAAACTAGCCTCTACCCCATCGCCACTGACCCCATTGTTGAGAAACAGAGCCTTCCCCCCAGGACTAGCGGCAAGACATTTAGCAAATCTCGAAAAAGTAGGATTACAGAGGATATGCCATATATTTGAGCGCAACACGATAGTCATATTTGAACACTTGAAACAGACAACACACCTCACTCCTGCCAACCTCTTCAGATACATACAACTCAAAGATTACGTGAAACACCCGCACATACATAAAGCACCCACAGGGCATATGTCTTTCTTTGAAAGAATGTGCCTGAATGAATCCATACAACCAGGTCTTATCTCCAAATTATACGCACACATTTGCTCAGAAACAGAAGAATGGGGCACACTAACATACACAGACATATGGGAGAGGGACCTAGGGGAGGTATTGGAGCGAGTGGAATGGAGGGAGATATGGGAAGCGAACAACTCAGTGTCCATATGTGTGCCTCTCCAAGAACAAGCATACAAAACAATGTTCAGGTGGTATACCATCCCGGTTAATGCGCCAAATGAGGAAAACACCTAATGACTACTGCTGGAGGGGATGCGGCCTTAGAGGCACGTACCTCCACATGTAGTGGGATTGCCACCGGGTACAAACTTTCTGGAAGGAGATACACAATTTAATATCACACATCTTCCATAGAGCTCCAGACTTAAACCCATGGACATACCTACTCAGAGGACTGGACAAAACAAGAGCAAAAATTGATACACAAGGTGGCGCTAGCAGCCAGGAGAGCACTGGCACAGACATGGCTGAAGGTGGACATGCCTCCCGTAAGAACCGTGCTATCCAACGTAAAAGACGTAAACCTTATGGACAGCCCGACCGCCAGTGTAAGAGGGTCCATGACACAGTTTGAAAAGTTGTGGGAACCATGGACCACTAGCGACTTAGCCTAAGCAAGCAACAGTATTGATAGGGGAAAAAACATAACACATATACACAGTCACCATTCCCCAAAGAACTGTCCCCAACAGGGTCCCAAATAGCTTGGGATCGTACAGCGAGATACAGAATGCAACAGATCGACGGGCACCCCGATTGGGTACCTCCGTTGAAGGATGCTCCTAGTGCTTCCTGAGGGCTCCAAGCACCCTAGCAGACACCACTATCACCGAACCGGAGAGGCAAACGAATGCTCTCAAACATGAATGCTGTAAGCAGCTGAACAGGAAAAACATGCAATCAGCTTACACTCCTGGCAATCAGCATACAATCCTATTCCCCCAATAACGAGACGACACTTCGTTTTGAGGTCAAGCAGAACTGACTGTACTGGCACATACAGCCGCTTTTATTCACAATCCACAAACATAGTACTGCCCACAGGGTTTTGAAATACAACCAATCAATCCGTACAATACACACAGACACTCCCACACAAAATCCTCCCCTCTGCCTGTGATATGATTACTGAACACAATGGTTAATATAATTATCACAGGCAGAGAAATACAGTTTTTACAGAATTGTAATAACTTCCAAAATATACATGCCATTCACATAAAACATACATTCCGAAACAGCATGCTTGAAATACACACATACTCAAAAATCAGGGCAATCGGTTCAGGGGTTAAAAAGTTAAGGGAAAGTCTTATTTGACCAACGCAAGCACATTTTCATGCCCAAAAGAGTTCCATAGATTTGGGCAGTGCGGTCAGTCAATTTCACACAGAAAAATGTCTAAGTCCCATTCGAATGCACGAACGGGGCCATTCGTGCAAATAGCCCAGTTTAACAGTGCGTTCAAATTGTCGAACGCACTTTGATTCCTGTCGAAGCGTCAAAGTTCCTGAGAAGGTAACGGTCACTGGTGTTCGTGTAAATGTGTCGCCGATTTTAGTTCCATAGATTCAGTGGCACGCACCGCTGACAGCGTTCGACTACATTAAAATGGCCACCGCCACATGTACGGTTTTCGAATGGCGGCCACTTCGACTACTTCGGCACTTCGACTGCATCCGAAGTGCCAGTTTAAAAGTACAAATCCTTTCTCTGGGAGTTAAAGGGCCAGCAGCAGCACAACACAAATCCATTATGCCCAAAGCATGTCTTGAAAGGGCAATACATCCCAGGGGCCATAGTCACATGGCAGGAGGCTGGCAGTCCATCTTCTCCAATGCCCAGTGGCGAGGTCGGTTTTGCCACACAGAATGACACCAAAATCCACCAACCTGATGATTTCTCTATAAACCTGCCTTTTCTACTTCTTTTTCTTTCCTCTCTATTCATCTCGGTTTCCATCCCGGAAGGGGCCTTGGTAAAATAGCCAGTAAAAATGCATATGACGTGGCCCAACGCTGACACAAGCCCCACCGGATAGTTACACAGCTACAAACAATTAACGCAAGCATTATTAAATTATACGGTTACATAGTTTTCGGATTTCAGTTACGGTTTCATAACAAATAAATGAAGTATCTTGACAACTTGTTCGGCTATAATGTACAAGACCAATAAGAGAAACCGTACTGTAACACAGATAACAAAGATCAGTCAGAATTGCATAACTCTTGTATTGTATATTATGTAATACGCATGTGTCAAGTGATTCACTCAAAAATAAAGTATTTTTTTTAAAAAAGCCATGCGTGGTCGGAAATAAATAACTTGACTCCCAGAACTATGTTTCGTCTGTTTACTGGGGGAATAGATATCTGCTTGTGTTAATAGTTCCAGTCTGGCTGAGGTAACCAGTCGGGTTACCCGTGGTCAGCTACAATGCTGGTTTAATTTACTTTATACTAAAAGCAGAAATATACCTGGATAATGCTGATCGATTTCAAAACTTTAAAAACAAATTTGGCTGAGGAAATTATATTATATATCATTTGAATTCCATTCTGCAGCTGGAAAAAATAATTATGTATGATTTACTGGTAAATTGCCAAGTTTAGCATATCAAGCTTTTATCCAGAGATATTGAATCTTTAATCAGAAAAGTTATCTGCAACAATTAAACTTAGAAATGTTCTTTTGGTTACTGGATGGAAGAAAATAGTTAAGTTGACTATTTGTTAGAGAAACACTGTGTATGTTATTTGCAATGGTTAAGTGTTTACTCTGTGAGAATTGTAGCTAGCAGTGAGTGAGTGAGTTGATCCTCTGTGCTGATTCTAACGGACTGTAAGGAATAGATGCTCTAGCTACACTTTTATTCCCTTTTGTTTGGCTGTCCGTACACCTCGATGCGAATACCAACATGTGTTGTCCCCTTGCTCGCACCTTTTATTTACCGACAACCCCTGGTTGTTAACGACAAATTGGTTATTAGTTCAAGTGTTTTCCCTGTGTGGCCACCGTTCGTATAATTGAACGCATGTGTTTAAAGAAATGGCGGCCATTTTGTCTCCCGAACACGGGCATCGGTACATGGTTGTCGACAGCGTGGAACGGTTTTCGGATATGCAATCCCGCTGCCCATCCAACTTCCTGAACAATTATGAAGACTGTGTTTGGGACGCATGAACTACCTAAAAGCCAGGGGATGGATTCATCCGCGTTCGTGCGAGAACCCCTGAAAGATGACCGGTCGTTGCCTTGTTTTCTCTAGAACTGTTTTGGGGCATCACCTCATGGCTGACCGGTCAAAACTTCATTGGAACGGCGTTCACGAACCAACGAAGGGATCGGAGTGATATTTCGGCAAATCGTGCGCTCAGATCCAAGCTATTTGGTGCTATGATTTTTGTGGGGTTCCGAAGTTACTAAAATGCATTTTTGGGATGTTTTAGAATATTGTATATTTTTCTGTACCAGAGAGATAATTGAGTTATAACTTTTTCTCACGCAATTATCTCTCAGGCACAGAGGATCCTAGGAAGAAAAGCCCTGTATTATTGTATGGGAGACCCCATGTAGGGGTCTGTGCATAAAAGCTGTGTGTGGCCAAAATGAAATCAGTTGAATTCCAGAACTATGTGTCGTCTAGTTGCTGGGGGGAAAGTGTCTTGGATTATTAGACTGTTTCTTAAAGCTACGAGGACGGAATAGTGGAGATACCTATTCTATGTACTGGAGCTCTTCTACAGTCAGCATCTAGTTTTTACGACTTGGAGCTGTGCTGCTAACTCTGTTACATTCTGTGTGAAGAAATTCAAAAGCTGAGCTCAATGTATTCTGAAGCATTGGAATAATTCTTGTGATGGATTCCCCTCTCCCTGGATTGTCATCCTTTTTATTGTCATTTACTTGCTACACTGGGTGGTTCGGTATATGGGATTCACTGAACACCTGGGACCCATGTAGTTCACATACCAAACAAACTACCAAACGGCCAGACCACCCATTGACCCTTGTTCTCACCTCAGTAACCGTGGTTATCACAACGTTCTAAGTGGTCGCCGTTCGTATGTACGAACACGGGGCGGCGGCCATTTTTAGCCGCGAACCCGTACAGCGGTGTTTGGTCGTCAAGTGCGTGGAACTATCGGACATTCGACGGCGCGAACACCACTCGGACTTCCATCTCCACTAGGGATGCACCAAAATTTTGGTGGAACCATACTCCAGAACCAGGGGCACACAACCAGTGTATGCACGAAACTGTTATATTTGTGGTTTTATTGTATTTGGTACTCCCGAAAGAGACCAACCGCACAGCCTGAATCTATGGAACTCTTTTGGGCAGTGTCAGGATTACTGTTTGATCCAGCACGTAGAACTGTACAGCACGGATGACAAATAAGTAACGTATTACCGGTCCTTAGAATGGCCGGATTTAACGTACAAAGAATAGTCAAAAATACTAGCCGAGGTCAGGGAACACAGAAAGGGACACAGCGATGAGGAAAGCCAGGAGTCAGGATACCAGAATATAGAGAAGTCAATAAACAAAGCCAAAGTCAAAAACCAGGTAGAAAACTATAAACAGGAACGCGCTCTCAGACAACCACAAGGGAAACCACGACAGGGCACTGAGCAGGCTGAGAACTGGGCCTAAATACCCCTCCTTTAGTTCTGATAGGCTGTAACCGGCCTTTGACCCCAAAGTCAGTTACCAGGTTTCATTTGCATAATTGCTGCTCAGCATTAACCCTTCTGTGGATTAGGTTGCTGCTCGGCACAACTTTTCCTGTGTGGACAGTAAGTGTCATTAACCACATTTCTATAAGCGGATGAATATGTGACAGGCAGGCATCTTGTGTGCGGTCTAAACTATACTCCGTTGGCGTTTCAGCTGCGTTCATGGGATCGGAGCACTTTTTGGATATGTTGTGCGCTCAGATCCAGGCTATGCGGGGATATAGGACTTGAAATAGTTATTAAAATATTTATTTTAGGGTGTTTTTGTTATGCATGTCCTGAACGTTAATATAATTATTTGTGTGTTTTTACTGTAGTCCCCTCTCAGATCCAGTGGGGAATGCTCCTAGAATATGTAATAAGAAACCCATTGCATGGGGACTTGCATATACGGACAGCTTTGGCTTCCAATAAATCAGTTCCTGCTTACAGGGCCGCCATCAGGGGATGACAACCATGACGGTGATCATGGGCACGGCGACACATGGGGGCCCCATGTGTAGCGGCGGAACTGTGCCGAACGGCACGACCGCGCCACATTGCTGAGCTTACCTGCTTGGCGGCGAGCCGCGAACCGCTCCTCCACGCTGTCCCGGCGAATCCAAGATGGCGCCGACCATGCGGTCGCGTCCATCGATGGCTCCGCCTCTATAATTATACGAACATGCGCGTGACGTCAAGACGTCAACACACGCGCACGTTCTGGGGTCAGAGGTCACCCTCTGACCAATCAGAGCCTAGAGACGGGTATTTAAATCCCTGATTCACCCCAGTACCTTGCCCTGTCATGGTTTCCTGTTCCTGGTTACCGTGGTTTCCAGTTCCTTGTGATTCTGATTTTCTGGTATTTTGACCTTGATTATTCCTTGTTATCCGGATTTCTGGTTTCCCTGACTTGGCTTGTTTAAACGGTATCTGAGTATTTCTGGCTTCCTTGACCTCGGCTTTCCCTTTGACCATTCTCTGTCTCTAGCGTATTAGTCCGGCCATTCTAAGGACCGGTTTACGCTCTGTCCTTTTATTTCATTTTCATTTTCTATGTATATGTTTACATAGTTTCTGCGTGTTGGACCACACTAGCAGTGGTGACAGTCTGTCTGTGTGTATATGCATATATGTCGGTATGTATATCAGTATGTCTATGCTTGTATCTATCTGTATGTAGGTCAGTATGTATGTATGTATGTATGTATTTGTATTTATATGTTTGTCTGTATGTATGTGTCTCAATATGTGCAGAGGGGAGGAAACCAGGATGCATTATGGGAATATTCTGTGCCTGTATGTCTGAAAGTGCCATATATCTGTCTGTCTGTCTCATTACAGTCTCCCATTTGGTCCCCTAGGGGAGTGTCCACCAGGTGGGAGACCTGCATAAATACGGGCAGGTAGCCCACAGTAAAGCCAGTTCTTGTTTTACACTCAATGCGGAGCTTGGTCTCGTTATTGGGGGGGGGATTTACTACACACGGTTAGCGACTGATTGCTGGAAACGTAAGCCGCTTGGAGAATATATTTGTTCGGCTGTTAGCCGCGATTCGTGAATTTATTGTTTGGGAGTTTGGAGAACCCGTACGGATCCCGTTCGGGAGATTGGTGCATTCCCCTGGCTTCAGTTCGTGTGGTTGAGGTATACACGAATTGAGCCTGCATTACTGAGGAAGGGGAAGCTTAACTAAACGACGGTTTCACTCCTTTGTGCCAGGGGTGTCTTAACAGTATGTATGTATTTATATTTGTCTGTGTGTATTTATATGTGTATGCATGTATCTATCTGTATGTAGGTCAGTATGTATGTATTTGTATGTATAAGTCTGTCTGTATGTATGTGTCTCAGTATGTGCGTGTGTGTGTGTGTGTGTATCTGTGTCCTTTTTGTACCAGTGCGTGTGTTTGTGTATTCCTGTGGACGGGGTTTGGAAGCGGGATTTGGGGACAGGCTTGGAGGTGTTGAGCAGTGTTAGGGGCCCCAAAATTTCTGATGGTGGCCCTGCCTGCTTACCCTCAACATAGAGTCTCATCTCATGTTTGTAGGGAACAGCTATACCAGCTACACCGTGATTTGGATTATGCTAGTATCACTCTGAATAGGGTAAAAGAGCATTCTTGGCGGTGAGACCCCTCTTCCTCTCGGGTGGCCGCCACATTCTTATTTTTATATATATATATATATATATATATATATATATATATATATATATATGTGTGTGGAAATAATGGCTAATTAAATTCTAGAGGAATTATCTGTGACGTTTGCATGTAACTCCTTTGGAAAATAAGTTAAATTTATGTTGCTGGATATATAGCTAACACGTGATTTGATTATTCATGTGTCTTTAAAACTTGTACTAATACTTGATTAGTATCCGGATCTATTGGTGGATAATTTCTATGTAGACTAACAATCTCATCATCCTTAAGTGAATTATGGTGAATCTCTGTTGTGGTTATTGTGCCATAATTAAACAATTGTTATATCTAAATATTCACTGATTATTGTCACAAATGTTACATATTATTTTTAATTATTTATCGCAAAAAATTATATTTTTATAATTGGTAGTAATTAATGTATGAAATACAAATACTCTAATAACCGTATTCCAGGGAGTTAAAATAGTGGGTAACTCTTCGCTTTAAATCAATCAATCAACGGGAAACAGTGCCAAAATATTTTTTTTATATTAATACAAGTTATTAAATAAATTTTTGCTAATTTTTATAAAATATTATTTTTAATATTTATTTCCCCATAAATATCCTCACAGTAGAGGCGTCCTAAGGTCAGAGTGGATAGAAACAGAAGGAGAATCAGGCCGGGGAAGACGGAACTGGTGCCTGGACAGACTTGTAAAGCGCGCCAAAATTTGACATATTAGAATAACTTTGCTAGATTGGGAACATCAAAGCACTTTGAGACAGACTAAAGTGGAAATGATGTTTATTTTACTCTTTAGCTTTGCTTTTGTTCTTAGCTTAATAAAGTTATATTATCCAGGATCTCTTATGGGGAACTACTCTAAAGGCAATTTTGGACGCAAAGCATTAAGCTGATCTCAAGGAACCACCTTTGCATCTCAATCAAGGCAATTAAGTCAGAGCCAGCTATTTGAGTGGCTCAGCATTAAGTGAGTGGGACTGTTTGCTCACTTTTATTATTATATATTGAAAGTATTGCCCTGTGTCTGTTTTTATTTGTGTCTTTTAGGTATAGGAATTTTATCCATTTTTGGTAAAACTATTGTGTGTGCTCTCACTATTTTTAATTACTGTGTGAGAAGTAATGTAGATGATGGCTGCTCTGTTTCTGCCAAGCACACATTCTCCACTGATCACTCAGCTTGTTCAATATCCCTGAGCGTTAGGGACTCACCTCTTCGCTGGCCAAGAACAGCAGAATATCTCCTGGATCCCCCAGGCGGTGGACATCTAAAACCATATGACAAGCAGCCAAGACTGGGTCGTGGGACTGTGAGGCATGGTATACCACCTGAGGCACGGTCTCCTGACCTTGGATCCTCACCACAGATACACCATCCTCCAAAAATTCCAGGAAGCGCTTCTCCATTCCTGGTGATGTCATAACCACCAAGCGCAGCAAGGGTCTCTGACGGGTAACATCTTTAAGTAAACCCAGGAGAAGGTCAGAAGCTACTGTGCGCTCGTCTACCTCATCCAAAATGACCACCCCAACCTCCTGAAGCAGAGGGTTAGAGGTCAGTTCATGCAGCAGCAGGGAATCCCAACAAAACCTGGGCACACATGACATAGAAGAAAAAAAAAATATATATATTGTTACATCATGCACTCTGCAGTTACGTTATCCCACCGCACACTCTCTGCCGTTCCGTTACCCCACCGCGCACTCTCTGCCGTTACGTTACCCCACCGCGCACTCTCTGCCGTTACGTTACCCCACCGCACACTCTCTGCCATTATACCACCCATGTTTCCTGCTCAATCTAACCTCTGCAACAACGACCATACTCATTGTATTCTGACTATTAAACCAAACATCCAAGCTTTTCTGCCATGATCCCATGAATTCTTTCACAGAGCGCTCTTCCTAATTACCACACTTGTCAAGCACCTCCCTTCTAATTTAACTCTCCCAGATAGCAGGGGTCTTACCTCAGCATGGTGT
>OW240917.1:1869268-1882593 GCA_933207985.1 Pelobates cultripes
AGGTATGTCCGGATTAATTGAATAGACTGAGCCAGAATGAAAATGCCGTCTAAATATATTATAAGATGTGAGCTTGGTGAAGCACCATGGAGCGAAGACAGTCCGAATGGGAGGCACCTGAACCTCTATTTACTGCCCTACCATGTAAATTGCAGGAAGTTCTCGATCTTGATGTTGTACTGGGATAGGCACTGTGAGATATGCCTCCTGCAGATCCAATTTGGCCATCCAATCTGCTGGTTGGAGAAGATCCCTTAAACAATGCTCTCCTTCCATCTTGGAAGTGCTGACATGCTCATAACTATTGAGCAGTCTCAAATTTATTACTGGACGGATACTTTTGCCTTTTTTGGGAAACAAGAAAAGGTTGCTCACGTAACCCAGGGTATGCGCCAGAATCTCTACAATTGATTGTCCACAGAGACAAGGTCTGTGTCTCATTGGGAAAAACAATTTCCCTTGATGGGGAACATTGAACAAGTAGAGAAAGGAAGTCTATGCAATACCCTTTCACAGTGTGAAGAACCTAAGCATCTGATGAAATGAGTGATCATACATGGGAAAATGTGTGAGCCTGCCCCCACTATCAGTAAGAAAGAATGGAAATTGTGAAGACGTCTTAGGAGCACCTCTTAGGCCACTAACAATCCAGGGTCGGCCACTTTGTGAGAAGGAGGTTGGTATAGTACATTGTTCAAAGAAATCGGCTCGGCAAGTATAAGAGCCTTGGTTCTGTCTAAAAGAACTTCTGTTTGTTTAGCAGGACAAAGGAGCCCGATTCTTTTACAAAGTTGTCCTCAAAGAGAAAACCTTTTGCCTGTGTTATCTGGCTCGTTTGGGCTCAATCTTGAGCAAGATCGATTTGTGGCGTTCTGTGACAACCGCATTGTTGGCGTTGCCAACTTAAATCACTCTCTGGATCTAACCACTTAAGATGGTGCAATCTAATTCTAGATCATCCTCCACTGCTTCAAAGATCTTGGCTGCTGAGCCCAAGATGCCCAGGATTTTATCCTGACAGTTTTGCAATGAAAATCTAAGCCTTTAGATGGCTTCCATCCTGTCTTACTCAGGAATTGAATGCTTTTAGGATTGACTGATAGCGTTTAACATGAGTCATCAGGGACTGTTCGGCGTGGCCATTCAGCCCGCAATTTATTTCACTTTGCCTTCTCAAAAGGCTTGCGTACTCTGGATGCAATATACTTGGCTACATGGTCTGAGGAGACCACTGGGTGACATAGGTCGTCAGGTTCAAATAGGGGTTCACATTGAGTGTCCAAGATCCTATCGGTGTCCCTGAGTCTGCATAATCTACCTAAATCTTGGTAGGTTTAACAGGACGTGTATCCCAAACGGGATTAGCATCCTCTTCATCAGTAATTTCATAATCAGGATCAGAAATATCCTCTGAATCCTTCATATAGGACCCAGGGAACTCCTCCTCAATATCACTGAGCTCAGATTCAGAGTTCAGTTGGGCTTTTGCCCTTTTCCAGTCTAGTCGATTTTGCCTGACTAGTAGCTCTTTTGCGCGGTGGTAAATTTATCGCGCCATCCGTGACAGGTATGGAACTGTCCATCTTTATTGTTTTGGAGGAGTGTTTAGCCTTATATGAGGCCTTGCGGCCAGGCTGAAGCAGAGCAGGTGTGAGTACAGATACACCTCCATATAGTACTCAGGGAACTCCTCCTCAATATCATATAGTACTCAGGGAACTCCTCCTTAATATCCCTGAGCTCAGATTTAGAGTTCAATTGGGCTTTTGCCCTTTTTCAAAGTCTAGTCGATTTTGCCCGACTAGTAGCTCTTTCGCGTGGTGGTAAATTAATCACGCCATCCGTGACAGGTTTGGTACTGTCCATCTCTATTGTTTTGGAGGAGTGTTTAGCCTTATATGAGGCCTTGCGGCCAGGCTGAAGCAGCGCAGGTGTGAGTACAGGTACACCTCCATATAGAACTCGGTGAACTTCTCCTCAATATCAGTGAACTCGGATTCAGAGTTTAATTGGGCTTTTGCCCTTTTCCAAAGTCTAGTCGATTTTGCCCGACTAGTAGCTCTTTTGCGCGGTGGTAAATTAATCGCGCCATCCATGACAGGTATGGTACTGTCCACCCCTATTGTTTTGGAGGAGTGTTTAGCCTTATATGAGGCCTTGTGGCCTGACACCAGGGCCTTGTCATTGCTTTTGCCATGGAAGTGTCAATTAAAGCCTGCATGTCAGCAGGATCAGTAAAGCAGAAATTCAGCCTCATCTCCAGAGATACCTGGAGAGGCTTCTACATTAATCTGCATGTTTGCTGTAGACCCAGAAGGCACAGAAAGATCCTGTCAGACTGCATCATAAATATACAAACAAACCTAAGGGGCTGAATAAAGCAAAATAATACCAAAAGTAAAGGGTTGAGTAACCCTCAAGTAAAAAATAAATAAATAACTAAACAGGATAAAGAAATGAAAGTACTCACAATAGTGAAAAAATAGCAATTGTAATATAAAAACAAAGGAGCTGCCCGGCTGCCACTACAACTAAACCCCAACTTGGATTTCTGGCAGTTGGTGGCAGAGCAGCAGCCAGACAGATAAATGAAGGGAAAAAACAGCACAATGGCCCTGTGCAGGGGATAAAGATCCTCAAAGACGTCCCTGAGCCCCAATTGATGGTAATCTTGGGGCCAGGGAGGTCAGAGGGGAAATACATTATCAAAGGATATATAATAAAGCATATAACAGACGCAAATGAAGTAAATAAATCAAATTACGTTAAAATGAAGTAACTAAATATATGTATACACATGAAAATATTATAATTAAAATGTAATAACTATATTAATCACAGTAATGATATGAATAAAGTAAAGTAAAAGATCCCACAGTTAAGAACCGTGGGACCCAGTGTCACTTAACTGAGGTAGCAGCAAAGAAAGAGGAAGTAGTATACTGGACACCGCCTATTATGCTATAAAGAGGATGCTGATTGGCTGTTGCTGTTGCTATGAAGATATACCTCATGTTATTTACTGGTTTCTTTTATACTGATTTAATGTTATTTTTCTTTGCTGCTGAGGTAAATAAAGAAAGAGTGCAGCATAATAGGAGCCTCCGTGTCTTAATAAAATTTGGAATTGTATCTTCGATTCTGGGAAGAATTTATCTAATATCATTTACGAGAATGACCATACTGATTTCGAAATGTTCTTGTTAATTGTCCAAGATTAAGGTAGTTGTAAATATCTTGTTTTGATCAAATATACATGTGTTATATAACGTAGAATTATAATAAGAAACAGCTGCTCATAACTTGTGAAAAACAATGTCATTGTCACGCCCATATGCTCATTTTTCCCCCTCCCATTCTGCTATGAAAATGGGGTATAAATATAACTGACATATGAATACAATTTGAATTGGTTATTGAACACGTCTCTGCTATTCATTTCCAATTTCCAGAGTTCTGAATGAGTTGGCAAATATCCATCATCCACAAAGGGCCCGGGTTGATTTTATCCCCAACAATGCTCTGCATATTCCCTTGCTATAATCACTCCTAAGCTCTTGTAAGAGCTTGTTCCTGTTTCGCTCTGATTGAAGAGAGGTTCGGCCTGCAGTGGTTGTGGTATTTGCTAGAGTGCTTGGAGCCCTCATCCTTCAACGGAGGTACCCAGTCGGGGTGCCAGGTGATCCATAACACTTGTTCTATACGTATGGAAATCTTCCGCACCTAAGAACCTTAAAGGGACTGGTCTTAGGTGTAATGGATATGTCCTCAAGCAATTCCTGAAGCAGATTTCTCCTTGACATTTCCTCGTTTTGCAATGAGAAGAACTTTTCATGACTCAGGTGCGGCTGGTAATTTTATTGATTTATATTTTGTTAAGAAACACACTATACCAGTCAAGGAGAGATCATCACCTCTAGCAATTGAGGCTATTGATGGGAGACCCCTATCTCAACCATTGATTACCCATGAGACCTTGCCTATTTGTATTACGATAGGAGCTTTGCATAAGGAAGACATTACCTTCCAGATACTCGCTTCCCCTTTTTGTCCCATCGTATTAGATTTCCCTTGGCTCATCAAGCATAACCCTCATATTGACTGGACTAAAGGGGAATTGACTGGAATGGAGTAAAGACTGTCAGGAAAACTGCATGTTTCACATTACTAAAAAAGTGGGCATTGTTGCTTTACCCGCTGCTATGTCTCTGACCCCCAAAATTCCCATACAGTATTGGGAGGTTAGGGAGGCGTTTAGTAAAAGCCAGACTGATGTTCTTCCTCCACACAGGTCATACGATTGCTCCATTGATCTGTTGTGCAGGGCTATGCCTCCTAAGGGGGCAGTAAATGCCCTATCTCTACAAGAAAGTAAGATCATATATGAGTACATTAAAGAATCGTTAAGAAAAGGCCATATACGTAAATCATCCTCGCCTGCTGGAGCAGGATTCTTTTTTGTAGCTAAAAAAAGATGGAGAGTTACGTCCTTGTATTGACTACAGGGCATTAAACAAGATTACTATAAAGAATGCCTATCCCATTACCCTTATATCCGAAATGTTTGATAGACTCCAGGGTGCTAAGATCTTTACCAAACTTGACCTTAGGAGTGCATACAATGTGGTGAGGATTAGGGAGTATCACGAATGGAAGACGGCATTTAACACTAGGAGTGGGCACTATGAAAACCTTGTCATGACCTTTGGATTATACAGTGCTCTGGCCGTGTTTCAGGATTTTATTAACGATGTACTCAGGGACTATATCTATTCATTTGTTCTAGTTTAACTGGATGATATGCTTATTTTTTCCCAGACCTCCAGACTCATCATGAACAAGTTAAGGAAGTATTACAAACATTGCTTGATAATGGACTTTATTGTATACTTGAGAAATGCATATTTGATCAACATGAGGTTCAGTTTTTGGGGTATAATATTTCTGCCTCTGGTTTCCAAATAGATCCTCGCAAACTAGAGGCCATTCTACACTGGCCGTTACCCAATGGGTTAAAAGCCATTTGTAACGGATCACCTGTACTCTGACCGAGTATCTTCCGTTGATGGACACTTCCTAGCTTGCGCCGAGGACCACAAGCACCGCACCGGACACCACAACCACCGCAGATTGCCAAACCGCCGTAGCTTAACTGGAGTCTCGCTGTCTTCCTTCCACCCTGGATCAGCTTCTGTCCTCCAGGACCGTGTCCTCCAGGAGAGCGTAACAGGAACAGCTCTTAAAAGAGCTAAATGATTAGAGCTCAAGGGAGTATACAAAGTAAAGAAATCCCCAGTGTGCTTATAGCAGTTCCCCTCCAATCACGAGACAAGAGTACGTATTGAGGGTCAAACAGGAACAGAATGCTCTGTGTTACAAAAGACTCGAAATGACTGTGTTACTGTTTAAAAACCGATTGATACTGTTACCACTGTATATGTTTAAGCCAAGGGAAACACGAATGGATTACTCGAACCCTTATAAAGACTCCATTCGTGATACGAACGAGGGACCTCCCAAATGCTGGCGTGTGCCACCACTTAACCTCGTCACCGTGCAAACTACCGAACGGTCGACCACCCGACCAGCTGGTTAACCACAGCCTAATTGATAGGCCTGGGGGGATCGACGTTCGCACCCAAAGTACCGAAGGGAATCTACCGAACAATCAACCGAACGGCGACCCCCTACAGTGGGTTGCGTGGCGATCATTAACCTGTGGTTTCTGCGGTTAACCGCAAATCAAGTACCATTCTACCAGGTGGTCCTCGTTCATGTACCGAACGAGTTCCACTACCAGACAGACAGCGGGACTTCGCATGAACTGCTACCCGAGTTTAGTTCCATGAGTTGGAAGCGAGGTCCCGCTGCCCGCTAAACCGTCTGAAAACATGGCCGCCAACAGAGACTCACAATCCAAAATGCAGAACGGACTTTATACGGCAGAAATAGCCCATTCTGTTCGTGGGATTGGAGCGCCATTCGTATGGTTAATGTATCCGAACGCGAGCCATTAGATGAATGGTACAATGAGCTGTTTTCCTTTATTAATGTTAAAGTTATGGATTTTTATGCAGTTTTCGGGGACATAATAAAACGTGGTCTTTTGTGCGCTTGGAGATAATTAGATTGTATAACCGTTGGCCTCATTATCTCCAAGCTGGGCGGTACTAATTCAAATAATACACTGTATTGTGATTGGATATTTGTCTGTACTGTACACAGGGGGCTGTCCTTGGACCTGAGGAATCACATAAATTGCCATGCTATGTGCCAGTAAAGCCAGTTCGTTTTGACCCTCAACTTGCAGCCTCGACTTATGTTGTAGGGATCCGGGCTATTGATGCTTATACCGTGCTTGGGGATATTCTACACTTACAGCTTACTACCGAAAGACCTCCGTTCGACTCTCTACAGCGGGAACCAGGACATCCAAGCGATCAACCCTCCTGCTAGACTGGGGGCAATCGTAACACTCTGAGGCTTTATTGCTGCTTATATACACATTTTCCCACAAGGTTACCACCCACGTGGACCTTGTAGTACACAGGACACAAAGTTACAAAAGCCAATCAATACAGTACAGCACAGTTGTTACGGTTGCCTCCAGGCTGGCTGGAAGTTGGACCGTAGAAAAGGATGCTCCTAGCGCTCACCAAAGGACCATCAGCACCGTAGACACCATAACTACTGCGTAGCCACCAGAAGTACTGCAGACTCCACGAACCACCGCTGCTGGGCTGGTATCTCGCCGTCTGCTCTGTGCCCTGGACCCACAACCAGGCTCCAGGTTGCAGTAGGTGAACCTCTTCCTTCTGCAGAGCGAAGCAGGATCAGGAACAAGAGCTCTTACAAGAGCTCAGTAGCTAAGGGAGTATGAAGAGCATAGCAATCCCTGTAGTGATTATAGCTGTCCCCTACAAACATGAGTCAAGGCTGCAAGCTAGAGGGTCAAGAAGATCTGAGGTGCTGGCACACCCAGCCTGGTTTTTATTACAGTCTTGCAAATACAGGACCGCCCACAGGGAGGTATAAAACAACCAATAACAAATGTACATTACAGAAACACTCCCAGCAATTACACACAAAACTCCTCCCCTCTGCCTGTGATCTAATTATGTTGCACAATGGGTTAACATAATTAAACACAGGCAGTAAAAATACAGTTTTTATACATGTACTATAACTTCCAAACTACACATCCAATCTTCATAAAAATACATATTTAGAATCAATCCATTCAGGGGAGCAACATATTAAAAACTGGTACAAATCAGACAAGGGGTTCAAAAGTTAGCCAAAGTATCTTTTGGGGCCTAGCTGGCAGCATGGTTTTCTGGCCCAAACCGGATTTACAGAGCCCTCTATCCTGGACAATGGGGGAAGTAATCCAATTATCCAGGGATAGAGGCAGACTCCATTAACCACATGTTAGCAAAAGACACAAAAAGACACAAAAATGCATAACTCCTATCATACTGAACAGAACCCCCACATTCAACCTATCCCCAGATGGCTTGGATCTGAGCGCTCAATATATCCAAACAGCGCTCAGATCCCACAAATACAGTCAAATCGCCATACACACTAGGTCCATAGTCATGGGGCAGAAGGCTGGCAATTAGGTTTCTCCATAACACAGGGAAGCAGGGCAATTTGTCAAATAAAATAACAGTTACAAATGGCAGTTTGTAACATATCTCCCCTTTTGGAGGGAGACTAACCAGGCACCTGACCTTCTGTCGGTCAGTGCCTAAGTTAGTCTCGCAGCCCACCCACAAATAACAAGTAGCAAAGTAGCCCCCCCGCAATAAAAAGTACTGGCCTGTAGGTTCCAGGTTGTAGGATGAAAATGTAGCATCCTCTGCCTTCCTGGTGCAGCTGGGCAAATAGCTGGTGGTACTTGGGGGGCAGAGGCCAGCGGCACTCTGCCCTGACGCCAGCGCTTCTGCTGGGGTGAAGAGGTTGCAGGCCAGTCCTGCAACAAGGGGGTCGGTAGGGCAGAGGCCAGCGGCGCTCTGTCCTGATGCCAGCTCTTCCGCTGGGATAGCTGGCATAATGTCACGCTCTGTACAAGGGTCAAAGAGAGGGCAGAGGCCAACTGCACTCTGCCCAGCTGCCAGCTCTTCTGCTGGGGGAATTGGGGCATAGTCCTGCCCGGTGGCAAACGGAACGTGGGGGTTGGTGGGGGTCGCCATCTCCCCTGTTAACCCTGGGCCCAAGTTAGGAGTTGGCTGGGGAGGGGAGAATTGGCTTACCTCCTCCTCCTGATACTCCTGCGGCCGCTGGGGAGGGAGGTCGATGCTCTCCACTTCCTGTGGAACATGCTGGGGCTGGGGAGAGAGACCGGTTGTCTCCTCTCCCTGGAAGGCACACTCCGGCTGGGGAGAGAGGTCGATGCTCTCCTCTCCCTGTAGCTGGGTCTGCCGCTGGGGATCTGGGCCGCCTGCCCAGCATCCCTGTAGGGCCGGTAGAGAGACTACGGTCCCATCTTCACCTGCCTGTTGGGGGTCCTCCCAGGACCAGTCTATGAGGTCTGCTGCCTCGGGTACCTCTGGTTGGGGTTGGGGAAGAAGACCGGTTGTCTCTTCCCTCTCCATGGTGCACTGCCGCTGGGGAGAGAGGTCGCTGCTCTCCTCTCCCTGTAACTCAGGCTGCCGCTGGGGAGGGAGGTCGATGCTCTCCGCTCCCTGTAACTCACCCAGGGGTTGGGGATCTGGGCCGACTGCCCAGCATCCCTGTAGGGCCTGTAGAGAGACCTCGGTCCCATCTCTACCTGCCATCAGAGGTTCCTCCCAGTATACCTCTACGATATCCTTCCAGCTGAAGGACTCTCGATCTGGCTCTGCTGCTGTGCTCTCTAGGGGGACCTCTGGATGCTGTTGAGGAAGGGGACGGGTTGTCTCTTCCCGGGACCCCTGGATGATGTGCTGGTACTTCCACTCCAGGTCACATTCCTGGGTGACTAGATACCGCAGGTCTGCTTCCAGGCCAATAGCTCTAGGGAGTCCCAGCTTGTCTTCCCGGTCATCATACAGGTCCCAGAAACGTGAGTCTGTAGCCCTTCCAAAGTCATCATCGTCCATATTCTCCCAGAATAGATCAGGGCCATTGTAATCCCCACACTCAGGGAATTCATACTCAGCTATCTCTGGAACAAGCGGAGTCGCGTACCACTGTAGCGCCTGGTATGCGTTGTCGAGCCACAGTTCACTGTATACTAGATCCTCTAGTTTAGTCACCCACACTGGAAGGGGTTGTTTGCCCAGGAGGGGCATCCGCTCTGCCATTCGAGCTTGGATTTGCTGCCCTCTGCTGATTCTACGATCATCTCGCCAACGCTGAACTTCCTGTAGGGCTTCTTCCCACAGCTCGGCTCTGGCCTCACTTCTGTACCCACACATCTCCTCTTCTGAGACTGCCCCATCTTTCCAGGATAGGAAGCCATGCAATCTGTCGAGGAACCTCTCCTCCATTTCGGCTGCTGTGCACGGACTTGCTGGCTCCATGCTGCTCTAGGTAGGGACGCTGCGTAGTGGCTAGCGTTGCCCTCAATACTCTCTCATATGATACCAGTGCTGTTGGGGTGCTGCTCCTTGCGCTAGGACGCCATCCCACCGCTGCCACCAAATGTTATGGTTGCCTCCAGGCTGGCTGGAAGTTGAACAGAAAGGATGCTCCTAGCGCTCACCAAAGGACCATCAGCACCGTAGACACCATAACTACTGCGTAGCCACCATAAGTACTGCAGACTCCACGAACCACCGCTGCCGGTCTGGTATCTTGCCGTCTGCTCTGTGCCCTGGACCCACGACCAGGCTCCAGGTTCCAGTAGGTGAACCTCTTCCTTCTGCAGAGCGAAGCAGGATCAGGAACAAGAGCTCTTACAAGAGCTCAGTAGCTAAGGGAGTATGAAGAGCATAGCAATCCCTGTAGTGATTATAGCTGTCCCCTACAAGCATGAGTCAAGGCTGCAAGTTAGAGGGTCAAGAAGATCTGAGGTGCTGGCACACCCAGCCTGGTTTTTATTACAGTCTTGCAAATACAGGACCGCCCACAGGGAGGTATAAAACAACCAATAACAAATGTACATTACAGAAACACTCCCAGCAATTACACACAAAACTCCTCCCCTCTGCCTGTGATCTAATTATGTTGCACAATGGGTTAACAGAATTAAACACAGGCAGTAAAAATACAGTTTTTATACATGTACTATAACTTCCAAACTACACCTCCAATCTTCATAAAAATACATATTTAGAATCAATCCATTCAGGGGAGCAACATATTAAAAACTGGCACAAATCAGACAAGGGGTTCAAAAGTTAGCAAAAGTATCTTTTGGGGCCTAGCTGGCAGCATGGTTATCTCGCCCAAACCGGTTTTACAGAGGCCTCTATCCTAGACAATGGGGAAAGTAATCCAATTATCCAGGGATAGAGGCAGACTCCATTAACCACATGTTAGCAAAAGACACAAAAGGACACAAAAATGCATAACTCCTATCATACTGAACAGAACCCCCACATTCAACCTATCCCCAGATGGCTTGGATCTGAGCGCTCAATATATCCAAACAGCGCTCAGATCCCACAAATACAGTCAAATCGCCATACACACTAGGTCCATAGTCATGGGGCAGAAGGCTGGCAATTAGGCTTCTCCATAACACAGGGAAGCAGGGCAATTTGTCAAATAAAATAACAGTTACAAATGGCAGTTTGTAACATAGTGGAACGCCAATATTAAATCCACGAATTCCGCTGGTTCAGGAAGTAATCCACAGTCAAGCGCTGGAAAAAGCAAGGCAATATCCCAAATCTCCCAGTAACCGGACGAAACACAGTTCTGAGAGTCAACTGAGGTCTTTATTTTCAGTTCCACAATTTATACAATTCCCCATGCAAGGGGTTTCCTGAGTGCCCTCTCAGGGGCATTCCCAGAGGGGACTACATGGGGGACCTATTGTACAAGACATTTCTCCCATCAGGCACTGCTGCACGAGAGGGATCCTCCCACAGGAATGTACCGTTAAGTGGATTATCCCTCCGTGCAGCAGAACCGACAATTTATATTAAAATGCATAACTGTGGTAATATACGATCTATTTGCATGAATGGAAGTTCGGTAGATAGCTGGGGTCTGAGCGCATCATTCGTGAAATTACCGCTCAGATCCCAGCTAAAACAACCGGACGCCGCACGAAAAACACATTCATCAAAATACACGTTTAAATGACCGATTGCCTTTCAGGGAACAAAGTACCGAACGGCCCGGAACTCCCGAACGGCCTGGAAGCTCAGCGGTGTTCGTGCCGTTGAGTAGTCGTTTTTAGTACCATGCGCTCGACGACCAAACACCGCTGAGGGAACAAAGGATCCAAGATGGCCGACCGCCGCATGGTCGGTAGTCGAACGGCGGCCACCTCGGAGAGCCTCTAATTACCAATTGCAACATTGTTGCAATCGGTTAACAAGTGCCACACGCCTCTAAGTGTGTGGGCTACTACATGGGGTATTTTCGGTTCACGAACGGCCCGCAAAAGTGCCGTTCGTGAAACGAAAGAAAATACAATACATACAGCTATCTGCATTCGGCAGATAGCCCATATAGTAAATACATGTAAATTATAACCAGCATACATTCTATATAGTTAAGCCCATATCCCACAACCCTACAGGCAACCCTTAAAGGCACAGTCTCTTTATAGTGTCCAAGTGGCTATGTTTGCCACAGGATCCACACTATATATTATGTCACACTATATATTTTGTCACACGATATATTATGTCACACTATATATTATGTCACACAATATATTATGTCACACGATATATTATGTCATACGATATATTATGTCACACTATATATTATGTCACACGATATATTATGTCACACAATATATTATGTCACACTATATATTATGTCACACGGTATATTATGTCACACTATATATTATGTCACACTATATATGTCACACTATATATTATGTCACACGATATATTATGTCACACTATATGTTATGTCATACGATATATTATGTCACATGATATATTATGTCACACTATATGTTATGTCATACGATATATTATGTCACACAATATATTGTCACACTATATATTATGTCACACGATATATTATGTCACACTATATATTATGTCACACAATATATTATGTCACACAATATATTATGTCATACGATATATTATGTCACACTATATATTATGTCACACAATATATTATATCACACTATATATTATGTCCCACGATATATATTATGTCACATAATGTGTGTGAGCATTATATCTGTGATCGCACGGCGCCATGAGGGACAGATATTGTGACACTATCCCAATTTAACCCAAAACCTATCTAACCCCAAAACTATCTATCCCAATTTAACCCAAAACTTTCACCTTTCCTGTGAGCTGCATTCTCACCATTAAACCATTCACAATTGGTTTAATCCGAAACTCAGTGTTCCAATTTCTGAAATCCAGGGTAACAGGAGTTTCAGGCAGCATTGGGCAGGAGTGCTGCTGATTGCTTTAGGACATATGGTTTTTATGAATGGGGAGCTACTGACTGGCTTAGAGCATCAGCTGACCCCTAATCCAAGCAGCAGCGCCCCTGAGGAGCCTTCCATTATCTAGGATTTCAGATAGCGGATGGACAGAGAGTCAGAGCGATCGGCACTGGAACGCGTACTTTCAGTGCCAGGGACCTCCTGACACCATAACCACTTCATAACAATGTGGTTACAAAAAGTTAGCATTTAGGAATTATAAAAAAAACCAGAGTGAGGAAGACAAAATGATCTATAAGATTAGGCAAAAAGAGGCTAAGCAAGTTATAAGAGCTTCCAAATCACACACAGAAGAGAAAATAGCACAGTCAGTAAAAAATGGGGACAAAACATTTTTTAGATACATAAAATGAGAAAAGAAAAGTAAAACAAGGATTAGTTAGATTAAAAACAAAAGAAGGAAGGTCTGTAGAAGAGGATAAAGGTCTAGCTGACTGCCTCAATGAATATTTTTGTTCTGTATTTACAGATGAAAATGAAGGAAAGGGACCTCAGTTGAGAAAAAGGATAAATGAGTCATTTATTACAAGTGAGTTTACAGAGGAAGAGGTTCTATTTCAACTGTCAAAAGTAAAGACAAATAAGTCAATGGGACTTGATGGAATACACCCAAAGCTATTAAAAGAGCTTAGTGGTGTACTAGCAAAACCATTAACAGATTTATTTAACCAATCATTGTTAACAGGAGTAGTCCCATAAGATTGGAAGTTAGCGAATGTTGTGCCCATTTACAAGA
>OW240917.1:1882693-1895100 GCA_933207985.1 Pelobates cultripes
TTATTTATATTATTATTATAACAATTCCTATTTTATTTATATTAGTATTATAACAATTAGTATTTTATTTATATTAGTATTATAACAATTCCTATTTTATTTATATTAGTATTATAACAATTAGTATTTTATTTATATTATTATTATAACAAATCCTATTTTAGTTATATTAGTATTATAACAATTTCTATTTTATTTATATTAGTATTATAACAATTCCTATTTTATTTATATTAGTATTATAACAATTAGTATTTTATTCATATTAGTATTATAATAATTAGTATTTTATTTATATTAGTATTATAACAATTAGTATTTTATTTATATTAGTATTATAACAATTCCTATTTTATTTATATTAGTATTATAATAATTAGTATTTTATTTATATTAGTATTATAACAATTCCTATTTTATTTATATTAATATTATAACAATTAGTATTTTATTAATATTAGTATTATAACAATTAGTATTTTATTAATATTAGTATTATAACAATTCCTATTTTATTGTTGGTTATTTATCTTTTCATCCTATTTGTATACGTGATATTTACATTCTAATAGACAGCTGAGAGAATAGAAATGACATCATGAACACAGAAATATACATCATATTCCGAGAAAGAAGAGAAATAAATCTCTATGCAGTCATTTATTCCATTCCATTATGAAATCATCAGTTTTATAGTAGAAGATGGAGATCCAATAGATCTCAGCATGATGATGGGCCCTGAAACTATCCCTCCCTCCTGCGGTTTCAGGATTTCTGAAAAAATAAGCCATTCTTGCCATATAGTGACTGTGACAGAGCTCCCGTACTTTGATTGAGTACCTCTGCCTAGTCCGCTTCGAATATGTTAATTAACATGCCTTGTTATTCAGGTAGTGCATATAGGGGTTTCAGAAACTCAAAACCAACAGATTGCGCTTTACAAGCTCCACAGCTAAATCCACCTAGCATGTTGTATGCAGCAGCAGGACAGGAGAGAACACAAAACATTTAACCCCAGACAACTACATAAAGTGTGCTGGGCCTTTAAGATTGTGTTTATTGCAATCAACCCCAGCAAGCAGAATATTTCAATGCAACAAAGTGCATGTGTTTAAGATATAAAAAAGGTAATTCCTTGTGCAAAAAAACAATACTTGTGAAATATGTTGTGCAAATACACTTCAAAATATAAGTGTAGATATCATTGCAACACTCTACATTAAAGTGCATAGATATCAAAGGTAAAGGTGAAAAAGTAACTACAGAAGCCCAACCTTGACCCTAACTCCCCATCCAACTATCGTCCTATCTCGCTACTGCCTTTTGCATCCAAGATCCTTGAAAAAATTGTGTATGCGAGATTGACAGACTTCCTCGAGTCCAACTCTCTGCTAGACCCACTTCAGTCTGGTTTCCGCGTAAAGCACGCTGTGGAAGCGGCACTGACCAAAGTATCCAATGATCTACTCGCTGCAAAATCTCATGGTCACTACTCTATCCTAATTCTCCTTGACCTGTCTGCGGCTTTTGACACTGTTGATCATCAACAGCTTCTTCTCATCCTCCGCAATATCAGTCTACAAGATATTGCTCTCTCCTGGTGCTCCTCCTACTTCTCCCAGCACTCTTTAAGTGCTTCTTTTTCTGGCTCTGCTTCTTCTCCCCAACTCATCTCTGTTGGTGTCCCCCAAGGTTCAGTCCTTGGTCCCCTACTGTTCTCCATGTATACTGCCTCCATTGGTAAACTCATCAGCTGCTTTGGCTTCCAATATCATTTCTATGCAGATGACACGCAAATTTACCTGTCCTCCACTGATCTCTCTCCGCCCACCTTGACTCGTGTCTCTTACTGCCTCTCTGCTGTTTCCAAATGGATGGCTGCTCACTTCCTTAAACTCAACCTGTCCAAAACAGAACTTCTAGTTTTTCCTCCCTCAAGTGCTGCTACTCCTGTGTCTGTCTCCATCCAAGTCAACGGCGCTACTATCACCTCTACCTCCCAGGCTCACTGCCTAGGGGTTCTTTTTGATTCTGATCTCTTTTTTACTCCCCATGTTCAATTGATAACCAAATCCTGTGGCTTCCAACTCAAGAACATAGTGCGCATCCGCCCATATCTAATGCCGGACGCGGCTAAGGTACTGGTTCATGCTGCTGTTCTCTCTCGCCTTGACTATTGCAATCCCCTTCTCACCGGTCTTACATGTTCCCAGCTTGCACCACTGCAATCTATAATGAATGCGGCTGCGAGGCTTATTTTCCTGTCCGGTCGCACCTCCCACGCCTCCACGCTCTGTCAGTCCCTGCATTGGCTTCCAGTTAGATATAGGGCCCAATTCAAAATTCTGGCGCTTGCTTACAAATCCCTACATAATGCTGCTCCAACATACCTATCCTCCCTCATACACAAGTATGTCCCGTCGAGACCCCTGCGCTCAGCCCAAGACCTACGCCTATCCTCTGCCCGGATCCCCACCTCTGATGCTCGCCTTCAAGACTTCTCCAGGGCTGCACCTATTCTGTGGAACTCCTTACCCTCCTCAATCAGACTTTCACCCAGCCTCCACTCCTTCAAAAAATCTTTGAAAACTCACTTCTTCATTAAAGCGTATCAATTAAACTGTCAGCAGGTTTCTCATCCCCCACCCCATGACTCCGTTCCTGCACCTGTCAAAAATGACCTACCAAGCACTCAATAAACCCTTCTGTAACAAACTATTTAATTCCCCTACTTTAACCCTTTGTGTTACTATACCCCACTCCCTCTAGCATGTAAGCTCATCGAGCAGGGCCCTCAATCCCTCTGTTCCTGTACGTCCAGTGGTCTGATCTCAATTATGTGTCTGTTAGTCCACCCATTGTACAGCGCTACGGAATTTGGTGGCGCTATATAAATGATAAAATAATAATAATAATATATCTGAATAATAAAGAATGGAATGTTTTATCCTCGCAAAAAAGCAGTGTAGAAATTAACTTCCTAGATTTAAATATTAGTCATATTACTACTAGAAACCACTTTAAGGAAGTGGATGCAAATGGGTATATTAGAAAAGAAAGTTGCCATTATACACCTTGATTAACCAATGCCGCTAGAGGACAATTTCTAAGAATGAGACAAAACTGTTCAGAAGACCAAGATAACTTAACACAGGCAGGAAGAATCAAAGCCCAGTTTTTAGAAAAAGGATATGATGAGGGGAAACTGCAATCAGTCCTAGAGGAAGTCCTCATGATACCAAGAAAAAATCTATTAACATATAAACAAAAGAAGAATGAAAACTGGAACAAGAACCACATTCCATTTATTTGTAGTTTTAACGGGAACAATAAGAAAGTGAATTAAATTATCAACAAATATTAGCATATCTTACAGGATGATCCCATCCTTAAAACCATCTTACCAGCGAAACCTAAAATAATTTATAGAGGGGCAAGAAACCTTAGAAATACTTTAGTACAAAGTAGTTCAAAAGATATAACCCTCATTAACAATTCTTTGAGCCAAAGTAGAGGCTTTTATGGAGGTGGACAGTGTTTGGCATGCAGGACGACTAAAAGTAAAAAAAATGTATTGGCTACGGAACCTCACATAAACAAAACATTTTAATTAGAGACCATTTGACGTGTTACTCCAAGAGAGTGATTTATCTTTTAAAATGTCCTTGCAACCTCCTATATACAGGTAGAACGATTCACTATTTGAATGCAAGGATAGCAGAACATGCAAGGAACATTAAAAGGGGATTGGAGTCACATAGTGATGTCCCGAACGGTTCGCCGCGGACTCATCATTGAGTAAACTTTGACCCTGTACCTCACAGTCAGCAGACACATTCCAGCCAATCAGCAGCAGACCCTCCCTCCCAGACCCTCCCACCTCCTGGACAGCATCCATTTGTGAAGCTGCATTCTTAGTGAGCTGTCAGGAGGTGGGAGGGTCTGGGAGGGAGGGTCTGCTGCTGATTGGCTGGAATGTGTCTGCTGACTGTGAGGTGCAGGGTCAAAGTTTACTCAATGATGAGTCCGCAGGGAACCGTTTGTGGCGAACCGTTCGCAAACCGTTCGGTGAACCGTTCGGGACATCACTAGTCTCCAATCATTTTAAATTGGACCATAACCAAAACCCGTAAGGATTGTTTTTTAGTGCAATTAAACTGGTCAAAAAAGATTGGAGAGGAGGGGATTACACCAAAAAGATTGGAATGGAAGAAATGAAATGTATCTTTAACTTTAATATTATGATCCCACAAGGTCTAAACCAGGATTTTGAATTATGCCATTTTATGAACTAATACTCCCTTGAATAATTATTAATTCTTCTATGCACATTTTTTCACACTTTTTTTTATGTTTTAAACATATAATTTTCAGTTTTAATATATATAGAATTGTAAAATTATTCGATGAACTGTGATTTATAGTATTTTATTGTTTTACCTTTTTCTGTTTTGTCTACAATATCCAACTAACATCATTACCTCTAATAGAATATAGAAAAATGGAAATTCATGATGTTCTCCAAGTAAGGAAACTATTCCATTTATATATATATGTGTGTGTGTTTCTAACTAAATGTTTTATATAAACCCCAGGTAACAATAAAGGATAATATCCTTCCTAGGATAACAAAGCTTTATGGACATTGAGGAAATATATTGGAACCCATTTATGTTCGGCTATATAAAGCTTTATGGACATTGAGGGATATGGTGGAACGCATATGCGTTCTAGACATTGTGTGCGTTTTGTTAAATAAAGTTTGTTGCAACAGGCTGGAATGCATATGCGGTTCAGCTACAGAAGAAGAGACTAACCGGACGTAGTAATATAAAAACGCATGTTGCATTCCAATGAGCCAAAAGAGGAAACCGGAAGAGAGTGACAAGCGGGACAAGAGAAGAGGGACGAAGGAACTAGTTACAGCCAACTGAGGAAGCCCGTTTGGAAGGGCGAAATGTGTTTTGGACAGCATATCAGACTATTGAGTCATTCAGAGACATTTAACTTGGTACTTTTAATTTCTTTTTAAAGTTTTACTTTGTGAAAATTTTTATAATTTCAAAATAAAGCACCTTTTGAAGACCCACTTTTGGTACCGTATGTATACACTTCTTAGACCGTGGAGTGTGGGGAAACACCAATCATCCTGAGGGTCAAGCAGTGTGATACACACTGGAAGAAGGCTTTGGACATCCTGTAAGGGTCCACAGGCATTTACCATTTGAGTCATATGAGATCTATGGCTCTAGGTTTGTGAGTGATATCCCTCTTGTTTATATAACAGATTTATTTTGTTTAAACTATATTGCATCATTGTTTTGCATTTTTTATTTACAGGTTTATACTGAAAACCCATTTTAAAAGCTCCACCTTATGTATGTATATCATTTGTATTCTGTAAAAATGGTTAAGGGGATACCACTTAAGGTGTTTTGAGCCTCTTATCACTATTAATTTCCTCCATATTGTGCACGTATCTGTTGATTGTGTGTACGCCACTGCTTGCCAGCCTCTTACCCTGTGACTATGGCCCCTATGTTAAACCCTGGTTGAAAATACTGTGTGTGCCTTTTTGGACTTATATGGCCACGCTTCAAAACTCTTGACGCGGCATTTCAAACTCCTGAAGCAATTCGAAGCAGCACCCTTCATCCGGACGAATGATCTCACCGAACAGTGCCTTTCTAAGTTGAATAAAAGCGAACGCAGGTGATGATGGAAGTCGAGCGGTGTTCAGGAGTTCCTGTATCCGATTTCAGTTCCATGAAATTCATGCCCAGACACCGCAGCCTGCATTCATGCGAACAATATGGCCGTGAGAAATGTTCCAAGTTGTTAATAGGTGTTAACAAGCTCCAGGGTGGTCTCTGGTTCGTGCGGTTGTTCCGTAGTCGAACGGGACAATGTTAAAATAGGAGGGGAATGCAAATTACGGAACAGAATAGCCAAGCAGGCATGAACAGAGTCTGGTTAAAGTATTTTAGCCAGGTCTATTGCAGGGTCCATAATCACAGGGTGATCTGGCAAACAGGCTCCTACAAAAGTGTTTCTGCTTCTACTCCCCAACTCCTCTCTGTCGGTGTCCCCCAAGGTTCAGTCCTTGGTCCCCTACTGTTCTCTATCTATACTGCCTCCCTTGGTAAACTCATTAGCTCCTTTGGCTTCCAATATAATTTTATGCGGATGACACGCAAATCTACCTGTTCTCTCCTGATCTCTCCCTGTCCCTCTTCACTAGTGTCTCTGACTACCTCTCTGCTATTTATAACTGGATGGCTGCCCACTTCCTTAAACTCAACTTGACCAAAACTGAAATTCTGGTCTTTCTTCCCTCAAGTGTTGCTACTCCTGTGTCTGTCTCCCTCCAAGTCAACGGTGCTACCATCAGCTCCACCACACAGGCTCACTGCCTAGGTGTTCTCTTTGACTCCGACCTCTCCTTCACGCCTCATGTTCAGTTTATTGCCAAATCCTGCCACTTCCATCTCAAAAACATTGCGCGCATCCGACCCTACTTAACGCCAGATGCGACTAAGGTGTTGGTCCATTCCACTGTCCTTTCTTGCCTTAACTACTGTAATCCGCTTCTCAGTGGTCTTACGTGCTCCCAACTTACGCCGTTACAGTCCATAATGAATGCGGCGGCGAGGCTCATCTTCCTGTCAGCCCGCACCTCCCACACCTCACCCTTCTGTAAGTACCTTCATTGGCTTCCTGTAAGATATAAGGCTCAATTTAAAATTCTGGTTCTTGATTTCAAATCTCTGCATAATGCTGCTCCCACCTATCTATCCTCCCTAATACACATGTATGTTCTGTTTAGGCCCTAACACTCTGCTGAAGACTTACATCTATCTTCTGTCCGTACTCCCACCTCTGATGCTCGCCTTCAAGACTGTTTGAGGGCTGCACCGTTCCTGTGGAACTCACTTCCCTTCTCCGTTAGATGCTCACCCAGTCTCCACTCCTTGAAAAAATCATTAAAGACCCACTTCTTCATAAAAGCGTATCAATTAAACTGTTAATAGCTCCTAACTGATTCCTCTCTTGCAACTGTCATTAGTCTAATACTATCCTTACCTTTTGTGTCACTTTAGCCCACTCTCCCTAGCATGTAAGCTCACTGAGCAGGGCCCTCAATCCCTCTGTTACTGTGTCACTATACCCCACTCCCTCTAACATGTAAACTCACTGAGCAGGCCCTCAATCCCTCTGTTACTGTGTCACTATACCCCACTCCCTCTAACATGTAAACTCACTGAGCAGGCCCCTCAATCCCTCTGTTACTGTGTCACTATACCCCACTCCCTCTAACATCTAAACTCACGGAGCAGGGCCCCCAATCCTCTGTTACTGTGTCACTATACCCCACTCCCTCTAACATGTAAACTCACTGAGCAGGCACTCAATCCCTCTGTTACTGTCACTATACCCCACTCCCTCTAACATGTAAACTCATTGAACAGGGCCCTCAATCCCTCTGTTACTGTGTCACTATACCCCACTCCCTCTAACATGTAAACTCACTGAGCAGGGCCTCAATCCCTCTGTTACTGTGTCGCTATACCCCACTCCCTCTAACATGTAAACTCACTGAGCAGGGCCCTCAATCCCTCTGTTACTGTGTCACTATACCTCACTCCCTCTAACATGTAACCTCACTGAGCAGGGCCCTCAATCCCACTGTTACTGTGTCACTATACCCCACTCCCTCTAACATGTAAACTCACTGAGCAGGGCCCTCAATCCCTCTGTTACTGTGTCACTATACCCCACTCCCTCTAACATGTAAACTCACTGAGCAGGGCCCTCAATCCCTCTGTTACTGTGTCACTATACCCCACTCCCTCTAACATGTAAACTCACTGAGCAGGCCCTCAACTCTGTTACTGTGTCACTATATCCCACTCCCTCTAACATGTAAACACTGAGCAGGGCCCTCAATCCCTCTGTTACTGTGTCACTATACCCCACTCCCTCTAACATGTAAACTCACTGAGCAGGGCCCTCAATCCCTCTGTTACTGTGTCACTATACCCCACTCCCTCTAACATGTAAACTCACTGAGCAGGCCCTCAAACCCTCTGTTACCGTGTCACTTTACTCCACTCCCTCTTACATGTAAACTCATTGAGCAGGGCCCTTAGCCCCTCTGTTCCTGTGTGTCCAATTTGTCTGGTTACAACTTGTCTGTTCGTCCACCCACTGTAAAGCGATGCAGAATTTGTTGGCGCTATATAAATAATAACATAATAATAATAATAATAATAATAACATAATAATAATAATAATAATAATAATAATAAAAAGCCAGTGGTGAGGCTACTTTCGCCACAGTTACTTTTGCCACAAAAAGTATCTCCACTGCCTCATATATAAAGGATGTCAGTGGATTTTTAGACAATACAAGATTTGTTTTCCAAAGATATAAAATTGAAAAGATGTGGTATGCTGGGACAAGCTGGGGACACAAAATCATATATTTACATTAAGCATACCACTCTCATAGAGTTATTCAATAAATGGAGAATTGTAGTTGTATTATGCTAACGTAGTGCACCTATAATCTTAATTTTAATAATGACAGGAAGCAAGTATTTTGCATAATTTACTTTACTTTATGCCTCCAGCAGCACAAGTCAATCAAAAAAACTTTAAACCAATCAGAATTCAGTATAGTATGCATATAAATCCCGGACAGGCATCTCACTTCCTTTTTGTTTGATGCGAAACAGTTTATGAAAACGTCAGGGCAAACAACGAAACGTCTATAAAACTTGAACGACTGTAACTTGGGTCGAAATGTGAAGGGATCCTGTCAATCCAACTCCCTAACCATGACGGTTGTTATGATGAAAAGAACAGAAATAAGTGAAAGGTGGTGGAAAACAACTGGTGTTCAAATTACAAGTATATTTATAATCTTTGATGTTTAAGAGATATAGCATAATACTAATGATTAACTGATATAATAACTATGTGTAATAACGACAGTGTAAGTCATAGCTAGTAAAATATAATAATGATGCCTCCTAGCTATAACACGATCTAAGCGTCCTATAATGCAACTCCTCGTGGAACATAATTAAATGTATACAATATAAATAATTGGGAACAAAACCCGAAAACAAAAAGGGGGGGGGGGGAATACTCGCCTCCTGTCATTATTAAAATTATAGATTATAGGTACACTACGTTAGCATAATCTACAATTTTATTATATCACAGGAGGCGAATATTTTGCATTTTTAACGCGAAGGACGCATGTGAAGTATGGCGGAAATAGAAAACTATGAAGGTATTTTCTCTGGTTCAATCCGCAGTACGTAGAATACTAGGGAGGCCCCCGCTGAAAAGGCCAGAGAGGCTGCCACTCCCCATACCGAATGGGCCCCAAAACATGACTCTAGGGATAAGGGCCAATGCACCCATCTAGCCAACGTGGTGGTGATGACAGGTTTGTACAGCTTGGTATAAGATACCAACAGTTGGCCCGATCTGGAAAAACGAAGAGGGGCAGTAACCTCTACATACCGAAGTAAAGTGCTCACGACGTAGAGGCAGGGAACCGTCGGGAAAAACGGGTAGGACACAGATGCGGAATCCGTGTTAGTCCTGTGAAACACCGAAAACGTAACACCGTCCGGGGTTACTGAAAAACGTCCATGTCGAATGCCCGAACGTTCGAGACACGACGGAAGGAATCTAGGCATAGAAGCAGAGTGAATTTTGGTGCTAGCTGTCATAGCGATAGAGCCGAATTATCCGGCCAATCAAGTAGGAAACGAATAACCAAATCCACATCCCATAACCTGTTATATTTTGGAGCCGGTGGTCTGGATAGTTTGATACCCCGAAGTAAACGGCATATCAAAGTATCCTGTCCTATAGGAGTACCGTTAACCAGGACGTGAGCCACCGAGATAGTAGAACGTATCCCATTAATAGAACGATATGATCGCCCTATAGAAAACAGGCTGGATAAAAAATTTAGCACTGCAGCTGGATCGAGGTCCCTCTCCACTCACCAGCGATTCCATGTATTCCATGCTGATGTCTAGCTTTGTCTGATACCAGGTGCCCATGAGTCCCATAAAAGGTCTCTAGTCATTTGCGATAGTCCTGGGACGGCCCAGGTTCCCCTGAAAGATTCCAGGCCACTAATTCCAGACGTTCTTGTAGGAGTAGTGGGTGAGGTTCCCCTTCCGGGTTCGTTAGAAGGAGTGGGAACGATGGTAGGACCAGTGGATGATCCTGGGACAATGCCAACAAGTCTGGGAACCATGCCTGGCTCTTCCATAGTGGTGCGATCAGTATCATCGATGTCTTGGACACGCAGAGTTTATGGAGGACTGTCGCCAGCATCGAGAATGGTGGGAATGCATAAGCTCCTATCGGCGGCCACTTTTGCAAGAACGCGTCCACTGCTTCGCTCTGTGGATCCGGGAGCCAGCTGTAGTATCTTGGTAGTTGGGCATTTGTCCGTGAGGGGTCCTCTGATTGCTCTCACCATGTCGAAAATTGATGAGTCTAGGCCCCGGTCGCTGTTGTCCCGCCTGTGTCGGGAGAACCAGTCCGCCGTGAGGTTGTTGATCCCTGGTAGATATTCCGCCCTGAGAGTGATGTTGCGGGGGAGACAGAAACGATAAATGTCCCTTGTTGGACGATAAATGTCGCCCAATCGATTTATGGAATGGACTGCTGATATATTGTCCATGTGTAGGAGTATGCAGCAATTGCATTTGTTTGGCCAAGCTGCGGATCGCAAAGGAACCCGCGATCAATTCTAGACAATTGATGTGTAGAAGCCTTGTATGTACGTAGTGGGGAATCGCGATGCAGCCTAGCACAAATCTAAACCCATTTACCCCCCCCCCCCAATAACGACAGACCACTTAGTATGGATGAACAGGACACAGCATTTATTATCACAAACTAAATTACTGCATAACACATCCATACTTTTTTTTATTAAATTTCTTCTTTCTGTAACCAAAACGTGAGACATAAATATTCATAAATTAACATATATACATATATAACTCCACCCATAGTGTTATACAGTGACCCAACCGTCCTTGTCAATAAACATACAGTGGTTCCTAATCACCACTTCGTCTCACCTCCCCCCTCGTCATAAAAATCATATATTTCCAATGCCCGCCATCAGCCGACCTTATCCACGCTCGATGGGCACGACACCTCAGGCAACCTAATGTTTAACCTTTTGAAGCAGGGGAGGTTGAGACCTAAAAAAACTTGTTCATCTCATTCCATATACTTAAACGTAACCACTCAAACTCAATTGGCAAGGACATACCCCCGGCTAGCTGTGACGAAATATACCAATAGGGCGGGCGGGAGGGAAGCTGTTTGCTGGCTCGAATCCCAAGTGAAACTGAGGTAAGACCTCCCCCACACTAACTTACACAGAACATAATCCCACCCACACACTCTTCCCAACCAATCCCATGCATCTATCCCCACACTCCTACATGTGCCCTTGTCCGCTTAGCTGCGCTATCTCCCCAGGGCCTTTCTTCTTCCGCCCAAGGCCCTCGTCTGGATGCATGTGTGCAATGGGCTCCCCAGCCCCAGAGGCTGGCATCCGATTCCAGGACGAAATCCAGGGTTGGTCCGAATAAGGCTCTGCCATTCCAGGCTTCCATGTGAAGGAGCCACCATTGAAGTTCTGTCCATATTTCCGTTGATACCAGAACCCAGTGTTTAGTTGTCATAAGTTGATGACGGGTTGGTAATCCCCAGTCTTCTTTTGGACTACGAAGATATTGCTGAAAACAACCCGTATCGTCCGGAGCGAACTCCACCGCTCTTTTGTCAAATAGAGCCTGAATCTCTTCATCAATGAGTTTTGTGTTCTCTGTCGACGCCTGTATAGGGGGCGGGTGACGGATCTGCACTGGGGTGTCTGAAAAATCTATCTCGTAGCCCCTTACTGTTTGGAGGACCCATGTGTCTGAGGATATTTTTTCCCAGTTCTGTGAAAAAAGAGACAGCTTGCCTGCAGTTATATGTGAATGGTAACACATTAATGGTGGAATGCTCACCTGCATTGAAGCGCTCGCGTCCATGCAAGCCCCTCTGGGACGGAAGGATCCTCTTGAGAAGGAGGCCCTTGAGGATGGGAAGAAGGCTCGTGACGTCTGATTCCTGGGGCCTGTGGGCGAAAAGCGGCTCGTGGCTCGACCCCTGTGGTGACCAGCCCTGCCGAAAACTCCCCTGTATGGTGTGGGGTTACGGAACACCTGCTTAATGGACATCGAATTCTGGGCTATGTGCGATTTTGTCCAGCAGCATGGGCCTTGGGCATTCAGCCCGGAGTCTTGCATGCACTTCTTTCTCCATAGGTTTTTTTCAACCAGAAATGAATGAACTGAGCCAGG
>OW240917.1:1895200-1928892 GCA_933207985.1 Pelobates cultripes
TGTTCTGGCAGACCCCATACTGACGACCTTGGGTGTCGAATCGTGCAGGGATCGAACATAGATGCGTCTTGAGAGTCTAAGAAGGTGCCATCTTCCGGTTTGTCGGTTGAATTGCGGGATCTCCCTTGTCCGAAGCAGGTGTCTTGGACTGTATCCTGGTTATATTCCGGATTGTCCCGTGGGAGGTCCTGCCAGTCATCTTCCGGTGAATCGCTCATCTTGTGTGTAACGGATCACCTGGCACCCCGACTGGGTACCTCCGTTGAAGGATGCTCCTAGCGTTTCCTGAGGACTCCAAGCACTCTGGCAGACACCACAATCACCGAACCAGAGAAGCGTATACCTTCTCTCAAGCATATGAATGCTATAAACAGCTGAATAGGCAAAAAACCATACGGATGGGTTTAGACTCCTAACAGTCAAGCTGGAACAGCATACAGTAAATCCTCCCCCAATAATGAGACGCCACTTCATTTTGAGGGTTAAGCAGGAACTGACTGGACTGGCACATACAGCCTCTTTTATTCCCAATCCACAAACTGAGTACTGCCCACAGGGTTTTACAGAACAACCAGTAACACGTACAATACACTCAGACACTCCCACACAAAATCCTCCCCTCTGCCTGTGATACAATTACCTTACACAATTGGTAATCTAATTATCACAGACAGAGAAATACAGTTTCATAAAACACATCACAGGGACCCCAAAACATGCAATAACCCCATAAAAAGTATAAAACCACTGCACGATGTCTCTGTGCACCAAATACTGGCGAGATGGCATCGTGTTGAAAAGTCCAAACAGTGTCTGTGAGTTAAAATGGCCGCCATCCATTGTTCTCTTCATGTGCTTCATCCATTGTTCTCACCATGTGCCTCTGATACAGGAAATGGTGGCCACCCAGTAACTCCACAGTATGTCCCCAGATGGTTCTTAAAGGGCCAGCAGCAGCACAACACAAATCCATTATGTCCAAATCATGTCTTTAAAGGGCAATACATCACAGGGGCCATAGTCACATGGCAGGAGGCTGGCAATCAGTCTTCTCCGATGCCCAGTGACGAGGTCGGTTTCGCCACATTGTGGCAGATGGATCTCTCTGTCTGTGGGAGACAGGATAGGTTCAGGTACAGAAGTACTTGAATATTAATACAGTGGGCTTCCACTTACGACCGGGGTTCACCCAGTGTGTTAATTAACCAGAACCCAGCAGGTTGGCAGAGACATATAGTGGCTTGGGGATGGGGTCACCCTCTGTAAAACCAGGATGAGCGGTCGTGTAATCGGGACGAAGCCCGGCAAGGGATGTAAAGACCTTAGTGGTCACCCAAATACGCCTAAATGAATTCTTTATTTTTGCCATGCATAATGACAGATTCAGGTTTACAATACCATGACAATAAAATTGAAGTGACAACATAGCTCAAAATGGGTATTTGCAATTATGTGTCTGCACTGTAAGGTGAGGATTAAGGTCTAGTTATTCCAGTAGGCGTTTGTTAGGTTGAAATGTTCGTGGTTCTTGACTACTTGTGTTGCCGAGTTCTCGTCTGTTGCATTATGTGTTGTCCTTGGTGGCAAATGTATGTAGTAGTTGTCGTGTGCTTATTTGTGTCTAGGGCTCGTCTATTAGAATTTCTCTGTTAACTTTTATATGTATTAATGTGTGGGCGATCTTCAGGTCAGTGTGGTTTGTGTTAATATCATACTGGCGCTTTCTGCAGCTCCTGACCTATCTGCAGCTCCTGACCTATCTGCAGTGCCCTCTAACCTATGGGGTGACGGGGGGGGGGAGAAAGGATAGTGGAGATCCTATGAGTCTTGGCGGCACACTGAACGGGAGCCTGAGTGGCTGACTGGGGCTCTGGTGTGCTTCTAATAGTGCCCAGTAATATGTATGCAGCCAGATGTTCCTGTACCCTTGGTGTAGGAAAGGAAAAATACAATGCTTAAACTTCGGGTATAACAGTGAATAGATAACAGTTAACATTACGTGGCTTAAGTTCGTGGTTTGCATACGAGAGGTTTTTCATGCAGTCTCTGGTGTTTGGAAATTAACTGTGCAACTTAGTAAGTCTCTGTTAAACTCACAACCAGTGAGTACCTTTATAAGTCCAATTTTGCGTGGGTGGAGATGACCCAAAGTTATTGGACTGAGTAAGACGACATCTCAGGAGGTCGGAATGGGTGTCTGAGGTTAAGTGTCAGTGTCCCGTCTGGTCCTGGGTGTAAAAGGGGTGATGTTGCTCACGTCCCATTCCACTGATGTTGTCGGCGTGTCTTGCGTTGCTGGCAGCTCCAGTGCCTGTAGGAAGGCCGTACACTCTGAGGGACTAGAGGCTTTGTATTGTTTCCCGTTTTTAATCACTGTGATGGTTCTGGGATGGGTCCAACGGTATGCTAGTCCCGTGCTTTGAAGGGCCTTGGTGATTGGTTGCATGGATTTCCTCCTTAGTAGCATGGCTTGGCAGAGATCTTGGAAAAAGGCGAGTGAGAATGATTCAAATTGTAATGGCGTTTTCCCCTTCAGAGCTGTGAAGATCCTTAGCTTATCTGCATGAGACTGGCAACATTGATGATGTCTCGGGTTGAGGTGATGGGCCCTTGGGAAGACTTAGCGATGTGGTAAACTCCTTCAAAGGAGAATTGCTCGGCCGATCATGTCGGTAGTAGTCGCCGGACAAAATGTGGGAGCTCCTCAGGGGGGAGCGTGTTAGCGACCCCCCGTATTTTGATGATTTTACTCCTGCTTCTGTCTTCTTATTGCTCGATTCGGCTTGATAAGTGTGTATAAGAGTAAGAGGAGTTAAGGTGTTGTACTGTGTCCTCAAGGTTGTCTATGCCCTGTTTCAGTGAGGTGATGTCTGCCTCTGTAGTGGTTAGCCTAGCAGTTACCTGCTGTACCTCTATCTTCACTGCTGTGATGTCCATTGTGAAGAGCCTCTGCATATAGAGGAATAAATTGTATATGTCTACCTTTGTGGATGGGGCTTCTCTGTCCCCTGACAACAGGGACCCCAGTTCTGGCGTCTTTTCCTCCTTAAAAGTAGGTTGGCTGCAGGCCGTGGGTGCACCATTTCTTTTGCACTCGGCGCTGATCTGAACATTTGCCCGATATCTTGACCCTTTCTGGCTGCCGGTTGGCTTTGCCGCAGGTTTTTTTGGCCCATTGTGTCATCGGAGGGGTCGCCCAGGATGTTATTGGTGAGGAGGTCGAGGGTGGCCCTGAGGCTTTCGTTCCACTCCAGCCGCCGGCTGCCCGTGTGGTAAGCCCGAGATCCTCTGCGCCAAGAAGGGCATCTGCGGGTATGATGGGCCCTCCTGCGTGTAGCTCAACAGTTATTGACCGTGTGTGGCTGATTTACTCACCAAAATTGGGGGTTTATTAGCTTAAATGGTCGGAGCTGGTCAGATTTGCAACCGTCTCCATGTGCTGCTTGACTCCGCCCCCAAAATATGCATAAATTAATGGAGCCTTAACACTGTGAGCTCTCTCTCCTTGTTTGGTAAGGAGGTATACAGATCACCCCAGTCGTAGTGTGGAGGGTGCCGAGCATCATATGTATAACAGTTGTGACCAGTAGTCAGCGTAAGGCGTGAATGCCTGTGAACAGTGTCACGTATGAGGTTATGTGGGGGCACCCCATCTGCCAGGGAGGTCACCCCTGAATGCTTTAGACACAGATTTCAGGAGTGTGAGGGTTCATATGTATAGACACAAGCCACAGTAGTCAATGTAGATTGCAGGGTAGAACCATCAATTGCAATAAAAGCCCATGTGTAAATGTGTGTAACATTATCTGTCATAGTCTCATGTGCAGCAATCCTCAAAACAACTTATATATATACACTGTTGTAAACATCAATTTATGAGGCTTAATGAAACTGATCAAGAGAGAATAGATCGTGTGAATCACAATCTGTAGGATGAAAATAGACAACCTGGATCTCGCAGTACGCAAGATCCAAGATGGCCGCCGTTCTCTCACAAATGATGGCTCGCAGGGCGGCAAAAAAAGCAGTGCCCCATACTCCCACCTCCCGCTGAACTCCTACAGTAGTTCCCAATCCCTGAAGAAGAAGGAACGATCATGGCAAAATGCTGCGATCGTGGAGTAAATGACAGGGTAGAAGCAGGTTAGATGCAAGAGGGAACAATCAGTATATTAGGTAGAGGGGAGACCGGAGAGGATAGGGACAAAGGGGGGAAACATAAAGGGATATTACAATAACAGATGTCTAAATAAGTGATAATATATATCATATAGCATAATGGAATAATCTAATAAATAGAAATGAGCAGAGAACAAATTACTCTGACCTGTGCCTGACGGGAGCAGCAAAGAAAGAGGAAGTGAGATGCCTGTCAGGGATTTATATGCATACTATACTGGATTCTGATTGGTTTAAAGTTTTTTTTGATTGATTGACTTGTGTTGCTGGAGGCATAAGTAAAGAAAGTTATGCAAAATAGGAAGCCTCCTGTCATGTAATAAAATTCGAAGCAAATTCTAAGTAAATTTCAAATTTAACTTTGAGAATTTTACTACTTTGGCTTTTTTGAATTCACTTTAAATTTACCTTGAATTCTCTCTTTCGTTAATACCCCTGTCTTTCTATTCTCCAAGGTGCATTGTGACATTTTGTCATGGACCAATATTATCACCAGTTCCTTCCAAAACGTCTGGTTATATTGTGGTTTGTGTTGCATTTTTCATACACATACGCACATGATTGGATTTTTAGTGTGAATTTCCTAATGCTGATGTGGGTTAAAGCATTCTGTCTTAGTAGTGTAAAGCTATGTACTCCAGTACATCCCTAGCATGCATCATTGCCCCTATTTATCCCTTAGGCAGGTTTGTAGGATAATAATGGGTCAAAGACTAATTCGTCACCTCCATATGTCTGTAAAAAACAGAAACATTCCAAAGCACTTGGTGTGGATGGATTTCGCATGATGACAACTCATGATCTCCACCTCTCTGGTGTCTGTAAATAACCATGAAAACTGTGTGACAGAGTGGCGACGGGACAAGTAGAAAAAGCACAACTCATAGACAGTTTATTTATGTACAATGAGTTGGAGGAGGATGTCTAACAGTGAGCAGAAGATGGGATTAATCACCGCATTGGGGGATTCCGAGATAGGATCTTGATAGAAATCATAAGTATCTGTTAGCTTTCACTGGGTGGAAATTTAGAAAGTGTTAGATTTGTGTTACATGGGAAATGAGAGATTTCTAATGATATGACCCGTGCAAGAACGCAAGAGGAAATAAGTCACATTATCAGGGTTATTCACAATGAATTTAAAGTGAATATCACATTTTAGGTAAAAGTAGCCAGACTGGAAAGAGTCTCTAAGACAGCGAAGCTTCCACATATTTCAAACATAATATATTTATATATACCAATTGATCCTTGCACTCAAGCCATATATTTAAATCTAGTGCAGGGTAAACCAGGGACGATATGTATAAAAATATCAAAGAGGCAGCTTGCACGCACCAGGGTTAAAATGTCATACTTTATTGAATTTGGTTTTTTTAATTCTTGATCCTGATGAAAGTCCCAGATAGGGACTGAAACGTTGACCACATTTAAATAAAATAATTGAATAAAGTATGACATTTTAACTCTGGAAAGACGGTGTGTGCAAGCTGCCTCTTTCATACATATATATATGTAGTCTAGATTGGATTAGCCATATTAGTCCAGTAGACAAGATGCCAGAAAATACCAAGACGTACTGCATACTGCATATATATATATGTGTCCGGGATATTAGTAGCCGGTCAAACCTTAGATAAAACATGACATTACTCGGTTGGGGTGTGCCGTAACCGACAAGCGCTTAGGCCTGTAAATAAAGAGGGCAAAAGTGAATGCAAATCTTTATTGAAACAAAAACACATGCACAATATTTAGCAATGTTACTGAATGCTTGTCTAATCTCTTTTCCGGGATTTGGAATGTATATTTGATATGCTGAAGACTTCCATCGTCCCATGTTTTTATTATATGAGTTGGAACTTGAATACTTGAGGCTGCGGTATTGGCCCCTACACGAAATGAATGACTTTACATTGAGTATGGATTGAGACCTAATCAAAATATTAAAGGACCACTATAGTACCAGGAAAACATACTCGTCCCACTCCCGCCGGGCTCTGGGGAGAGGAAAGGGTTAAAACTTACCTTTTTTCCAGCGCTGGGTGGGGAGCTCTCCTCCTCTCCGCCTCCGATCCTCCTCTTCGGCTGAATGCGCATGCGCGGCAGGAGCTGCGCGCGCATTCAGCCAGTCTCATAGGAAAGCATGATGCTTTCCTATGGACGCTGCGGTCTTCTCACTGTGATTTTCACAGTGAGAATCATGCAAACGCCTCTAGCGGCTGTCAATGAGACAGCCACTAGAGGCTTTAGAGGCTGGATTAAGCTGAAGTGGTCTGGGTGCCTAGAGTGGTCCTTTAATGTGCGGATACAAAGCATGAATTTTTTGGTAGTAAGTGGTGTCCCGCATAGAGATAGTAGAGGGGAATTAGGATCTTGGCTATATTGATTTGAGATAGTACATCTAGGACTTTTACTGGACACCATTTGGAAGTAGTTAGACAGAATGGAATTTCTGCTGGAGAACCGCATTGACTTGCCTTAGTATGAGAGATAGATAATACGTAATGATGGTTAATCTTTGCCAAGTCTTTCATCTTTAAGCATTTCTGGATTTCTGGAGGTTTCTCTATAGTGAGTTCTTTTGGCCGCAGAAACCCATAAAATGCCATGTAGGCAGCAGCTTTAATTATGATATTGGTTTGAGTGTCCAATGGGTTTTAGTCCAGCAGATCTGACATATTTCTGAATATGTCGCTATTAATAGGGAGTCTTTTAGGAGGTTTTTGAGCCTTGAGTTTTTTTTAATTCCTCTAAGTGCACTTTTGACTGGGTATGCGCTAAGAAAAGGTGATATATTTAGGAATAATGTAAGCATATAATGTTGAATGCCTGTTAAGTAAAGTTTGATGATATTATATGCGAGATTTAGGCTAATATGGCAAAAAGTTGTGAAGGCTACTATGCTTTCGAGGAAGAATACATTTCTTACATTATACTTGAATACAAATTTCATGAACGCACAGTATGCTATTGTAACAGCACCCCCAGGCATAAAAGGGTTAAACCGCCGTTTAGTAGATCTTCCCTTCCAGAGATGCAGGCACAGCTACTGCAGAACACCTGTGACAGAACCATCTGTCTGTTTAGTGCTGGTGGATTCGTCTATTTTGCCCCGTTCGTGTAAATGGCTGGTTCCTATAGCCCAGCCATATGAATGACCTTTTTTCCCGAACAAAACTACCGAACGGATGGCCAGCCAGAAGAGAAGTGTGCTGCTGGTTAACCTATTGATCCCAATTAGAACATTGTGGTTAACCGCAGACACTTCTTAATTAAACCGAATTCAGGGTGGTCGTCGTTCGTATGTCGACCACGAGGCAGCGGCCATTTTAAAACACGCGAAATCCCAGCGGTGTTTGGCTCTATTTTCATGGAACTAAAAACGGACACTTTTTCTGCCGAACACCGCTGAAACAACGGAACACCTGGCTGCCTCCACGAAAGCATAGGAATACCGGCCGTTCGGGAGTTTTGAAGCATACGAAAGGACTTAACCCAGATAGCCTTCCCATGGAGTCATTCGTATACCGAAAGACTGTAAGAACTTTGACTCCATGGCGATTGAACTATGTGTGTGGGATCTGAGCGCTATTCGCTAATAACATGCACTCAGATCCAGGCTATCTGGGGATATGTGATGCGAATGGGAAATGTGCGGTTTTTGTGAAGTTATGTATTTTTATGTCTTTTCTGATTTTATATTTAAAATGGCGACTGGCTTTGTCCTGGAGATAATTGTCCTTAATTATCTCCAGGGCAGAGGGGAGGAAACCATATTGCATTGTGGGTAAAATCTGTGACTGTGTGTCTGGAATGTCCCCATATCTGTCTGTCATTTAAGTCTCCCATTTGGTCCCCTAGGGGAGTGTCCACCAAGTGGGAGACCTGCATAAATACGGGCAGGTAGCCCACAGTAAAGCCAGATCCTGTTTGACCCTCAATGCGGAGCTTCTGTCTCGTTATTGGGGGGATTTCTTCTTTACGTTTAGAGACCGCTGGATGGAACCGAAAGCCGCTTGGTGGATGTTATTGTTCGGCGGCTAGCAGCAGTTCGTGGAGCCGTTCACGGAGCCCGGTCGGGAGATTGCCGCTTCCCCTGCGTTTGGTTCGTGCACTACAGTTTATGCGAACGGAGATTATTTGTATCGCAAAACAGCAAGCAATTTGAAAAAGAGAGAAATTATTGCTTTACTACTGGAGATGGATGCATCACCGGGAATGGAGAGAGCTAATGTGCCCAGTATTTTGGAGTTAACACCTGAGGAAATACAATTTAACCGGGCAGTGCAAATACGGCTGGCACATTTTGGCCCCAACCCCTCAGCAGACATCGTGGAGCATGTGCAGGCAGCAGTAATGGCACACCAGGCGCTCCGGGAAAGAGGAGCTGCAGCAGCAGAGGTACCCAATAACAATTGTGCTAGAAATTTTTTTGCTGCATTTAAAAATTTTGTGGAAACAGAGGGAGAGATTGATGGGTTCCTGGCGGACTTCGAGAGGCAGTGTGCCCTACACCAGGTACCCGCAGATGAATGGGTCACCATCCTCTCTGGGAAATTATCCGGCCGGGCTAGTGAAGCGTTTCGGGCCATCCCAGAGGAGGAGATCACCAGCTACCGGGCGGTGAAGGATGCGGTGACCCCAGAAGCTTACAGACGGCGATTTAGAGAAACCAACAAGCAGGTTGGTGACTCTTATGTGGAATGGGTCTGCAGAGTTCATTGTACCGCAGCCCACTGGATGGCAGGATGCCAACGGGTAACTGGGGAGGAGGTGCTACGAGTTTTCTTGCTGGAGCACTGCTTTGATAGACTACCTGCTGGGGTCCGGGAGTTGGTCAGGGATAGAAAACCCTCTACCCTACCCGAGGCTGCTCGTCTGGCAGACAAATACACGGACGCTCGCAAGTTGGATAGTACAGCTACCAAAGTCCCTGCCAGACTGGAGTATCGACCAGCAGTAACTCCAGCTCTTCAGCATACCAACCCCCAGTACACCGCACCCCAGCCGTACCGCCAGCTAATAACTATGTGCAACCCTCTCGGTTCAATGCCAGGGACTATTCGCAACCAATCCGGTGCTTTGGGTGCAAACAGTTGGGGCACAAGCGACCGGAATGCCCTCTGAACAACACCAATCAAGCCCAGTCGTGGAGGAGACCAGCCAGCGGGAACCAGCGGCCACCTCAACCTGCTGCTCACTGTATTGAGCAGGAGGAGTTCTGGGGCATCCTACACGAGGCCGACCCAGTGCAAGCAGCTCATCAGGATAATCGCCAGCAACATCGGCAAACCGTGAAGCTGAATGGCAGAGTGGTGAATGGGCTGAGGGACACAGGAGCCAACATGACACTGCTCCAAAAGAACTTAGTCTCAGAGCACCAGCACACTGGGGACACTGTGGCGGTGAGGGTAGCAGGGGGTGCCGTGTTTCGCTTACCTGTTGTCCGGGTACATTTGGATTGGGGAGTGGGCGCTAGACACGTGGATGTGGGGGTTATGAAAGACTTGCCCGCTGATGTCCTCCTTGGGAATGATTTGGCCCCGTTGGTTTCAGCCTATGCCCCGATGGGCCCTGCGGACGTTAACCCAGTGACTACTCGTGCCCAGACCCGTGCTGCTGGAACCGGCCAACCTGCTGATGAGACCCAGGTAAGACCCTCTTCCCCGACTGGTACCTTAGATCAGGCCCTCTTAAGCTGGGATTACCCAGAGGAGTTTGGGAGGGAAACCCGGGCAGACCCGACTCTCCAGAAATACCGAGATAGAGCAGATGCCGGAGAGGAAGGAGTAGATGGGGAGTGGTATGAGTGGGTGGGGGACAGGTTATATAGGATCCCTAAGCCTTCCCAGAAGAGTGTTGCCCCTCCGCCGAATCGACAGCTAGTGGTACCTGCAAAGTACCGTCAGGAGATTCTACAGATAGGGCATGATGTTCCGTTAGCAGGACATCTAGGGTCCCGCCGCACAACCTATAGGATCTCTCAGAACTTCTTTTGGCCAAACTTTAACCAGGCTGTGCGGATGTATTGCAGTACATGTGACACATGTCAATGGGTAGGACCACCCTAAGGCTAGGCTATTATCGATGCCTATTATAGGGGAGCCCTTTGCCCGCATAGCTGTTGACATTGTGGGTCCACTGGCCAGGGCTAGTCCATCAAGTAAGAAATACGTTCTTACCATGGTGGACTATGCCACTCGCTATCCAGAGGCAATAGCGCTGTCTAATATAGAGGCAGAGACAGTTGCTGATGCCCTGGTTAGAATTTTTACTAGGGTCGGGTTCCCTAAGGAGATCCTCTCCGACCAGGGAACCCAATTCACCGCTGTGCTCACCCAGCAGCTGTGGAAGGTGTGTGGCATTAAGCCGTTACTTAGCTCACCCTACCACCCACAGACTAACGGTCTCTGCGAGCGCTTTAACGGTACCCTCAAACAGATGCTGAGGACCTTTACAGATACTTGCAGAGACTGGGAGAGGTTCTTGCCTCATCTGTTATTTTCTTACAGAGAGGTGCCCCAGGAATCTACTGGGTTCTCCCCCTTTGAGTTGCTGTATGGGAGAAGGGTCCGCGGACCCCTAGATCTCATTCGAGGCCACTGGGAGGGGGAGACGGAGCAGGAGGGGACCCCCATAGTGCCATATGTTCTGGAACTCCGGGACCGCATGGAGAAACTGTCACTGATGGTAAGGGAGAATCTCCAGGCGGCCCAGGGGAGTCAGAAGAGATGGTGCGATCAGGGTGCCCGACAGCGGGTCTTTCAGGTTGGGCAAAAGGTATTGGTGCTCAAACCTGTGAAGGCCAACAAGATGCAAGCATCTTGGCAGGGCCCGTACAAGGTAGTAGCACAGATCTGCGATACTACTTACTTGATAGCCAGCTGTGCAGATGAGAGGGTCCAGCGATCATTTCATGTGAACATGCTGAAAGAGTACCAGGAAAGACCTGAGAACATTGCAGTGGTATGTGCCCCAGCTGCAGATGATTCTGAGAATCTACCCCTTCCAGATTTGTTAGAAAGGGATTCCCAGACTGACCTTACTACCCTTGTACAGCTAGGGGACAGGTTGAACCCAACAGAAAGGGTACAGGCGCAGCAGTTGTTGTGGGAGAAGCAGGCGACATTCTCCCAGGAGCCAGGTTATACCACCCTAGCTGTACATAAGGTAGAAACCCCTGGACAGACCCCCTTACGACAGCCCTCCTATCATATCCCTGAAGCAGTCTGTGAAGGAATGCGGAAGGAGATACAGGAGATGACCCAACTGGGGGTCATCGAGCACTCCGACAGCCCTTGGGCTTCGCCTGTAGTCCTGGTGCCCAAGAAAGATGGGACCACCCGGTTCTGTGTGGACTGCAGGCGGCTCAACGAGCGGACCACCACTGACGCCTACCCAATGCCCCGGGTAGATGAATTACTGGATCGTATTGCCAGGGGGCGCTATCTGACCACCATAGACCTGTGTAAAGGCTACTGGCAGATTCCCCTGGCCGAGGATGCTATCCCCAAGTCGGCATTTGTCACCCCATTTGGCCTGTACCAATTTAAGGTCATGCCTTTTGGGATGAAAAATGCACCGGCTACCTTCCAACGGATGGTGGATAGACTCCTGGATGGCTTCCAAGAATTTGCAGTGCATACTTGGACGACATTGTGATTTACAGTGGGTCCTGGGAGGAACACCTGGTACATGTAGGGGTAATGCTGGATAAAATTCGGGCCACTGGCCTGACATTGAATCCAGAGAAGTGCCATCTAGGTATGGCTGAAGTACAGTACCTGGGCCACAGAGTGGGGTGTGGGAGCCAGAGACAAGAGCCAGCCAAGGTAGAGGCAGTGGCTAACTGGCCCACACCTACCACTAAGACCCAGGTATTGGCCTTTTTGGGGACGGCAGGGTACTACAGACATTTTGTCCCTGACTACAGCACTATTGCTAAGCACATGACATACTTGCCTAAGCAGGTCCTGTGGTCTCCGGCTTGTGAAGCTGCGTTCCAGGCACTGAAACAGGCTCTTGTGAATGCCCCTGTCTTGGCTGCCCCAGTCCCAAACAAACATTTTCTCGTCCATACAGATGCTTCCATGTATGGACTGGGGGCTTTGCTGAGCCAAGTCGGGGAAGATGGAGGAGAGTACCCTGTCGCATATCTCAGCAAAAAGTTGTTACCCAGAGAAGTGAGTTATGCGGCAGTGGAGAAGGAGTGCTTGGCCTTGGTCTGGGCATTGAAAAAGTTAAGTCCCTACTTGTATGGGCAAGAGTTTTCCCTGGTTACTGATCATAACCCACTCGTCTGGCTTAACCGGGCCTCAGGAGACAATGGGAGACTACTGAGATGGAGCTTGGCATTGCAGCCCTACAATTTTACCATCAGCTACAGACCCGGTAAGCTGAACAGGAATGCAGATGGGTTATGCCGACAAACTGACGTCTCCACCACCTCCTAGATCCCAATTAGAACGTTGTGGTTAACCGCAGACACTTCTCAATTAAACCGAATTCAGGGTGGTCGTCGTTCGTATGTCGACCACGAGGCAGCGGCCATTTTAAAACAGGCGAAAGCCCAGCGGTGTTTGGCTCTATTTTCATGGAACTAAAAACTGACACTTTTTCTGCCGAACACCGCTGAAACAACGGAACACTTTTTCTGCCTCCACGAAAGCATACGTATACCGGCCGTTCTGGAGTTTTGAAGCATACGAAAGGACTTAACCCAGATAGCCTTCCCATGGAGTCATGGCGATTGAACTATGTGTGTGGGATCTGAGCGCTATTCGCTAATAATATGCACTCAGATCCAGGCTATCTGGGGATATGTGATGCGAATGGGAAATGTTCGGTTTTTGTGAAGATATGTATTTTTATGTCTTTTCTGATTTTATATTTAAAATGGCGACTGGCTTTGTCCTGGAGATAATTGAGTTACTCCTTAATTATCTCCAGGGCAGAGGGGAGGAAACCATATTGCCACCAAGTGGGAGACCTGCATAAATACGGGCAGGTAGCCCACAGTAAGGCCAGATCCTGTTTGACCCTCAATGCGGAGCTTCTGTCTCATTATTGGGGGGATTTCTTCTTTACATTTAGAGACCGCTGGATGGAACCGAAAGCCATTTGGTGGATGTTATTGTTCGGCGGCTAGCAGCAGTTCGTGGATTGCTGTTCGGGAGTTTGGAGCCGTTCACGGAGCCCGGTCGGGAGATTACCGCTTCCCCTGCGTTTGGTTTGTGCACTACAGTTTATGTGAGCGGAGATTATTTGTATCGCAGAAGGGGAAGGTCGACTAAATGGCGGTTTCGTTTAAAAGACACTAGGGGTGTCTTAACAACACCAAACTCCCGAACTGCATACAAAGTTGCACTCCAAACTTCCGAACTGGAACCTCACGAATAGCTGCTAGCAGACGAACAGGAAAATCACCCAAGCAGCTTACACTCCTGGCAATCAGTCTCTAACAGCATACAGTAAATCCCCCCAAAGACGAGACAAAGCTCTGTGTTGAGGGTCAAGCAGTGATCTGGTTTTAATGGGGCTACCTGCCCGGTATTTATGCAGGTCTTCCACCTGGTGGACACTCCCCTAGGGGACCAGATGGAAGACTGGCACACAAATGGTAATGACCAATCACAGGCATACAGAGTTAAAACACTCCCACAGTACATTACAATTCCTCCCCTCTATACTGGAGATAATTGGGAAGTAATCCAATTATCTCCAAGGACAGATGCAAAACTCCATTAACCACATGGTTACAATAAAACACTAAAATACAATAAAATACATAATGTTACATTTGTCACATAAAATATATACATGTAACCATCCCCAGGTAGCTGGGATCTGAGCGCACAAAAGTACCGAATAGCACTCAGATCCTATGCATACAGTCCAATCGTCGTGGAGTCAAAGTGTTCACAAAGTCTGTTCTCCATATGAATAGACTCCACGGGATGGCTATCTGGGGTATGGCTTATTCGTGGACACAATACCGAATACAGGGTCGTTCATGAGTTTTTACCGAAGGAGAAGGGAGGTCGGTGGCTTCAGCAGTGTTCGTGACAAATAGAGTCTGTTTTGAGTTCCATGAGTTTGGGCGCTGAAACCGCTGGCCGTTCGGGACTTTAAAATGGCCACCGCCACGTGTTTGGCAAACGAACAAAGGCCACCCAGCATTCGTCAATTAAGCTGCGATTAACCGCAGCTTCTGGGAGGTAAATTGCAGACACACATACAGGTGGTCCAGTCATTCGGTTGTTTGTTCGGTAGATTGAATCTACCGAACTCTGGGCAGAAAGGCACGAACAGGCCTTTTCTGCAGGGGAAAAGAAGGCTTTTTAACATGGGGCCATAGTCCAAGGGCAACAGGCGAGCAACCAGGCTTCTCCAATGCTTCGTGGCGAGGTTGGTTTCGCCACAGCTCTATTAAAAGATGTATTTGTATTTTTTGATAATCCTGCGTGTGATAACTTGACCATCTGTCTTATCAGTGATTTTAGTGCATCAATGGATCCTTGAATGCTGGGGGAACTTTGGTATGTTTCTTCACTGATGGGTGGAGAAAAAAGGTGGAGGTACGGTAATTATGAGTAGACAGTTTTAAATGGAAGAGGCACATAGGATTTTGGGAGATGATTCCACTTATAAAATCTTAGAAAAAGATACCCCTCAGATATTTCTATTTCAGGATCTAAAAACACTTTTATCCACATGGGTACATAAAGACATCATTTGGGAACAGGAATTTAATTATGCAGGGATAATCAGATTTGGTTGGTCTGGTCCACCACGCAGCAGCCTCAAGGGGTGTGGGTTACGCCAGGGGTCACGGGATCCCCCCCCCACCCATGCCTAGTGTCACTAGTGTTCCTTCTGCGGTGTCGGGTACCACTACGACTGCTGCTGTCGGAGCGATGGTAGGCGCCGCTAAGGTCCCTTGGCGACGTGTGACTCTATGGGTGTTTCTGATGTTGCGCGGGGGTCCACTTAAATGTGTTGGCCTGGGCCTCTGGGTTTGCATCTGAAGCAGGACGTTTGGGAGAAAATTTGGAAGGGGGAATTTGTCGAGATTTTGTTCCTCCTGCCGATGGTGGAGAATTACAGCAATGAATCAGAGAAAGAGAAGGAAAAATTCTGCTACCGAAAGATCCCCAAGACTTTCGGAAATTGGATTTGCGCGTTTTTGATACTGGCTAGTGTATTGGGGAGAAGGCTCCACAGAAGTGTTCCACATTGTTCTGCTACCAGGACACCATTTGGAACGCTTCTCTTAAGCGGTCTGGGCTGGTTTAAGTACGACAAGCAATTTCCTCAACGGTTGGCGGTGCACCCCTCAATGTCATGGGACCAGTATGACATTGGCCTCTGGTTCTCCATTATGACCCACCTGACACCACAGCAGGGTGCTTTCTTGTACTTTCTTTGAGAGGGCGGTGGGGGTCGATCCTCCGCCTCACCGGCAACGCAGCAGAGGTCAGGCTGTTGTTGGAAATGTAATGACAGTCATTGCATATGGGGAGCTTTGTGCCATTTCAAGCATGAATGCTCCACCTGTGGATCCAAAAGAAGGATGTTTCAAGGGAAAAGCTAGCGAGAAAGGAGATCTTAGGACTAAGTGCGATGATGCCCGTTATAGCAATCGACGGGCAGCCGACATCCTGTTGGAAGGCTTTGAGCACTGGATTTCTTTCTCATTTCGCCCCCCTTCTCTGCTGATTCGGAACCTTCTTTTGGTCTGTGATTTTTTTGCATGTGATTCGGGAGAAACTTTGAAAGGAGGTGTCTCTGGGTCCCTTTTGCGACCCTCCTTTAACAGACTTGCAGGTCTCCCCCTTGGGCATGGTGCCCAAAAAGGAGCAGGGAAAGTACCGCTTGATTCATCATCTGTCGTACCCTTGCGGGGGTTCAGTGAATGATGACATCTCTTCAGAACTCTGCCGAGTGTCCTACGGATCCTTTGACGTGGCAGTCGGCTTGGTCAGGGCCGCAGGCCCGGGGGCCTTGCTTGATAAGGACAACGAGGAGGCAGCCTTCCGTTTGCTGCCAGTGCATCCAGATTGTCATCATCTCCTGGGTTGTGTTTTTGAAGATATGTTCTACGTGGATATGTGCCTCCCGATGGGCTGTTCCATATCCTATTTCTACTTCGAGTGCTTCAGCACTTTCCTGGAGTGGGTATACGTTACCTATCAGTCCTCTCTGTTACACAATTCTATGTGATGGATCATACTGTAATCCTGACATTACGACAGGGCTCTGAGCAAGAGGAGAACTGGGCCTAAATGCCCTGTCTGTGGATCTGATAGGCTGTAATTGGCCTTTGACCCCAAAGGCAGTTACCAGGCTCCTATTTGCATGATTGCTGCTCAGCACAAAGTAAATGGACAGTAAATGCCATTAATCACATTTTTATGTGCAGATGAATACGTGACATGCGGCGGGCTAAGTTGGGTTTAGGGCGATTCTTGGCTCTAGATGGTGTGCTGCCTCTTGGCCAGACAGTTGGCATGTCTCTTCCCCATTCTGGTGGCGTTGGAGGTTTGGGGTGCCAGTTGCAGGATAAAAGGGTTGTTTCTGACTGCAACAATCTAGGGGTGGTACAAGCTATTAATCGGCTGATGGCCTCCTCCCTTCCGGTGGTTTGCTTGCTGCAGCGTTTGGTGCTGTGATGTTTATGTCTAAATGTGTCTTGTAGGGCAGAGCATATACCTGGCATTCACAATGTAATGGCGGATGCTCTCGTTCGCAGTGGTCAGAATTTTGGGCGGTCACCCCGCAGGCAGATCTGGAAAGGACTCTGTGCCTGGTGGAGATGTGGTCACTTGGTCTGGCAGATTGATGGAATTGGTCAGTGGATCAGTCTCCAGGGCTACGTGGACCTGTTTCAGTAAGGTGTGGTGGGAATGGGACAAGTGGGAGCATGACGAGGGTGGTTTCTGTGACTCGGCTGCCTGCCTCTTAAGGCTTTTGCAGGTCTTGTGTCAATAGGAGTCCACAGGTAATTCACCCTCTGTGATTTCCTCCCATTTTTCGGGCCTTAGCTTCCTGTTTAAGGTACGTGGGTGGGAAGATTCTACCAAGGCGTTCATAGTGCATCAGGAGCTAAAAGGCTTGAGGCGGCATATTGCTTCTGCAGACGCGAAACGGCTGGTCTCCGCTGTGCTCCTGACGAAATTGTTTGGGATGCTCCCTCAGGTCTGTTTTGAGGCCTGTTTATTTACGTTGGCCTGTTCCCTGGCTTTCTTTGGGGCCATGCTCATCGGGGTATTGGTGAGCTCTAGTAGGCACTGTAGTGACGGGGTATTGTTTGTGTTCAGTGTGCTGATCTCATTTAAGATCTGACTCTCAAAGACGGCTGTCTTTGGGAAGGATAAGTGGATTTACTTAGGTGCTGTCCTGGGTTTAAATATTTGCCCCGTTTCTTCTTTTAGGGAGTACTGTGAGTTGCGCCCGGTATCCACGGGCCCTCTTTTGGTTCATGCGGATGGGAGCTTTCTTTCTCATTTCCAATTTATTCTGGTCTTTCTCTCGGGGCTGGATGTCTTTGGGATTGACAGCAAGGAATATTGTGTCCCCTGTTCCTTTCAGATTGGCCCTGCCATGGAGGTCTCTAGGCTGAGTATGCAGGTGGTTCAGAGGATTGGGAGGTGGGTATCTGGGCATTTTGTCTCATATGGGCATCCTGCCCATCTCCAGAATTGATGTTTCTCTCGGCAGGTTCATCTCCCCCCAGGGTTTGGGTGATCGGGCACTCTTATGTATTCTGGGCCACGAGGCGTGCGGCTGTCCGTGAGCTATTGGGTTTTAAGCCTTCTGAAGCAGAGGTTCGTTGGTTTGGCATCAGAGGTATGAAATGGGTTTGGCTCCTCCCGGAGCTGGTTCAGCTGTCCTGCCTTCTGGGGGTTCCAATCGTTCTGATTATTCACCTGTGGGGCAATGATCTGGGGACTATGCCTATATGTGGTTTGGCGTCTACAATTACGAGGGACTTGGCGCGCATTTTAGTTCTGTTTTTCTGATGTGCGCTTTATTTGGTCAGAGATCATTTCCCGTAACTTCTGGCAGCGGGCCCATAATCAGAGAGCCATGAAACGCTGCCATATAAAGTTTAACAGGAGGGTCTCTAAGTTTGTTTTGAGGGTTAAAGGGATTCCGGCTCACCTCAGGGTGTTCAAACGGGAGGCAGCTAATTTGTTTTGGGGTGATGGAGTTCACCTCACGGAGGTCGGCTCCACATTTTTATTCTTGCCATACAGGAAGTGGTGGAACAGGCTTTGGGTGGTTTGGGTGGGGCCCTCCACTGATTTTAGGCTTAAAACAGCAGGGTTGTGGTGGGGGGCATGTCCTTGCCAATAGGTTTTGGAAGGCTATTACATTGAGTGTCAGGATATGGACAAGGTCGGGTCTCAACCTCCCCTTCTCTGTAGGGTAAACTTTTTAAGTTACTGATTCGGACACGCTCACCATGCTAGAAGCTGGCTGGTGGTAAGCATTGGAGCAAAGGAAAAAGGAATTTGGTTTGGACGAGGGGGGAGGTAAGAACCCTGTAGGCAAGTTGGTGTATAGGCAAGTGGTCTCGTTCATTGGCAAGGATGTTAATGTAAGCTCAAATCTGTAGGGCACTGTAACGGATCGCCTGGCACCCCGACTGGGTACCTCCGTTGAAGGATGCTCCTAGCGCTTACAGAGGGCTCCAAGCACTCCGCAGACATCACAACCACCGCAGACCCCACGAACCGCCACAGCTTGGTTGGGGTCTCGCCGTCTCCTACCCACCCTGGACCTACAACAAGGCTCCAGGTTCTAGTGGGACCTGGAGCCTTGAACCTCTCCTCCAAGAGAGTGAAGCAGGAACAAGCTCTTAAAAGAGCTTAGTAGTGATTAGCTAAGGGAGTATGCAGAGCATAGCAATCCCTTGTAGTGATATAGCAATTCCCCCAATAAGAGACAAGACTCTAGATTGAGGGTGAAGAAGAACTGTCTGTACTGGCACATACAGCCTCTTTTATTCACATTCTACAAACATAGTACTGCCCACAGGGTTTTGAAGAACAACCAATCAACACATTACAACACAGCTAACACTCCATTCATTACATCAGAAATCCTCCCCTCCGTTCAGTAGTTTGGAAGATACGGTTTAATGCAGATTCCACAGAACATATACAGGCTATATGAAAAATAATTACTGTTAAATGTGTCCCCTGTTCTGTAGTTTAAAACTACTGAACGATGTATTTGTGCACCAAATACCGGCGAGATGGCACCATGTTGAAAAGTCAAAACAGTGTCTGTGAGTTAAAATGGCCGCCATCCATTGTTCTCACCATGTGCCTCTCATACAGGAAATGGTGGCCACACAGTATTTCCCCAGATGGTTCTTAAAGGGCCAGCAGCAGCATGATAAAATACAATATGCCCAAATCAGTTCTTTAAAGGACAATACATCCCAGGGCCATAGTCGCATGGCAGGAGGCTGGTAATCAGTCTTCTCCAAAAACCAGTGGCGAGGTCACTTTCGCCACAGGCACTAGGTGTTAATGATTATATGTTAAGTTATGGATTATGTATGTATTTATCTCTGGTTATAATTAAATGATAAACTTTAATAAATGTTGGATGAGTCCTACAGTCTTATGTTTTAATACAGGCTATGGCCTGTTTCACCCAAAATTCGGTGTCTGACGTTATTGGGGGGTTATTTGGGGTTATTCTTATTCGCATCGCATTCCCCGCTACGTCCATACATGTTTTGACAAAGATATCAAATATCTTTGGGCTACTTTTTGAGGCAAAGGTAAGCCTAGTTGAAAAATAGTAGTGATTATCCCACTTAACTCCATGGAGATGCCAGAGGGATTGATGGATTGGGAGAAGTTTGAAAGCATTAGTGACAGGGCCGTATTTAACGCGGGGCAAACGGGGCAGCTGCCCCGGGCCCAGTTTCTCTTGGGGGGCCCGTGGCACCTGCCCCGTGGGCCCCGCTGACCCCCGCGGGCGGGTGGCCGGTCGGGCAGGAAGGCGGGCGCGCGAGGGAGCACTCACTGCTTCCTCTTCAGCTCCCTCGCGCACCGCACTGAGACCGGAGCCGGAAGATGACGTCATCTTCCGGCCCCGGCATCCCTACGCGGCGCGCGAGGGAGCTGAAGAGGAAGCACTGAGTGCTCCCTCGCGCGCCCGCCTTCCGGACCGGCCACCCGCCCAGCAGCACCACTGGACCCCAGGGAATCCCCCCAGCACTCCAAAAGGTAAGGAGGCTGGGGGGATTAAATTTAAAAAAAAATGTGTGTGTGTGTATGTGTGTGTTAGTGTATGTGTTGTGTGTTAGTGTATGTATGTGTGTGTTTATGTGTGTTAGTGTGTGTGTTATGTGTGTTAGTGTGTTAGTGTGTAGTGTATGTGTGTGTTAGTGTATGTGTGTTAGTGTATGTGTTGTGTGTTAGTGTATGTGTGTGTTAGTGTATGTATGTGTGTGTTTATGTGTGTTAGTGTGTGTGTATGTGTGTTAGTGTATGTGTGTGTTAGTGTATGTGTGTGTTAGTGTATGTGTGTTAGTGTGTGTGTTTGTGTATGTGTGTTAGTGTGTGTGTTTGTGTGTTAGTGTATGTGTGTGTTAGTGTATGTGTGTGTGTGTCAGTATGTCTGTCTGTCTGTGTGTCAGTATATATCTGTGTGTATATCTGTGTGTGTCAGTATGTGTATGTGTCAGTATGTCTGTCAGTGCGTCAGTATGTCTGTTAGTGCATGTGTATGCATGTGTCAGTATATCTGTCTGTGTGCCAGTATGGCTGTGTGTGTGTGTGTCAGTATATCAGTCTGTGTGTGTCAGTGTATGTGCCTGTGTGTGTGTGTCAGTATTTCTCAGTGTATGTGGGTGTCAGTATATCTGTCAGTGTGTGGGTGTCAGTATTTCTGTCAGTGTATGTGTGTCAGTATGTTGATCAGTGTATGTGTCTGTGTGTGTGTGTCAGTATGTCGGTATATGTGTCTGTGTGTCAGTATGTCTGTATATGTGCCTGTGTCAGTATGTCTGTCAGTACGTCTACCAGTGTATGTGTCTGTGTGTGTGTCAATATATGTACCTGTGTCAGTGTGTCTGTCAGTGTATGTGCCTGTTTATCTGTATGTAGTCAGTGTATGTATCTGTGTATCTGCTTGTGCGTCAGAGTGTGTACCTGTGCATCTGAGCCGCAACTTTAAATACAAATACACCCCTCCATTCAAACTTCAACACTACATATAAAACACACTCCTGCATTGAAACGTCAACACTACATACAAGCACACTCCTACATTCAAAAACAAACACTACACATAAATGCACACTTGCATTCAAACTCCAGTACCACATACAAACACATTCACACAAACATACTCCATACAAACACATGCTTACATTCAAACATACTAACATGGCTCAGTGCTAAATACAACCCTGCAAGCATGGGAAATTGGTAGAGTCCCAGCTGTCAAAGCATTGTTGGAGTTGCACGACAGATGGGGTTCTACCTTTAGTCCAACCTTGCAATTGGGGGTCCCAATAAAATTCATTCTACTTTAGTACCGCCACTGCGTTGGGATGGATGCCGTGATTGCATACCAGGGAGTGAGGGGCGAGAGCGGCAGGGCCCAGGGGGCCCAAGCAAACACTTGCCCAGGGTCCATTCGTTATTAAAGACGGCCCTGATTAGTGATATCTGTTTTGCTCATCCTTGCCCCTAACCCTGTGTCTAATATTGCTTTAATGGCATCGTCTATTTTTGCGTATTGTAATGAGACATCTTCTGAGGGTATAAAAGAGTTCAGGCTGGGAATAGGAGAGGAATGGGGTACTGAAAAGGTGACGATAAGATCTTTCTTGTTGTTGAATTTGCCTGTGGCTATACCGAGAGGATTTGTTATCCAAGCAGGTTCTCAAGTATTAACCATTACTTGTTCATATTACTTGTTCATAGAAATACCTGAGCAAGCAAAAGGTTAAATGGACTATCCAGTGTCAGGAAAACAAATCCTGCAGTGCCCCCTCCCTCCTACCTTGCATCCCCTTCAGTGACTTACCTGAAACCAGCTCCGATGTCCCTCGGTGCTGGGTCAGGCTCCACCCATGCTCCTTCCCCGCCAACGTCAGCCGGTGGGGTAGGCCTAACCCAGAAGTCCCTCTAGTGGCTTTCTGATAGACCGCCACTATAGGAGGACTTAACTCTGCAAGGTAATTATTATTTATAAAAACTGAAATAATTACACCTGCAGGGTTAAAGGTAATGGGAGTTGGCACCCAGACCGCTCCAATGGGCAGAAGTGATCTGGGTGCCTGGAATGTCCCTTTAAATCAGATTCCAACCTTAGGGGTGTGTTGATACTTAAAGAATTTGGAGGGGAAAAGTATAGTGTGAGAAAAGGAGAAAAGGAGAAAAGAGAAAAAGCAGGAGAGAGAAAAAGGAAAACAAGGGGGAGACCAATCGGTCGAGAGGAACTTTTAATTCTTTACAATCATGTATTAATGCTTTATATCATCGGTTCCCAAACTGTGTGCCACGGCACCTCAGGATGTGCATACAGGATGTGCCACGGAATGATTATGGCACCCGGGAAATTTAACTGCTGAACAGGGGCCCCAGTAATGTCAGCAGGCTGGGAGGAAGTGACAACTTTTCACTTCCTTTCAGCTTCGTCCAGAGAGACTGTGCAGGAGGAAGCAGAGGAGCATTCCAGGAGCTTCTCAAGACCCCTTGCTCCCACTATCCAAGCCCCCCTCCTGGGTATACAAGGTAAGCTAACAGGAGGGTGGCTGGAGATATAAAAAATATTGTGTGTGTGTGAGTTTGTGTGTTGTAACGGCACCCCAGGCATAAAAGGGGTTAAAAGCCGTTTATTAGATATTCCCCTTCCAGATATACAGGCAGCTACTGAGGACACCAATCCACTGAACCAGAGAAGCACACAAATGCTCTCAAACATACGAATGCTGTAAACGGCTGAATAGGAAAAACCATACGAAAGGTATACACTCCTAGCAGTCGAACTGGAACAGCATACAATAAATCCCCTCAAGAACGAGACAAGGCTCCATGTTGAGGGTCAAGCAGTGATCTGGTTTAATGGGGCTACCTGCCCGGTATTTATGCAGGTCTCCCACCAGATGGACACTCCCCTAGGGGACCTGGTGGAAGACTGGGACACAATTGTACAATGGCCATCACAGACATACACAATTAACACACTCCCATTCATTCCAGCAAAATCCTCCCCTCTGCCTGTGATATAATTACAAAAATCAGACAATTTCCAGCCCAAACCTGTTCCACAGAGTCCTCTATCCTTGAGATAATTGGCTTAACTGGGTGTAGTAAGCCAACTATCTCCAGGTACAGAAAATATCTCTATTCACAACAACAGCAAAAATACACCAAAATACATCATTCCTATCATACTGAACAGAACCTCCGCATTCACCTATCCCTAGATGGCTTGGATCTGAGCGCTCACTATATCCAAACAGCACTCAGATGCCACAAACACAGTCAAATCATGATGGGGTTTAAATTTAGCATGGGCTGATGAGAGGGGCCATAGTCATGAGGCAGGAGGCTGGCAATCAGGCTTCTCCATAACCCAGTGACGAGGTTAGTTTCGCCACATGTGTGTCCCTGTCACAGGTGCCTCATCCCAGGGCCATATTTAGCCTTGTACTGCAGAGAACTTGAGATGAAAGGATTTCCCAAAGTAAGTAGCTCATTTAGCAGACTATTGGCTGTTAAAGTAGGACCTGCCAAATATGGGGTACATTGACATTGTGGCAGGCTTATGCAATGTATGATCATATAATGTAACTAAACCTCCATTATATTTTGCCTAGATTAGGTGGTTTTAATAAAACTAAATCTAAACTTAATTTTCTCCAGGTACAGGCAATATTCTGTTTTTGCAGTTACATTAAAAATCACATAAAAATCTATAACTTATCCAACTTATTCTTTAACTTACAGAATATCCCCAGACAGCTTGGATCTGAGCACATAAGATACCACAAAAAGCGCTCAGATCTCACAAATAGAATGGGAATGCCATTGGGATAAAGATTGTCTCTAGGGCTGTTCGGCAAAAGGGTAACCTAGAAATCAGCTCCATAATGTCCAGCATAGGGTCGGTCTATCCTCCATAGTCTCATAAAATCCGAATGGCGAATGTTCAGTGCTTTATACACGAATGGACGGAGTTTTGGTGATCCAAGCAGGGTTCATGGGAAAGAGCTTCCAAAAATAGTACCAGAAAGTTGACGACCAGGTCCCGGTGGGCGTTCGGCAGATAAAGATGGCCGCCACGTGTTCATTTATACGAACGACAACCACCTCGTCAATGGTCAATAAGGCTGCGGTTAACCACAAACCGTAGCTCCTTGTCGGCTAATATGGGGCACACTCCTCCTGTAAGGTGGCCGGTCGTTCAGTATTTTATTAGGTAGTTTGTTTGGTACTTCAGAGGTGAACAAGCTTAATAAGTGTGAAACCGCAGTTTCTGTGTGGTTAATAGGCGGCACACGTGGTTGGTCATTCATGCATACGAATGGCATGGGGAGGGTTTGTCTTGAATTTGTAGCAACATAAATAGCATCAATGTAACAAAATGTAGCAGACAGGGGGTACTTTGTAACAAGGTGACTGTGCAATTCCTGGACAACTTGGTTTGTGGATTTTTAACCACTTTGAAACCCACCAGGAGAGCACTTTTTAAAGGGAAGGTGCCTGAGATTAAGGGGAACAAACGCTACCTAAGACCCAGGTGGAGCACCCTGTATTGCGGCCACAGGATCTGCTGAAAGTTGACAGTAAAAGCACCAAACGCCCTGGAACTATTTTGGGCATAGGACCATGTGTGCTACCGGTCAGAACTTTAACATTGTGGCTGTAACGGAAACCCCTGGCACCCTGACCTTCGCCGACGGATGCTCCTAGAGCTTTCCGAGGACTTCAAGCGCTCTGCCCGACACCATAACCACTACCGACCACACGAACCGCCGCAGCTTGGTTGGGGTCTCGCCGTCTCCACCCACTCTGGACCCAAGACCAGGGTCCAGCTTCCCTGACCTCTTCGAATTCCAGAGAGCAGGAACAGGAACAAACTCTTAGCGGAGCTTAGTGATTATACCCTGGGGAGTATAGTGATTATAGCAATCCCCAAAGTGTAGTTCTCCAATCCCCCAAACATGAGCCGAAACTTCATGAAGGTACAAGATGATCTGACTTTTAATGACCACCCACTGGCTTCTATGCAAGTCCCCATGCAAGAGGACATCCCACAGGGTGGGACACAGTACAACCAATCATTTACAGGCAAACCGTAAAACACACCCAGCACAAGCATACAAAATCCTCCCCTCTCCTTAAGAGATAATTGAGTCAATTATTGTATCTACTCAATTATCTCCAAGCTGAAAAGTTACACTTTTTACACATTTTTATAACTTTGTGAGTTTACACCGTACTATAAAACTTATATTATTTTAACCAGTATAACTTGGGGACAAACATCCAAAATTCACTTGAATAGGTTCAGGGGTTTAAAAGTTAGGTCAAAGTCCTTTGTTATCAATTGCAAGCAGGGCTTTTCCTGCCCAAACCAGTTCCCACTGGTCTGGCAGTGTCCCTGGGACAACTCCCTGCTGGAGAACAATGGAGCTGGAGGAGGCGAAGAGGCACACCTTCCCATGAATTCAAAGGGGCAGAAAAAGTGTCTCAAAAGTTTCAGTATGTCCATACACTGTTTTTAAAGGGCCAACACAATAAACGTCCATAAGCCCAAATAATGTTTGTAAAGGGCCATACAACCCAGGGCCATAGTCATGATGCAGGAGGCTGTGCGGAGCGTTGCCATGGTAACAGCCGCGGGTCTCACGAGAGTTAGAGCTGGAGAAGGAACACAGCGTGTGATGGCCCCTCTGTGCAGGTAGCAGGGCCGGTCCTGCAGGACAGGTAACGGGAACGGCGTTCCTGCTTTGGAAAAAGTGCAGGAACACCGTTCCCATGCGTTCCTGCAGGACTCGAGCCCTGCCCCTGTCCTGGCTGTTCCTAATCCCACTAACCATTTTCTTGTTCACACAGATGCCTCCATGTTTGTGTTAGGAGCGGTGCTGAACCAGGATGGGGAGGATGCTTACCTCAGCAGGAAGCTGCTGCCCAGGGAGGTGAGCTACGCCGCCATTGAGAAGGAATGCTTGGCGGTGGTGTGGGCACTCAAAAAGCGAACAAAGTACCGAATGGGAGACCACGCACCGGAGGTCGTGTGGCTCCCATTAACAGATTGCAACAGTGTATCTATCCTTGGTTAATTCATTCGCAGGGTGGCCGCTGTTCGGATACCGACCACGCGGCGGTGGCCATCTTGGATCCCCTTTTAGCCCAGCGGTGTTTGGTCGTCGTGTGCCTGGAACTAAAATCAGCTATTCGACGGCACGAACACCGCTGGACTTCCAGACCGTTCGGGACCACCAGTCTTTCAGTACTTTCATTCAAACTGTTCATTCGTGTGTTCTATTATGAGTTCCTATTAAACTATGTTGCATGTGGTATTCGGCTAATTGTGCTGGGATCTGAGCGGTAGTTTCCAGAAGTATATGCTCAGATCCCAGCTATCTGTATAGATGTCATTCACTTAAATAGCAATAATAACGTGCAAGTTATGCATTTTTGAGTAAAAAGACTGATTCTGCTGTACAGAGGGATAATCCACTTAACAGGATATTCTTATGGGAGTATCCCTCTCGTACAGCAGTGCATGGTGGGAAAATTGTCCTGTATGTTCAGTTCCCCATGTAGTCCCCTATTGTACAACCCCTGTAAAGTGATTAAGGAAACCCCTTGCATGGGGAATCACATAAATACTGTGACCTGTGATTAAAAACTCAGTTGACTCCCAGCCTATGTGTCGTCTAGTTCTTGGGAAGGAAAGATTTATTTAACGCTACCGGGATTATTGTATGCTGTACTTGTTATACCGGGATTATTATATGCTGCTCCTGTCTACCAGCGGAGATACTGTGGATTATACTACCTCTCCGCTACAATGGGTTGTCAAGACAGAGAGCCCTAGATTAATGATCCGTGAGCACTTCCCCGGACATTCCTTGGCTGATCCATCAGTATCAGGCAGTGTATGCCGTTTGTTTGGGAGCGGTGGGGAGCTGTGTGGCAGGACCGCTGCCTGACTGTGAATTGCCCTTTCCTATGTGTGCATGTCACCTACTGGAATGTATGTTTTCCATTGTGTATTTCTCCCCTCTCTGTAATGTTCACATTTAATCCTGCAAATTACTTTCTAACCACAAGGGGCGCTCCGGCGCACAGAGCCGGCGACCAATCATGGCAGGAGTGTCTGTACAAATGGGTTTTCACAACCTTTTTCTTAATTGGTCGGCGAAACCCCTCTCCTCCCTGAGCACTGATTGGCGCAAATTGGCTTCGTGCCTCTCAGCAGATTGGTGCAATCAGGTTTTGCGCCTCTGCTTCTGATTGGGTGGCGAAACCCCTATCCTCCCTGAGTGCTGATTGGCGTGAATTGGTTTTGTGCCTTTCAGCGGATTGGCTGTTGCTTGGTTTGAGCGCGAAGTTTGAATTCACCTGACCAAACTAAGCAACGCTGTGGAACTGATTCCGTGGATGTACAGAGCCTCGAGTCTCAGACCTTAGACACTAGTATCTCTGGCTCTGTACCCCCGATAGCCCCGCTATTTGCAGGGACCCCAGATGGGACCCGGGCTATCTCACGATATATGTTTTATCTCTGTGACACCTTCCCTTGGTTTACCCCTCTGTCAGTATATTTATATCGGCAGACATTTTGTATTAAGACAGAAATTAAAAGTGTATACTGCCAGTCACCCTCAGAACAGAGGTGACTCCATTTTGTATTACAAGGCTAAGACAGACACAAGATTTCTCTCTCTATCACTCTATTCATCCAAAGTCTGTGCGAAGGAATACGACTTATGTAAATAAAAACCGAGATAAGGTATGATGTCTAACTGCAAAAGGGGGATGGAATACTAACCCAGAGACAAATGTATACATAATTATATTTACATATACACACTATCCACTTATAACTTACTAGTATTATATTAATCATATATAATTAGTATTATGTTAATAATATAGACTATTCATGGATAAATATCAATGAAGAAATATCATAATAATATAGATTTATATTATTATTATTCAGATATCAATTTTGATATAATAAAAATTATTAAATTAATTTTTGATAATTTTTATAAAAATATTATTTTAATATTTATCACCCCATAAATATCCTCACATTCTGTATGGAATATGTTGGCATATGAGTCCCTGTGTGTTAATGGTAGCTCCCATAGCGTGAGATGTTTATCTACAACCCAGCCCCCTTCTGCATGGCATTGTGTTGTGTGGGATGGAGACCCCCTGCAGGGGTCTGTGTATAAAAAGCTGTGTGCCCAAATAAAGACAGTAAAACGTTGTACCCCTGGAACCATGTGTCGTCCAGTTACTGGGGGGGAAATGGATCTCGTAATACTGTAATAGCAGGGGTAACCAGCCGGGCTACCCAGGTCCCGCAACACCCTCACAGATCACAGATTACTGCATAGATTTGTTACCCGGCACTATACCCCCTAAAGGGGGAGTATAAACCTTCTTCACCTGCACGTGAGGGGTTCTTTTTTGTATCCAAGAAAGGAGGAGAGTTATGGCCATGTATTGATTATAGGGCATTGAACAAGATCACCATCAAAAATGCTTATCCCATTCCCCTTATCGCAAAATTATTTGACAGACTCCAGGGCGCTAAGGTGTTTACCAAACTTGACCTTAGGAGTGCGTATAATTTGTTAAGGATTAAGGCGGGACCGCTGCCTAACTGTGAATTTTCCTTTTTCTATGTGTGGATGTGCGCTCCTGCGTGTTCCACCCTTTCTGTAATTTTGGGTGTGCTCCGGCGCATGGAGCCCCGTGCATTGGACCACCTTGATATCCCATTTAGAAAGTTTAGTTAGAATTTTCACACCTTGCTAATGTGAAAACCGCAGACCGTAAGGGAACAAGCAGCGTTTGGGCAGAACCAGCCTCGCCACTGGGCAGTGCCCTCTGTTGGTAGCAACAGTAATATGCACTACCTGAATAGCAAGACTGGTAATTTACATATTCTGGTAGATTTGCATATTGCTAATTCTGCATGCAGGAGAGACATTTTGTGTTAATTATGTTCTTCCCCACCCATTTATAAATATGTAATTATATTATAATAAGTCACTGTATGTTGCCTGCTATGATTTGACTGTTTGTAATTTTATTTAATTTTTTTTAATTTTTACAGCAATTTTAATGTAATGACCATATGGGCTAGTCCCAAGTAAAATAAAGTTTTAGACAGTTCCTGCTTAACCTTCAAAGTGAAGTCTCATTATTGGGGGAGGATTTATTGTATGCTGTTCCAGTTTGACTGCTAGGAGTGTAAACCTATTCGCATGGTTTTTCCTATTCGGCTGTATACAACATTCATATGCTCCTATGGTTCAGTGGTTTTGGTGTCTGCTGCAGTGCTTGGAGTCCTCAGGAAGTGCTAGGAGCATCCTTTAATGGAGGTACCCAGTCGGGGTGCCAGGTGATCCGTTACACAGCGCATGTTTCCCCTGGGAGACCGCCGGTTCATATCACCGTACACCCACCAGGGGGAGAATTTGGCTCCCGAACTGGACTGCGCACACTGTCTTCGAGTGATTATAACGGAGCTATAATCATTCATCACCCTCAAACCTGGGAACTAAGAGGCTAGGCTCGAGGCTGCCCAGGTGAACACTCTCTCCGGCGGATACCTGAGTGTGGGTGTCCCCAGAGAGAGGAATGCGCGCCAGTGGGGAATCTCTGGAGCTGTGAGTTGGTCTCGGAGCTGCAGGCCTCCGCTGACCATGTGGAAGTACACGCTGACCAATGGGAGGAGCACCCATTCAAACTGGGTTTGCGCCATTCTCCTAGTTGGTTGGCACGAGTGAGTGCTGATTGGTTGCCGCAGGAGCACTCATTTAAATGGGGTTTCGTTCCCTTTCTTCGGATTGGGCGGCAAAACTCCTTCCTCCCCTGAATTTGGTTCGCGCCCTTTCAGCTGATTGGTTGTTGCTTGGTTTGGGCGCGAAGTTTGAATTTGCCGGACTAAACCAAGCAACGCCATAGAACTAATTTCGGGGATGTACAGAGCCTCAAGCCCCAGACTTTCAACGCTGATATCTCGGGCTCTTTTTGCAGGGATCCTAGGTGGGACCCGGGGCTATCCATCAGTATAAGTTTTAACCCTGTACCCCTTTCCCGTCCCGGGTTACTGAGCCCCAATGCTCACTCCCCTGTATGTAATGTGTATTCATGTGTGTCCCTGTGTAAGGAATTATGACCCTCTTACAAGGAAATTCTTTTAGGGAATGTGTGACAAATAAAACACAAACACAAGTGTATAATAAAATGTATTGTTAATTTTGATTTAGGATACTGTTACAGATTTTAGAAAGATATACACAACATACATTATAACCACATCCAGTCCAAAACCAAAAGATACATAATAAAAGGGCAATAGTTAGACATTTAAATGAAGATCTTCCCCTTGTGCCTTCATCTTGGGTAATCTGGCACCTGCTTGCTGCTCTGTCCTCTCCAAAAGAGAGAAGAGAGGAGCCCAACCTCCTTGGCTGTTGTTCTTTTAAGGACTGATTCTTGGAGTCATTAACTACAAGTCCCAGAATCCCTCCCAAAAGTGGTTTATCCTGCCCTCTTTTTCCAGAGAGTTCTGTCTTTAGACAAGTCTTTCCCTTTTATCTCTTCCCTCCAGTTACACTACAACACTCTGTAAAAAGTGACCAGTTAGGGTTGGTTTCTGGGTAGAATGGACAGGATGGCTTATTTTAGAGACAGGATGGCTTGGGAAAACACACACTTCCATGGTTACACCTAGATGTTCATTACTCTGATCTTCTGATAACATGCATGGAAAACTGGTTGGCAGGAGAACTGAGGGATGTAAGCTTTTGTCTTAGCTGGGTGTTGTAAAATGCAACTGAAAGCTATGATCCCTATCACACTGTTATCAATTAGATGACCCCACATTGTGAAACCAGTCACACACACAGAAAGTTATATACAATATTGCAGTTTTGCATATCAATTTCTTACACCTGTTTCCTGTTAGTATCTCCCAGAGCGGGAAATGGTTATGTCACCCAGCCCCCTCCTGCCTGGGATTGTGTTGTGTTGGATAGAGACTCCCTGCGGGGGTCCATGCACAAAAAGCTGTATGCCCAAATAAAGACTGTCAAAGCTGTACCCTGGAACTGTGTGCCGTCCAGTTACTGGTCAAATTTGCCTGACCTATTCTTACTAAAGGGAATAACCAGCCGGGTTATCCAGGTCCCACTACAGACATGAATGGAGAACTGCATTTAACACAAGAAATGGTCACTACGAGTATGTTGTCATGCCTTTGGCTTATGTAATGCTCAGCGAGTACGGCATTCCTAGAGATGCCGGCTGCAGCGGTTCCAGTTTTAAGAGGAGACTTACCTCCACCCACATCAAAGATGGCACCAACATGCGTGCGACATCACGTCATAGATGCGCGCGCCCGTTTTGGTGTCGGAGACAGCCAATTACAGCCCAAGGTGTTTTATTTACACCCAAATTATTATTTTTTTCAGTGCCCTGCCATGGTTTCCACTAGCTGGTTATCAGAGAGTGTGTTCCTGATTGCGTTTTTTGTGGTATTTTGACATTGGCTTTGTTAGTCCCAGGCTAGCTGGAAGCTGGACCGCTTGGATAGTCTGGTTTTCCGGTGTAGAGAGAGAGAAGAGCCGCTTTAGCCAGTAGACCATAAGAATCCTGTAAATGTAGAATAATCCCACTAGCTATGGTACAGCTAGGATACTCTACAAAACGAGTCGAGGCTGCGATTTGAAGGTTAAACAATAACTACTTTTTTTTATAGCACACAAGCATCACTATTTATGTTCTAGTTAACCAATAGAAACAGGAGATAATGAATCCAACGGTTATGACAATGTAATTATCTCCTAGCGCCCAAAATAACACGTTTTCTGGCAACATACAAAACATGATAAAAATACATAACTTTAACATTTTAAAGTACAATTTGTGCATTCTACCATTCATTATGTAGCCCAGGTCTGAGCGCAGCAGATAGTCGAATAGCGCAGGGCTGCCATCAGAAATGTTGGGGCCCCTAACACAGCTCAAGGTCTGGGCCCCCCGGTGCCTGCACCCGAGTCCGCCCAAAGTGCTGCCCCCCCCCTCCGAATCCGCCCACAGGGATGCAGTGTCTGTAGGACCGGTGCAAGGATTTTTGCCGCCCTTGGCAAAAGTAAAGTTTGCCGCCCCCCCATGTGACATCACAATGCCCCACCCATATGATCTGCCATGTTAACTAACACCAGTGCTGCTGTGTTTGCATTAAAAGGCCTGCAGGGACAGGCTAGACACCAGAACCACTACATTAAGCTGCAGTGGTTCTGGGGACTATAGTGTCCCTTTAATGTGAGGTAAATTAGAGATTAGTGCCACGAATAAAATACTAGATTGCCTACTTACAACCAGATGAGGATGATGATGGGCTCTAGCTACCGTCTGGCTCCACTGGTCTGGTGTACAACAGGCTCTCTGGAGGCGGTTTGTAACTGTGGTCACAAAAATCACTGTTCTGGGAGAACGGGAAGCAGCTCCATTTTTTGAGGGCCCTTTACACAGCTCAAGGTCTGGGTCCCAGGGTCCACCTTCATGTTCCACCAATGAGTTTGTTCACAGGGAGTGGAGTGTGTGTGTGGGGGATGTCCTGATGTGTGTAAGGAATGCATTGTGTGAATCTGTGTTTGTATGTGTAAGGGCTGCAAGATGAGTTTGTGTATGTATGGGATGCAGTGTGTGCGTCTGTAAGGGGTGCATTGTGTGTTGCTATGTGTAAGGGATGCATTGCTTGTGTACGTGTGTCTGTGTGTAATGCATTGTGTGTTTTTCTGTGTGCAAGGTGTGCATTGTGTGTGATGGATGTCAATCTCTCCCCCTCCCCCTGTCAATTTCCTTCTCCCCCTCCCTCCCTCTCTCCAATTTCCTTCTTCTCCCCCTCCCTCTCCAATTTCCTTCTTCCCCCCTCCAATTTCCTTCTTCTCCCTCTCATTTCCTTCTCTCTCCCCTCCAATTTCCTTCCCCTCCTCCCGTCCCTCAAATTTCCTTCCTCTCCCCGTCCCTCAAATTTCCTTCCTCTCCCCGTCCCTCAAATTTAATTCCTTTCCCCCCTCCCCCTCAAATTTCCTTCCTCTCCCCCTCCCTCAAATTTAATTCCTTTCCCCCCTCCCCCTCAAATTTAATTCCTCTCCTCCCCTCAAATTTCATTCCTGTCCCCCTCCCCCTCGAATTTCATTCCTGCCCCCCCTCCCTCAAATTTAATTTCTTCCCTCCCTCCCTCAAATTTCATTCCTCCCC